>JAPSGF010000002.1:44052420-44311579 GCA_035772895.1 Perdix hodgsoniae
ATCAAAAACTATCTCAGATAACATGAAGCATGATAAAAAATATGTAGTTAAAAATGAAAGGTAGTTCCAGTAAAATTATACGGCCTTGCAATTATGAGGGAAGAAGGAGGTTTGAGTTCCCACAGTTAATGCATTCAAATATGTCGTAATATAAAGAATGATCAAAAAGAGTGAAATAGCACTGAGCTTGTATGTATGTGTAGTTGTAATGTCTGTGCCATAAAATTTGCACCTTTTCTAATATACTAAGACTTTATTTGTACACATTTGTCTCTCTGATACCTGACTTATTATAATTGTCTTCCTAGAGTCTACTCTGTGATTCCTTTGGAGGAATTTTGACTACAGAAGACTTTACATGTTGTAATTTTGTATGCAATACTGATAGGCTAATTCTGCCGTGTACCTACCTGCATTTTCATCAAAAACATAGGGGGAGATTAAAACAAAAAGATCCAACCAATCAATTCAAAACATGCAAAATCTCACAATAAACAAAAAACTCTACTAGTTCAATACTTTAATCTAAAGCACGTTTTGCTTCATTTGTACACATCAGAACTTATCTCTCTAGATATAGACTGTTCGTGTGCATATGTTAATTTAGTTTCTTGTTTGTTTGTTTTGCAGATATAGATAACCACTGAAGTGCTAAGTTATTATTTACATCTTCCTTTTGTCTGCTGTGGTTACTGAAAGAACAAAAATAGATTTTTTTCAGATGAAATATTAGGTGTTCTTCATAAACCAATCTTCATAGAGAATTTCTTAAATCATTGCTAAACTAACAACATCTAATCTTCTGCAGCTTCAACACATTTTCACTCTATTCTTAGTTTCTTTTTTTAGTTACATGTATTTTTATTTATCTAGTGTTTATCTATCTATTTATCCCCACAGTTGGCTTTCAGCATACAAGCATTCTCTGGAAAGAAGAACCAGCCTTTTGTGCTTCCATTTGCAACATTTTCCAAAAATGAGTGTTTTCTTCAATATTTGCACGTTCCTGTAAATAGACAATAATGCCTCTGTCTCTAAGGTTGCATTTCCTTTACAGATAAATTATCTCTGAGGTTTCCAGGTTTGGTTACTGTGGAACCACGAATCTTTCTCTTTTAAAGACCAAATTATCCATAAAAATTAGATCCTCATATAATGTCAGGAACAATATTTCTGTGTTGGATAGGTAAATATTTTCCCTTGATTAGCCAACAATAAGCATTTTTGGTAATGGAATATTGAAGCAGCATTTAATTATGATTTTTAAATCAAATTTTCTATACTTATTTTGTTTACTCAACTTCCTATACTGTGTTTCCATGTCATAAAATGTGGAACTGACACAGTAAAGAATTAGGAGAATTTTTCAGAATTGTTACAATTTTCAAAGACTTTAACTTGAAAAAAATGAGAGGCATTTATGATCTTAAGACCGTGAAATCTCAGCAATGTTGAAGTTGATTTAAGATCTCAAACACCAAAGTCAGTCTAAGGGAGATGAATTTTAGTTAGAGGTGGAAGCCAGCTGAGTCTATGTTACACATCAAAGAAATCTTTGACCCTCTTCTCTCATGCTGCAGTTCCCACCTGAGTAGTAGAGTACCTTTCCCTTTATATGAGCAGATGATTTTTCCTATTTGTATATATAATCTCAAAAGAGTTAATTATTTCCAATAAATGTACATTTGTTTTCAGTAACAATTGTTTACAAATAATCAATTACAAAGTATAAATTAAGAATAACTTGCCAGTGTGAGAGAATGACATAAAATGTAAATCCTTCTTGCCATAATTAAAAATAATAAACAATTGTAAATTGATTAATAAATAAGATAATTTACTTTTATTTTTGTGCAGCAGTAAGTGTTGCTAACTATGCATATGTGATTTCATATGATTAAAAATATGGTGAGAACAATGTAAGCAAAGGTCGTACATAGTAAAATGCATTCAAATACCACACGTGGCCTCAAAATAGGCTGCTTCCTTATGAAATAAATAAAAGATAGTAAATAATTCTTTCAAAAATGTGATGTTGAAAGGAGATAGTCTGCTTTTTGTTGCTATGAACTTGAAGCAGTGCTACCAATGCCCGTTAACATTGAAGAGGCCACTTCTCTTACATATAAACAGTTTGGTTTCCTCTGACTCTGGAACTCTTTTACCTACCTGTGCAGCTCTGAATGTGAGCTTCAACATAAGTTTTCAGTTTACATAATGACTTAACAATATTTCTCTTTTTTTAAATGAAATAATTAGATGTAAAAGAAAACATTCTATATATTGATGAAAGTACAAAAATCTGTTGCCCTTTTATTATTTTTAGTAAAACTGTGTTTTGGCTTTTTATGTTTTCAAAGTTTGTGAGCTTACTTTGCAAGCGTTATTAGTTCAAAAAAGGAAACTGGTGTTTTGCGGGACTTACTGTATATATTAGAAACCGATTTTGGAGGCATGAGAAAAAAGAAGAGCAAATGACACAGCTAGTTAGAAAATCTGAAACTCGTTATAAAAGCAGCAAGCATGCAATTCCATTGTTTCAAACTATGGTAGCTCTGAATTTTATCAAACTGCCATACTCAGTAGCTGAACCTGTGAAAAACCACGTGATTACAAAAGAACCGTATCCAACATCTTGTGCTAGGTATGTCTAAACTCAGGGATAGATTTAAGACTATCCAATTCTCTTGGGGACTGTAGAATGATTTTGGATAACTATTACATTCTTAAAAAATAATTCTATAGAATTCTAGAAGAATTCTATAAAACTTTCATTTTGATTTTTTTAGAGGGTTTTTTGAAGACTAGGGAAAAATATTTAAGGGAGATTTGTTGAAAAGTCTCTTTGAAACAGTTATGAAGATGACTGCACTTTGACAAACATCTCTCTGGCTCTGTGGGGTATTTCATACATACTTTCTAGCAGTTTTCTTTCCAGAAACTCATACCTTGTCACTACGTTGTTGAAGACTTTGTTTCTTTTTCTACGTTTAGACTTAACATGTGAACATATACAATCCAAATAGTGAAAACAAGTAAAACATCTTTGTTTTGATTAATATAGATTAGTACTGCCCTTAACTGTTTTCTTTCTTTACTGATAATTTAAATAACTGTGATTTATCTGTAATATAATTGAACACCAACAGAATTGAGACTTACTTTCGTATATGACACTTAGGGAATTATTGAAATGTGCATTATTGAGATAAGCTCTACTATTTGGAACACTGTCATGTACAAGTAAGTCAGAAATATTCTGATTGTTTCAAGTTGTAAAGACAGTGAACTTATGATGACTCAAACTGAAAGTTGATATCAAATTTAAAGAAGCTGGGAGAATTAGGTGTGAAATTTATGTTAAAACTAAATGGAAATTTACTGCTTAGGACTAAGGGTTCCTAGAAAAATCTAACCATTACAGTTTTAAATGACCAGAACCATTGTCACTTGTCTTATTCATATGATTTTATGTACATTATTTCAAATCAGTTTAGGAAAGATTTAGGGATCTAAGAACAGACTAATTAAAAATGTTAAAAAGCTTTCACATAACAATAAACAAATCAAAACAGAATGAACTCTCTGAACTCTCTCTGAACTAAAAAGGACAAGATATATTCCTGTGTTTGCTTCAGCAGTAAGGCTTCTAATGTCAGTGTTATTAGTCCTTAAGGTAAATTCTACAAGATGGACTTATAAGTCGGCTTCAGATAGCCACTGTAGGTTTCTGATATTATGACATAGCAATACTCCAGTGGTTTATTTACATGGATTTGTCTAAACTGTCTGGATTCAGGAACTGAAGGTTAAATGATTTGAAGTGCATGATATCTTTCAATTTAAGTTCATAGAATGCATTAAAAAATTTAAATCTTGCCATTAAACCTCTATTGATTGAAATCACTAGAGAAAGTCAATCACTGACCTGTAAGGGTCTCTTTGATTTTTACCGTTTTCCTCAGGAAAAATTTAGAGATTTAGACCTTTTGAATTCCAGAAAATGTGCTAGTGTTCAATTGGCATTGCTTTGGCTGCACTCTTCTTAAAATGTTGGCTTCATCGTGTAATATTTTGATGTCCATACAATTTCATAGATGACTTGGATATGCCATAGTGGCAAATGCACTAAATAAAATGCAGCAGTGTACTTTTCTTTTAGTATTATATATAGCATATTTAAGAAAATCAATATTGACAATTCATATGATATGTATGTGAAATCCATGGGGTTACAAATCTCAAGTCATAAGGATATATGTTTAAATTTGTACTGCTGTATTGGCATCCTGATTAATCAACTGTTTAGTATGTGTGGAAATGGTAGAGACTGAAAAGCGAGAAAATATTCCTCAGGTAATGAAAAGTGGGTTCAAACATCTGTACTATAAACTGTTCTTTCAGAATATCTGACGGATAATTCTGTGGTCTGTGTAATTGTCCTTAAAGAAGGGAATATTTTAAACTTTACCTTTAGAAGGGATATGATCTGATGAGGAAGTTTCTTGAGACTTCCAAACTTCAAATAAATATAATGAAAAACCAATATTTAAAGCTTATTTTTGAAGGGAAAGTTAGGAAAGAAAAAAGCCTACTGCAGTGTTGTCTTTTCATGATGTTAATATGTATCACAGCAACAACAAACACACTGACATAAAAGCATAAATCTATGGGAACAAAGTCAACATGTTGGATGTTGATGAAATGAGAAGGATAAATTAAATTGTACTCATATTTTATTGTAGAGAACATGCTACAGCTAGCACATGTTCACCCCCATACACAAGAAGGTTTTTTAATGTGTACGGCTGCCTTTATATTGTATTTTGTTTTCGATGAAGGATGAATTTCAAATGTATTATACCTCTAGGAATACTTTGTAGGCAGTGTGAGCTTTCTCTGTCCATGGCTAGAGGGGAGTAGGTAGCTAAATGAGTTCAACTGTTATAATTCCAAATATCAATTAATTGTATTACTTAATATATATCAGTCACTCTAAAAATAATGCATCCTATTTATTTCCATGGAAAATATGACAAGTACAAAGAGCATAATAACACTAGTTTATAGAGCAAATTCTCAGCTACAAAAGTCACATACTAGTAGCTAGGCATTTTTGACAACAATGAACAAGAGTCAGCATGCCTCACATAAAAATTGCCATCCAGGACACAGCTTATAGTTCCTATCTCCATTGTCTCTGTTGAAATGCACCACCTATCACCTCACTCTGCTCACATCCACTGTTTGGTCTCCATTTTTTCTGCATGGCGGAATTCAGTGACACACCTATGCTTCATATGCGCTTCCATGTCAGACACCATTCTGTCAGACTGCCCCTCTGCTGCCATCTGTTACATGGCAATAAAATGTAATAGAATATTGGTGGAAGGATTCAGTCTCTACTTCCATATCACCATCAGCCACCTCTGACATTGTGGACCAACATTAAAATAGGAGGCATTACTTTCAGAGGAGCTTTTCTACTTCAGTAGGAAGAGTGTATTAAAATGGAGTGCATGCTTCTCCTGACTTTTGTTCTGGTCAGAACAGGAGTGTAGCAAACTCATATTTGTTCACATTGTACAGTGCAGATGCAAAACCTCAAATTTGTTAAAACACTACTTAGAACTACTGTTTGAGGTTTTGACCTACTGAAGTTGTGATCAGATTAAGCAGATCTTTGAACAGTCTTGCGATTTTAGATAGAGCTAAAACTCAATTATGATTCCTCTAGGTTGTTAAACTTCTCTTCTGGAGAAAACCAGTGTAGTGGTGATTTTCAGGAATATAACATTCTACAAGTCATAATTTTTGTAATTCATATGCATTCATTTTTCCAGATATGGTTATAGTCTTGGGAGGTAATGTGTTACATTGTAAAAGAGAACTTGGAAACATAAGTAGGAAATTTGAATTTTTTATAATGGATGAACTGTACCACAATTTCACTTCATATTTACTCCTTATTACCTAATAACTCCCATTGTTTCCTTCTGATTCCTTCTCTATGTTGGTGTTGCACTAAGTCCAAACTGAGTAATTATGTAATGTAGAGAGAAGCAGGAGAACTGTCTTTTTGAGTGTGTTCATTAGGTAACTTTCTTATTTCAAACTATTTTGAAGCTATTTGTAACAGACATTTTTTCTGTCCTCTTAGCAGCAATTGTCTGCTGTCCTCAGCTCTTTGTCAGAGGTACATGTATTTTTTCTTGACTTCTGAGTGTTAATATTTTAAAGAGAGATTTTTGGAGGAGAAGAGGAAGGTCAGAAACTATTCAGCAAAGCTTAGGAAAACACCAAGTCAGTTTCAAGGCTACAGAGAACGCAAACCATGCACTATAGCTTAAGCCTTCAAAATTATAAAGTAGGTAAATTGGATTTTTATGGAAATTTCACAGAAAGACTTTTATTTCCAAACACCAGTATAATATCTGAATCAGGGTGAAATCCGCATGAGATTTGCTGACTTTAAAATTCAGCACTTTCATTTTATGCCATTGAGCAAAAAACTAATTTATTTTTTTTATCCATATTGCATAAATAACAATACGAAATTTTACCCTCTGTTGACTGGCAGTACCTTGCATTAGCCAAGATGAAGTCATTAGAGAAGCATTATAGCTTTGCTGTATTTCAGTGCCTGCTGATGTTTCCATTACAAGACCTGGCTGTAAGGGTTATGCAAAACCATAACTTCAAATTTATTTCAAAGGCATTGAAAACTCCTGTCATGACAGAAGCAGAGGTGTGTGTTTGTTTGTTTGTTTGTTTTTAAATAATAAAATAGAGGGAAGAAACTGTAAGATTTAAAATGACTTATTGAATTTAGAGGAAAGTAATTTTTTTGTTAGGGATTTTAGCTACATAGCTTAGTTCAGCTCAGTTAAAATGACCAAATAACAAATAAAGCTGTTCAGTATTGTGAAATACAGGAGGCTGTTTCTGTTTTCAAGAATTATTGAAGGTGTGGAAAGAAGATTGATCTTAAATGACTTTTGCTTGAGTAATTTCAAATTGGAGTGATTCCAGGCTCTTCAAAGGCCAGACCCTCGTCTATATTTCCCACTGAACAAGCTACATTACACGGGTGATTTGTGGATCTTTGTCCCAATTTTTTGCCATGCAGAATAAACTAAACTAAGATTACTACAAAAACTAAATTAACTATAACATTTTCCATTCTGTTTCGCATTATAACAAAGTGTCCTTATCTTAAATTCTACTTTCATGTGACTAGATAATACAGACACATGAAATATAATTTGCTTTATAACTTAGAATGACTTATGTTGAAAGGGACCTTAAAGATCATTTAAGATCATCCTCCCTGCCGGTAAGATTGCTAACCACTAGATCAGATTGCCCAGGACCCCATCTAACCTGGGCTTGAATACCTTCAGGGATGGGCCAACCACAACTTTTCTGGGCAACTTATTCCAGTGCTTCACCAACGTCTGAATGAAAAGCCTTCTCCTAACATCTAATGTAGATCTCCCTTCTTTTAGTTTGAAACCATCTCCCCTTGTCATATCACTGTCAGAACATGTATAAAGTCAATCTCTCTCCTGTTTATAAGCTCCTTTTAAGTACCCAAAGGCTACAGCAAGGTCTCCGTGAAGCCTACTCTTCTCTTCTGAACAAGCCTCAGCCTGTCTTTATTGGAGTGATCTGTCTGATCTGGACAGTGGAGGTGAGATGAAACAAGAAGGGGAGGAAGGTCTTCTGGATCTTCCCTCTCTTTTAACCTGATTGTAGAGACTACAGCAAGCTACAAGAAATGATCGTGGCATGCTGAGACACTGTGGGAGAAGGGCCACAAGTTATGTCCAGTAATGGGTAGAGGAACCTCTGCTGTCTTTGTCTAAACAATGTTAAGAGGCACTCCTAATGAGTTTTAATCACTCTGGGAGGGATTTCTTCTTGTTTTTGGTTTTGTTTATGTTTTTTTTTAATTTTCTTTGGTAGCACTGTTGTTGTTGGGTAGTAGTTGGACTGCTTATGTAAACAGCACTTGTATCTTATTGACATCAACTACTGTGTGTGAGCTTTTAGAATTTCCTTCTGCCTTTCATATAATTAGAGGAAAGGGCATGCTATTACACCTGAGCCCACTGAAGACAGAGAAAGAAGAATTGCAAAGGTCCTCCTTTCTTTTTTTATCTTTACTGTGTTCAGGAACAGAGAGCTATGAAGCTGAAATAGTCCCTTCAAATTAAGTCCTTCACTCCTCTCCTTTTTCTATGTCTTCCATTTTCTATCTTATGCTTCAGTAGATTGTCTGATCTGGCTTTTCATGTTAGGTAATAAAAAATCCTTTTTTATTAATCTGAGAACTCATTAACTGTTATTTTAAGATTTCTTCTATCATGTTTTGTTGATGCTGAATAATTATGCACTTTATTTCTGAATATAACTGAAGTTTTGCCCAATATTAATATTAAATGTTTATGAAGAACTCCTTCAGCTCATTATAAACTGCTAATTAATGCTATGTAAGGAAGATTTTATTAATGATACTTTGGAGAAGGCAGAGCAGAAATGTGCAAATCCAGCGCAAGAAATGAATCTCTGTACCAGTAGTCACACAGGAAGCTTTCACAAGCTGAAAGCTGCAGTGCATACCAAATACAATCTTGTTATTGATGCCTGTGTTTTTAAAACCAACATTATTCCTATACTTTTATAGTATGGATAACATCTTACCCCAGAAATCATCTTAGATATGTTTTCTTTTATTCATGATCATGTCAAAATACTGTCAGCCAAAGCTATAGCTTTGCATAGAATGTTGATGTATACATTGCTTTTTCCCTCGCAGACTTGGGAGATGAATTTAGAAGCAGCTTTCTGCTTTCACTGATATGCTCTGCAAAGAATACCAGTTAACCATATATTGCAATTATATAAACACTGCATTCATGCTAAAATAAATCTAGGAAATAAAATGAAAGAAAAATAAACAAAATGTTCTGCCCTTAGGAAGGCTTTTTGGCTTGATTTTATTACGTGTTACAGTTACAATTCAGTGTGTTTTTAGTGAAGCTGGACAGTGGAGAAGATAGAACTGAACCAGCAATCAGGTGCCCTGGGGAGACTAACATTGTCATTAACCTTCTCATATTCCGCTGAAATAATTTGGGAGTCTATGATGTAAAGATAAGTGTATAGATGCAAATGGCCATCCAAAATGTTGGGATATCTGTGTGTTTTTGTTGTTGTTGTTTATTAATCTAATCCTTAGGCATTTAAAAAAGATTTTGTCTGCAGCATTGTTCTGCATATCAAGGGGAAATAAAATCTTTTGTATTGGTTGAGACCTAATGGTCTTTTACTCAGGTCAGAACATCTAGTTCAGTTGTCTTTTGGAACTGTAAATAAAGTGAGTATGGTTATATTATTATGCTATGAATCTTAAGTTCTTAGAAACTAAGTAACTGGTTTTTATGATATTTCTTTACTTTGGGAAGGGACAGTTCAGGTGATGCAAACAGCATGCTATTTTATCAAAACAGAAAAGGAAGATTGCTAACCAAGTGTTTTTGAGTATCATTTGAAAAAATATATATATATATATTTGTTTGTCAGACTTTCAGAAGAGAAATGCCAAAATGCCATGTTCCTCTAAGATTTCTTGGCTTTGTTCACAGCATGTCAGAAATATGTACAATAAGCACATTGTGAGGGAGTTGGACTAAATCACTTTGAAATATTCAACCAGTGGAATTAAAGTAACGAAAAGTACATATTGAGTTACTGCATGAAACTGTTTGGAATATTATATGCAAAGCATTTACAACCTAATTAGAAAATGTGGTCCTGTCCTTCCCAGTGACACTCAAATACTGATGCAAAAACTTACTATTTATGGAAAATGAACATTCCAACTTGATCATCATCCTCAGGCCACCAACCTGACTATAAGTGGTTGGTTTCTTACTGTAATTCTATACAATGATCAAACTTGAAAATATAGTTTTTAGAATAATCCAGGACACGACTTTGAAAAAGAGAAGTGAAGAAGCAACACATTTAGCTGGGATGTATTCATTGTTATGGTATTTTAGATCTGGTTGTTTTTTCTCTCCTAATTTTTTTCTATTTGCTCTAACTCCTCCTGTCCGCTCACTAACCCTCTCCCTGTCCTTTGACATCAACTTAGTAAAATGAATGCAAGAGCCTTCTGTTAACTGAAGCGCCCTTTTCAGTATTCTGTGTTTCTATCTAATTAACATAGGGATTTGCCAATATATGTCTAAGAATCCACAGAAAATGTACTTCTTTTTTGTCTTCTCTACTCTTTTTCCTATTTCTTAAAATCTAATTACATAACTGTATTTGAAACTGGGAAAGAAATTAAGGCAAATTCTATATTTCTGTCTATTTTCATTTTTCATCTCAAGACAGTTTGCATAGCTTTATTTTCATATTCCATTTATTTTGCTCAGTTGTGACTGAAAATGTAAGAGGGAAGATAATGGTGTAGTTTGAATGGAAAAGTAAGGGTTTTTCAGTCTCTATAGTTGTTCCAGAGAAAGAGAGGTTAGACTAGATGATCTTAGTGGTCTTTTCCAATTTTAATGATTCTATGATTCTCTGAAAAGATTTGCAGAATGACTTATCTATAATCGACTTTTCCAACGGGAAAAAGAAAGTATTTTATTCTCTTACAAATTAGTTCTCTCTGAAAGCAGTGATTTCTGGTGAAACTAGTGATGGAATCACAAATACCTTGGACTTAACTATGCTTCAGCACAAATCTGACCATCTAATATGCTTAAAACAAAACAAGAAAACACATTCAACTCAGTCGAGTTTTGGATTTAAGTACAATAAATTTTATTTTCTTGGACCTTGGACATTTGTTCATATTAGGTGATTTAATTCCACCTAGCTAGATCAAAGTATCATAAAACAACAGCAGCTTGTGCTTGTTTAGGACTCTGTCTATGTGTATGGGAACTGTTGAGTCACAGCCTGAACCATTGATTGATCACTTGAGGCAAGGACTGAGTCAGCCATGGGAGCACAGGTGAAGGCAAGACCTAGACCCCATTTAAGGGCTGACTGACACTGGGGAAGGCTTCTGGAGATCCTTCCTCTGTGGAGTCTTTCCTGTGAATCTGGATCTTTGGATACAGGTGAGGACTCCTTCCCTGTTTGTTTCTTTTCCCATTTTCACCACAACAATCTTTCCAGCTGTAACATCAACTGTAACACTACGGAAACAAAATTTGAGTCCTGTAACATATAAGAGACTAATGCCTATTAATAAGACTAACATGTTTGTGGTCTTATTCCATATGATGTAGATGTCAAAGTTTTCTTAAAACTTTTGTAAATAATTATATTTCTCATTTTATCATATATAGCTTTTGGCTTCTAGTAACAAGAAGTGTGACCCTGCAAGTAATTTCAAATTCAAATCACAAATAGTGGGAATGTTTGCATGTAGGCTTCATGGCACCTTGTTAGCTTGTGCAACTCTGCCATTGCTTATCTTTAACACTCTCCTGGGCATAGTCTGCGGACAGTCAGAAGAAAATATTTGCTATTTAATGAGCCAAGGAGGTGAAAGAAATCACTGCTGCTACAGAAGATGCCTTCTTAAATCTCAGAATGGACATTTTGTTTTATGCTACCATTTATAATTCAGTGTACTAATAAAGTGGGAGAGAATAGGAATTGAGGTGAATTTTCATAAACACATATCAAAGGCAGAAATGTTGCTGGTCTCTTGAAATTACATGGTTTATTTTTAACCCCAGTTTGCTGTTCTGTTTGTTTTTTATGCATCCAAAATCATTTTAGTTTCAATATGATTTTATCAGCAGCCCTGTAGGAACGTGCCAGCTGAGAGAAGACGACTCCAATATGTGTATAGGATATCTAAAGACCATAATAGAGAATGGAAGGAAGAAAAGAAAAAAAAAAAAAAAGTGTTTTAAAACCACTGCACGGTGTATTTTAGCAGAAAAGGTTATGCTTACAGTTAGTTTTTGACAATGGGTACTTGTCAACATCTTGTCTTTGTCTTATGCTTAATTTAATGCCTATTTTAGTTTCTTGGCAAGATGCAAATAATGACATAGTCCCTACAGTGACAGTCTTTAACCTTAAAAATCCAGGTAACGTGTAAAGCAAGAGACTTAAATCAGTCACCAAGTACGCTATGCTCTGCAGTGGCATATGTGTCTGTTGTCATTAACTCACTGCAGAAAAAGGAGCCGCTCAGCTGCTCAGCTGTCATTTTACTCAACAAATTCAATGCAGCACTTGATTCTTGGAAAATATAAATAGGGCTCTGAGATGGCCGTTGAGTCTGCAGGCTCTGGCTGCCTTGAGAGCCTCCTCCCTCCCTAGGGAGGGCTGTGTCTCCACAGGGGGGTCATGGTGACAGAGGGACCCTGCAGCCCTTGGAGGGATGGAGCAATGGAGCTGTGTGCATTGGGGATTCTCGTGTTAGGAAGAGCAATGCTTCTCCTTTTATAGAAGGGGAAAAAAAAAAGAAAAAAAAAAAAAGAGATAATGTGCTTGAAAGAAAGATCACCAGAGTGTTTTATTTTATTTTTTCTACATTCTGGTATGACTGGCTGGATTTTCAAGAGCAACCCTTCTTGGCATGATATTTCCAGGGAGGGGATCAGTTCACACTGTTGACAGTTATTGCAATCAGGCATGCTGGCACACTAAAACATTTCAACCTCAACACTTCATTTATTTAAATAAAAGTATGGCATTCTTCAGATTTGTGTTTAATCTTTTTTTAAAAAAAAAATTCTATTTTATTTTTATTTCTGATAAGGAATAGCAGATTTGTTACATTGGCTCTCTGCCCTGCTCTAGCAGCTGCTAATTTTCAAAGGAAGAAGGGACTTGCCCTCAGCCTGTAATTTGTAAACCAGGCCAGACAAATGTCGCTGCTGCTCCTTATTTACAGTTTGTGTGTTTTCTTCTAGTTTGAGTGTTTTTGTCTGCTCACCTGAGGTAACAGAGATAATTCATTGAAACTGATATGTCCATGTCTTTTCCATGTTACTTACACTGAGCAGGTAACCTGTTCTGGGGGGGAATTCAGGGATGTCTGACTATTACTTTAAAAGGAAAGAAAAAAAATCCTGTACCTGAAATATCTTCATTAGTGATGTCTTGACAGCTCCGTGATTATTAATAGAATCAGTAGTATTTTGTCTCTTGTTTCAGCTCCGAAAGCTGCAATATAGAGAAATACTTAAAGAACATCTCTTGTTCCAGATGGGCACGCTCATGTTGGGTTCCTGCTTTTAATATGCTCCATTTCTAATAGTGTTATATGTTCATAATATAGTAGAAGTTGGAGTATTAAATATATCTATGGCCATAGTGTTGGAGACAGAAATGGGGGCAAAGAAAACCTCTTTTGCATGTCACTGAGCTTTGAGACATTCATATCTTACTACTGAACTGGCCTTATTTGATTTTCCATTTTCTTTTGACCATCACAGTCTCTGCCTGCTGATCTGGCAAGGAGGGATTGTTTAGAAATGGCATGTTTTTCTACTATTCTGAACCTGGTTTGGTGTTTCTGCCTGTTCCTCAAATAAGGCAGGACAAGAGAGGAGACAGCATGGGAGAGGATCTCTTGTCGATAGATGTGGAGGTCTTATATGCGGACGTTGTCACTGGGACTGATCAGCCACATGGAATCTCCCCCAGCATTTCTTAATTCTTAATTAATGGCTTTGCAGCAAGACTTTATTTGGAAGCTTAATGAACTGAAGTCCATACAATATGTGTGTGGAAGGAGTGATCCAGATACTTGTTACCTTGTTAGTCATCAACAGAAATATCTTTTCTCTAGCAGAGAAAAAACAAACAAACAAACAAACAAACCCAAAAACAAAAATGAATATAAATGGGATTTGCTTAAATAAGAAAGGAGGTGAGGCAGTGTTTGGTCCTTGAATTGCCATTTGAGATCCAAAGCAACCTCAGCATTTCAATGGAAAGTTTTATCTGTATCGTTATGTGTTACAATTTCTTATTAACATGTTTCCGCAGACCTTAAAAATGCTTTTCCTTCTTGCATCCTTGTATTCTGCAGTTAGGAATATAGGAGTTACAGGATTTTGCCACGTTGTGCGGTATATGTGAGGCATAGCACAAGAAAGTAGTTTTCATAATATTTACTGTCCTAGCAAATAAGTGTAGAGTTCTTTAAGTAATGGAGTCATATCTGTTCTTATTTATGTAAGATTTAGGATTCTCGAGATGTGTAAATGGCTACTTTCTGTAACCTCATAGCTGCCAACTCTTATTTCCATATTTCTCTTCTGAATACCAAATATGTGTTTTACATTTAATTGGCAATGCACATTCCCTATTAATCCAGATGGCAAATTCTCCAGAATGCACTACAGAGTATGGATTGTAATTGATTCTGATGCTGAACTATAGCTATTAATTACTTAAAATAATAAAGCCGTTATAGCACCTTCAGTGTGTATATATTTTGCAGGGGGGGGAGGGAAGAGAGAAATAAAGATATGGTTATTGCCTTGACATTTTGAAAATGGGATTTTATGCTGAGCTGGAGTTAAGGAAAAGCACAGCAAGTGAAACTAATAGAAACTGGGAAGAAAAGAGCAAAGGTTGGAAGGTATGAGGGAGAGCTCTGAGGCTCCACACAATCATGCTCATCACTTCTTTAGAGCTTTGCCTGCTTGCCTTTCTGTTTCTGACAGCATCAATGCAGTGGCTGAGGCATCTAGCAGCTAGTAAGAGGCATTGTGAGTACAGAGCTCTGCATTTTCATGTGGCATTGGATTATCTAACAGCTTTATTTTATTTAATAGCTAACTGGTGGTAATTCTTTGCAAGCAGATAACACAGGGAAAGTTGGCCTTCCCCCCTCTTAAATAGTCACTCACACATTGTATTTTCCTTTCTTATGAATTGTTGCTTTCCTTCCTCTTTGTTTTCACATTTGATTTTGTTTGGGCTCACTGAGAGGGTAGAACTCAGTCATTTTGTGAGTGTATTGGCTGTGCGTTCCCTGTTTTTTGATTGCTCTGTTGCTGAAAGCTTAGGAGTTTTGTATGCACAGGTAATATGAGTGTGTGCTTACTCTTGCATACAGATGTGGGATTATTTAGGTATTATTTCACACTAGTTCACTTCCATTTTGAAAGCAGTTTCTTTCAAGATACCTTTTGAAATTTTCTATGTGAAACTCTGAGCATTACTATAATTTGCTGATCAGGCTGTGGGGAATGATTCCTTTAAGCATTATGGAATTTTCAGTTTGGCTGTGAGTAATTTGCAATGAATGCAACTTGCTGGCTGGAGCAAGGAAGAAGAGGGGCTTATCAATAGATAGTTTTGTGATTATAAAAGAGCAAGTGGGGCAAGGGAAAGGTCATTATCCTTAATTAATAGGGTTTTACTACAAACTTTGAGCAGACAGGGGATATCTGTCTTAGTTGTTTTCTCTTTTTTTTCTTTTTCCTTTCCCCAAGCCTTTATTTTTTCAATATTGTTTCAGTATTTTTTCTTTATAAAACATTTATTAACTTGTACTAAGGGAACTTGTACTAAAGGAACTCCCACCACCACCAATCATCTATTTTATGCATCTTGTATGCTGGTTAACCAACATCAGCGAGAATTCAGTGCATTTCTGGGGTGTGTATCTATATTTATAGCTTCTTTTTATATATATATTCTTTTTATATTTATAGCTTCTCTTTTGGCTCAAGGCACTTCTGAGTAGAAGGATTTATAAATGAAGATTTGTTCTTGTTGTTCAATTCAAATAGTTCTTCAGTCAGTTCTATTACTTTTCTGTAACTTGCCTACATTTCTGCTACAATTATACGACAGAAAATAGAATGTTTAGTATAAAATGCATCTATGTATGCATAAATGAAGAGCTGCTCTTACATCTGTAGTTGAAAGATATTCTTCAAAGTCTTACAGTTACAAAATTAAAGTAATACAGTTTTGATTTACCATATTGCCTAAAACTTAATGTTTTCATTTCTACAGCAAAAGACTTTTTCAAGCAGTTTTGCAAGGGGCATACAAATTGCATAAAGCAAAATAATCCATTTGTAACCATGCATTCATGTTCTTTTATTAGCAAATATAATTAACATTAACATGTTTGCATTCCATTGGGAATACCAAATTTAGGTATTTCCCCCAAAAACTGATTATTTATTTATTTTGGAGCACTGTCTGCCCACTGATTCTTCTTAAGTACTCAGGGCCTCTAAAATTGAGGCATGAGTTGTAAATTCAGCCCATGTGACTGTGCCCCTGTTGTTCTCCTGCTGGAGTAATCTGAGAAGTAATTAGTGTGGTGAGAGAAAAACTAGAAATAAGGGTTTGTGTTCTCTGTTTGGATAATTTTTCCGAATGTGACTATAAGAAATAGTTAATCACTAAGAGTTACAGTGTTTGGTGAAAATGAGAGTGTGTATATCCAGTTTGTTGCATGAAAGTATCTTGCTGGTTGCAGTGGCTTGTTTTACTATTAATAGTAAGCACTAAAAATTTTGAAAGCAATGAATTTGTGGAAAGAACCATAATAAAACATTTTGTTAGCAGAAATGTTGATTTTCATTTTACTGGAATGATTAAAGCATTGGGGGAAGTAATAACACAGAAATCACAAATTCTCACATAAATAAACAAAAAATTAATGGTTTAATCAACAGGAATATGTATAGTGGCTTATTCTTGGCTAAGCATATTTCAGATTTGAAATGAAAACTTTCTCAACAAATTATTCATAGCTGATTCATAGATCCAGTGCAAAAATTTCATGCTTTCTGTTAATTAAAAGGAAAATCTGTCCCATTAATGAGAGTGAAATGAGGCTAGCCACTATGGTTAATGTGCTAATACACTGTTAAAAAAAAATTAATTTGCACTATGATAAATGTTAATTTGAAAGCAAGGCAGATTATACTAGTTCCGTAATTAACTGTAAATGCTTCACCCCAAGGACTTTGTTTAGTACAATAACTGATTTAATAGAAAGGATTGAATAACTGTGACTAAATCATGAGGTCTAAGCAGCTTGTGCCTAAGCCTCTGTTCAACCTGTGTCTCTCAAGGACTGCCATAGTACATCAGTAATTAATATTCTTGGGAAAAAGTATTTCTGATTTCTGTTGTAGGATACAAAGTGATGTGTTGATACTCTTCTGTGCTCTGATATTCACCTCCCTGCAGCCAGTGAGCTGAAGAGTTGGAATTCAAAGTTCACATCCAGCTTCAAATCTCATGGAAAAATGATTCTCAGTGAATACTATATTCCATCTAGGGGCTTAACCTCAGGCTAGCTGTGGTCATCTGCAGGAGCACTGCCTACTTCACTGTAGCACTTACACATGCTGTGGTTTAAATGTTTCCATTATTTATGTTTTGGATGTTGGGTTATTTTTTATTTTTTTTTCCTGTTGTTTTTTTTTTTTTTTTTTCACAACACCATGTTTCTCAGTGCATTGCACTGCTGGAATTTGTTACCTTCAGAATGAAAAAAGCAAAAACCTAATAGAGAGGAAGCCTCAGGAAGGCGTGTATACATGCAAATATTTTTATTTATTAAAATAAGCTTGTTAGAGGGTAATTTTTCAAGGTTTCATGTTTTATCCACTTTGAATTGTAGAGCTATAAATACTTCCATTGTAGTCCCCCTCTTAAATTGTATGCATTGGTGTTCTGTGAGTTAAAAATACAATAACATAAGGAAGCTGAGTTGTTATGTATCATAGTATGGGAAAATATCAGGAACACAAAATCTGAAGCAGATCAGAGCTCTACACTGAAATATTTGGAATAGCCCTCTCTTTATGATTATTTTCAGATGCATTCTCATGAGTTAGTCTGCTTCTGCCTTAGTAAATCCCTAATATCATCACATTACCCCGGGAATGAAGTGACAGCACTGGCACATGGCTGTAGTTGACTAAAAGCAGTCAAATTCCACTCCATGAAGCAGAATTATGGTTCTGTAGATAAAGATTTCTTCCCACCCTTATGGCTGAAGCAGCAAATAGACCTCGAGAGAAAGTATCTCCTTGTACCTAATTTGCACTTCACAAATATTTTAAGAAAATGAAAAAAATTGTCTAATTCAAACTACAAGCTATTAATACAAACTACTAATACAAACTACTTTGGGCCCCTCACTACAGGATAGACATTGAGGCCCTGGAATTTGTCCAGAGAAAGGCAACAAAACTGGTGAGGAGCCTGGAGCACAAGTCCTATGAGGAGCGGCTGAGGGAGCTGGGATTGTTTAGTCTGGAGAAGAGGAGGCTCAGAGGGGACCTCATAACACTCTACAACTTCCTGAAGGGAGGTTGTGGTGAAGAGGGGTTTGGCCTCTTCTCCCAGGCAACAAACAGGACCTGGGGAAATGGCCGCAAGTTGTACCAGAGGAGGTTTAGGTTAGACTTAAGGAAGAACTTTTTCTCTCAGAGAGTGGTCAGGCACTGGAATGGCCTGCTCAAAGAGGTGATGGAGTCACCTTCTCTGGCAGTGTTCAAGAGGCATCTGGATGAGGAGCTGCGAGATCTGGTTTAGTGCTTGTGGTAGCAGTGGTAATATGAAGACAGTTGGACTAGATGATCTTATAGGTCGTTTCCAACCTTGTGATTCTATGATTCTATTAACTATGTATCTTAAAATCTGATAATCTAAAGTCTACAATTATAAATTGATTGAGATCTGCTGACTTAAGGCTTTTTTTAGGGACTGCTCAGATGGTGTGATATTGGACTTTATTTATGGTGCAGTACTGTAATAAAGAGAAAAACTTTACACAATGTTTTCCTGTGTACATAACACAGCAAAGCTGAATCGTATATTGACTTCACCATCTCACTACTCTGCATAGATCCTTCACTTCTGAGCTTTGGGCATGGTCAGAAATAATTCATGTATAATACTACAAGATCCTTTTATTGGGCTTTTCTGTACTGTCATGGAAACAGCAATTTATTTTAATTTGCGAATTAAAGCTGCTTAAAGTCATCTTTATCAGGGATATAATTTGGAGCCAAATGTAATATGACCGCATTATCCCTTTCTTGTCATTTTGAAAAAGAGAAAGTTGGAGAAGAAGGTGCACATTTGGAAAGATTTCTTGCCTTAGATAGAAATGCAATGCAAATTGAGCCAAATTGTGTATACTGAAAAGGCGTTTTTTTTCTTTCTGAGTTTCTTTGTTGTCTAAGGCTCAGTGCTTTCCTACCAAATATCCAGAGAATTTCCCTGATGTTTCCTTCCCTTTAGAAAGGTGTCAGTTTGGCTTTATTTTATAGGTTACTTTTTGAAGATCAGGTATACTGTTTTGAAGGTATTCTTTCAAATCTGCAGTTAGTGACACTCGCAGTGGACATTGAGCAATAAAGCTTTTGGTAGAAAGCAATTTTAATCCAGGAGCAATACGTTAACTCCGTTCATTTTCTTTCTTCTCCTTTTCCTCATGGCTTCCTTTAGGTTTTCTCTATGTGTATACCTTAGAGACAGTAAACTTCCAGTTCATTAATATTTGAGATGATAAAGGACACTCTGCAGAATAAAACGTAGAAAAATGACGATGATTACATCAATGTTGCTCATTTTTTTGACTGATTTAGTACCTTTAAGCACATTTGTGCTCATACCAACTTAAACTCTATTGTAGACAGGCTTTGGGGCCATTTAGCCACCCATAATAAGCTTTGAATGCTGTTTAACCACTCACACCAATCAGCTCAGCTGCAACAGTGCTGGGAAACTGGATGGTGCCTTTGTGAGGAAGTGTGAATACAGCTGAGAATGCTCCTGCTTTGCTCATGTAGCTAGTGCTCAATGACTTCTTTCCTTCTTTCCAAATTCAGAGACTGATTTCAGAAAATTCAGTCACTTTTTTTTTTTTTTTACCTCATCATCATTATCATTGTAGTAATGTGTTTTCCAACTGAGACAAGACTAGAATCTTATTGAGGGCAATGCTATATTAAGAGCAAACAAAAACAATTTCCTGTTGTGTTACTATTCCTTTCAACATAATGTACACCTAGAAAGGAAGGTGCAGCCACACCTTCTCCTCTTTCTCATTTATTTGGGCCCTGCTTGGTAAGGGAAAAAATGTGACAGAATCTGAAGTGAGCAGGGGAAAACCAGATTTCTGATTTTTGAGTGTCTCAATATTAAATTGCAGTTGTAAGTGTTGTAGTGCCCAAGCTCCATGCCCAATGTGAAAGATCACCCACAGCTGATATACAGGAGGCTTGCTGAACTTGAAGCATGCCTGCACATCTGCAGCTACTGTCCTGTCCCAAGCGCTACAGATAAGAACTCATTGCCTATCAAGTCTGAGCTCATTCAGTGTAGCCATAAGGTTTTTATTTGTTAGGCACTTTAGCTCACTGGTCTGATAAACCTGGCATAACACTTTCAGTGCTGCCCTGAAGATGTGCATGCTTGCATGAAAAGCACCATAGGTTTTCAGGAAGCATGCACCCACAGCAGGAGGGCTTCCAAACAAAGACAGTAGTCCAGGTGCTTTTTTTCAGCTAGATGATGCCAAGTATGTTTGTACTTTAATGCCCTTTAAGCAAGAGAGCTACAGATGTGGGTGGCTATGGGGATCCTGTGTGTTTGTGTAAGGATGCACTACAAATGATGGTGGGGGTCCTGGCAGTAATGAAATACATGCTGTTTCCAAGAATGGGTTTTGTGTTTACAGCCTGAAATATTTTAAGATGACAGCTCTTATTTTAGTTGACTTGAGAGAATACTTTGACTTTTTATTCCTTTCTTTTTCTCTTGCTCATACTGAACCAAAGCAGGAGTTCTTGATGTACTTTTAATCCTGGCTATTCTCAGATCAAATTTGATTTAGAGATTGAGAGATAAATATTTAATTCTGTTTTTTCTTGTATGTATTCTCAAAGTAAAAGCAAAAATTATGGTCCTTTCTTTAAAATGTTTAAGTATGACCATAGGAACAGTGGTAATTGCTTGCCAGAGAAAATCTCATTCATTTCAGTTATTTCTCAGTCAGTCATGTGCTAGGATGTCATCACACAAGTGCAGGACAAAGAAAGGATAACAATGTCTTTTTTTGCCATAAATAACAATAAAAAATCATCTATTGCTTATTGAAGCATATATTTCAGAAGATTCATATTTTGACAGAAATATGACACTGCTCTACTTTTATCTTTTGCTCAGGAGAGTGAAATAGATATACAATAAGCAAGTTTGATTGCTTCTCCTTTTTGGAGACATGGCATGGAGAGTGTAATGGATCAAAGTTTGAATCTTTTCCATTAGAGGGAATTTTCTGTGATGTTTATGAGGAAAATTCGCCCTCAGAGATACAAGCTTCAATTTAGGAAGGTAAACATGAATAATAGCTGCTCTAGGATCCAGGAAAATGCCTGAATTAGGAGATAAATGTAGGAGGTGGAATATAAACTGTTGTAAAGGACAACTTCATGTGTACAAAGATGCATTCCTGATCCATCTCAAAAAGTTGACTGATAATGTATAGGACAGGAAACAGTAGATGAAGCAAATAGAATTTGTGGTGTGTGCACATCAGTATATGTTACTTGCATGTAGTAAAGAGGGAAATAAGCTTGTTTTTTTTCATTGGCACACAGCTATGTTTACCTATAGCTCTTTTATTGCAAGCATTAAGTCCCTCCTTTCCCTTCTCCAAGTTTCTGGTTAATTACAACAGAGATTTTTCTTATTTTTTTTTTTTTTTTAAGGATTTTCTTGATTTTTCCAGTGCTACGGTGTGCATAAGAAAAAGGAACCATAAAAACATATGGTATGAAGTCACTGCCAGTCAAAGTAACAAGCAGACACATTAAAACTTCCCCAGCAGCTCTTGCTGTGATGTCCAGGCAGAAAGAGGCCCCTTGCTCAGTAGAGGGGTGGGAGTCACAAAAGCTGAAAAAACAGGAAGGAAATATTTAGGTAAAAATTAAATAAATAAATAAATAAATAAAGTACCCAGTGAAGGCTTTCCAGGCTCAACTTTTCCCATGCCTCTGAAATCAAATAGGAGCATTTTTTCTTACTATCTCAGTGATGCTCCAGTGACAGAGATCAAACATGATGTCATCAGATGAAAGAGCATGGAGACTTCAGGCTGGCCTCTGGGACTGTTGGGGATTTACGTGCCCATCAGCAGAGTGAACAGCACCATATTAAAAAAAAAAGACTTGGAGGGAATACAGCATGGCCCTAAATGAGAATATGGAAATGTCTTCAGTACAGTTAGAAAGAAGTGTCTGAGATTTTATATTTAATTGTGTGGCAAATTTACATCCCATTCCAGTGGTCTTGGTACCTTCTTGCTCATAGGTGATGTTCCTGGATAGGGAAGGGATGGGGAAGAGGGAAAGGTTTTTCCACTCCTGTCTCTGACAACTTCAGGAAATGGCTCCAGCTGTCTCTTGACACATTTCGCACAGCTTCATTGTGCTGTGCTAGACTGTCTGTTGGGTAAGTTGGGATTTAATTGTACTTGAGATGGACCATAATTATGTGCATGCATTCAGAGTTTTGCTGAGGTCCACAGCAAGATTCACTGTAATTTATTTCTTCATGACAAATGTGCAGTTCACCTACCTCGCGCACAATAGACCAAATAATGACCTTCTGAAATCATTGTGACTTCTTTCTTTCTGTCTTTTCTTTCTTTTTATTTTTTAACTGGTTCAGCTTTGTGTTCTGTCTGTATACTTGGAGACTCAAAAAGGACTCCTGCTGCACTTACTCCCAGCTGAAAATACAGCCTTATAGCCAACTTGTTTCTCTTATCAATCAGTCTGGAGAGAATAGCTCTCTATCTTGTTGATCATTCTTGTGTAAAGCTCATGTATCACTTCAAGGATTGTCTAGATATTGGTTATGTCAGTTTGCTTCTATCACCATCCAAAAGCAAAGACGATGTGTCCATAATATTAATAGTCAGAATAGGAAACATATATCACAGCTCTGGTTCACGTTAGTCAAAAAGGATGATTGAAAGAACACTATGAAAATGCAGTGCTTAGAGGTAGAAAGATGTTTGACAGTACCTAAGGGAGAAAGAAATGTGATTCTGGAGAAATGATGACAGTCTATATAATGGGCCTTTCATAATTTACATCAGGGACCTGGACCTGTAATCTCTTACACAGATGAGTTATTTTTCTCACGTGAGTAATTTTGACTGAATAATTGCACTGACTATAGAGGAACTGTTACCGTAAATACAAGTTGAGTTTCTGATGTTTATCAGTTTATCCTTGAGAAAAAGAAAAAGAAGCAATTAAAAATGATGCTGTAAGTTTCTCTTTCATGAAAAAAAAAAAAAAAAGATGAAATCAATTTTAGGCTGAAATGGTCTTCAATGCTTCTTTTGCAAAAGTGTTTGTCTTCTTTTTTCTTTATAGCTCATTTCACTAAGGCTATTGCAAATTCCACAAATGCTGCTAAAATGCAGAACCAATCATCTTTTTAACAATGTGCACTGTTTTTTCCTTTACTGGAATTCTCAAATCTTCTTGAAGTTCTCCCATTCTCTTTACTCTTCTCCACCAAAGATTTCCAATTTAATTTTAAAAAATGATAGTAGGGATCTAATTTAAGCCTCTTTGTTCAGTAAGTAAAAAGAAATGAGCAACTGTTCCACGATGAAAATTCTTGAGAAATAATTCTTAGCAAGTGAATTCCTGTAAATTATTGAGGAACTATATGGAATTGCCATTTTTCTGTTGCTTGTGTTTGTTGCAATGTGCCTTTCTGCAATGTTTGCTTCTCCAATAAAACCTTTGCGTTCTGTACTTAACAGCTTAAAACAGAAGATACTTAGAATATCTACCCATATTTGAAGGCTAGGAAGTTTCACCTTGCCATTGTAAAGGAGCACTTGTGGCTGTGCTGTTCAGTCACTGATAAAGTGTTATCTGCTAACATCTGTCCAATAGTACTGTTATTGAGCATGGCATTACATAGAATACTTTTTATTTACTTTGAAATATATTTCTTGTTAACAACTTTTAATGAAACTTGAAGGATATCTGGTCTAAGGTATGTAGACAGATCTTTGAAAATAATTTCAGCTCAGCAGTTTTGCAGGGAGAAACTGACTGCAAACCAGGTTGTTTGATGTTACGACAAAAATTTCTTATCAAACTTATATTATGGCAATATCATAACCTCCAAACTATGGCATTATCTTCATTTACTTGTTGAAAGTAGAGTAGTAGCAGGAATTTAAAAATAAATAAATGAATAAAAGTGGAGGGCGTTTACCAGGAAAATAAATTTAGGAAGGTCATACCCAAAGAACTGTGGTCAACAGCTCAATGTCCAGATGGAAACCACGGACAAATTATGTCCCTCAGGGGTTATGTTTTGGGACCGGTGCTGCTTAGTATCTTCATTGATGGCATGGACAGTGGGCTTGAGTGCACCCTTAGCAAGTCTATTGATAACACCAAGCTGAGTGGGTGCAGTTCATACCAGAGAGGGAAGGGATGCCATCCAGAAGGATTTGGGCAGTGAAGTCTCGAGTCTTGGCTTGAGAAGTGAATAGATTTTTTACTTAGAGGGTGGTGAGGCACTGGCACAGGATTATCAGAGAAGCTGTGGATGGTCCATCCCTAGAGGTGCTCAAGGCCAGGTTGGATGGGGCTTTGGGCAGCCTGGTCTAGTCAGTGGCCCCTTTGCCCATGGCAGGGGTGATCACTAGGTGGTCTTCAAAAGGTCCCTTCCAACCCAAGCAATTATTTGATTCTATGAAAATTTAGAACCTTAATGAAAAACAGGCTGATGTTTTTATCCATATCTTTTCAAAGATTCAGTGAGTACCTGTGTGGAAATGGATATGCAGTGACTGTGGACTATTAGTAGGAGCAATGCATTTTGTTCATCTGTTATCAAGCATGAAAACCACCTGGCTGATGGGCTTCACATTTGGTACTGCAGCTTGGAAATCAGAATAATTTCAGTACATTTACAATAAATTTTGTCTTAGCACACATACTTCTGGGAAGATTTTATCACAGGGAACTCCAAGCCTACAGCTAGATAGAATTCATTTAAACTGTTCTTGATTCCTGAACTCATATTGCCACAAAACAAACAAACAAACAAACAAACAAAAAAAAAAAACCAGTGCTTTCAGTTGGCTTACTTGGAGAGAAGCTGAATGCTTAGTTTGTGCACAAGTCGAAAATGCAGGCTATCTTGCTTGAACCTCTGCTACTGCTGTTCTCTGCAGATAAGTGAAATGACAAAAGTGGCACCTCCGTAAACCTCAAGAGCACAAAAGGCTGATGGCTTTAGTGATATTTTGTCTCTTGAGCAGTGACCTTCATTAATAACACCTGTGATAGGAAATTGAAATACTTTCTGTTTCACTAATGTCAAGCTGATGCTTGTCAACAGATCCTTTTAAAGGTGGACAGTGACACAGAAAAATAGTAGCACTGTTACATTCTGTAATATATGGTTTTCAGTGTTTCCCCTGCTACACTGGCAGACAGGATTTTAATTTTCTAACAAGTGTACAAGGAGTTGAAACTACATTTTTGTATCTCTAAAAAATATGCAATATCCTGCCAACTTAATCAAGACTGGATTTTCAAGGCGCTCAGCTTAAGTTTAGAAGCCTAAATGGAATGGATGAGTTTTCAAAAGCACTCTGCATCCTGCAGCTCCTGTTGAGGATAATCTGGCTAACTTATAGATGTTGAGCAATTGAGAGAGTCTGGCCCTAGAATAGTCCTTTAATTCTCCTGGAGGAAGAAAGTGGTTTGAGCCTTGCATTTTTAACTTGTTGGTGTTAATTCAGTCTACATGTTTAAATGTTCCCCTAAATAAATGCTTTTCAAACATTTAAAAACAGCGCCAACATCTAGTAACAGAGAACAGAAGAATGGTGTCAAACATTTGACTATTTCAAATTTAGTCAGTATTTTGCTTTCTTCTTTTGGTCACTGAAGCTAGGAACAGATAGGAAGGTTTTCTTCCAGAAACTAGCTATTATTGAGGGAATTGGTATTTGATGGTGTGTGTGTGTGTGTGTGTGTGTGTGTTTGCGTTCAAGAGCAGAGACAGTCTAAAAATGTTTGTTCATATTACCAAAGAGCTTTCTGAATCAGTGACCCTATTTCTTGCATTTATGTTCATTGCTTCTCTCCTTTAAGTCTGTCCTCAAAGCCCTTGTTTTTTGCCCTCTTTCTGACTATGATTTCCATCCTTATTAACTATTCTTCTCATTAAACTGGTGTAAAACAGGAGCAACTGTAGTACAATCTGTAGAATTACTGAGGTGTAAAATCAGATATGGATGAGAAGGGTGGGGTTACGCAAAATTACTACCGTTACATGATTCCTTGACAAGTTTTATTTGAATCACTGTCCTTTTCTTGAGTGCAGTCTAGCCAGCTAATGCACACTGAGATGGAATCTTGTGCGTTGCTTTGCTTTTCTTCACTTTTAACTGTTTCCTGCCCTGACAGACACATTATCTATATAATTCCATATTGGAGACAGAAGTAAAGAAACATGAAAATATGAATTTACATATTTATATGTTCTACAAAAAGAGCATAGATTGAAATTCACAGATACTATTTTATCATCTCTATTTTTCTCTTGCAGCATCCCAAACTTTCTTCTCTAGCTGCCTAGTCACCTAAAGCATGCATTAAGAATGACCCTTTATCAAACCTGACAGTCATTTCTATACAAGTTGAAACCTAGAGTTAATGGATATTTGCCTGAGCATCTTTTGTCACATTAACAGGTTGAAAGGCTTCTTCATATCCTAAGTTTTGACAAAGAAAAATGTCGACATCAGTAACACAATTATTTCCCTGTATTGAAATGCATGCCAGCAACCTTCAGTCTGGAGGAGGTTCACTCTAAGGGTGGTTTCTGGTATTTGGGTGTAGAGGATGGTGAGTTATTTAAAACTACAGCTGGGATAAATCTGTTGTCACCTCTGAATTTTCACAAAAGAAAATATCTGAAGATTTGAACATGGGTTTAGACTTATGTTTGATTCTTCACCTTGAAATATGATGACAACGAGTTTAATTTAAAGCCCGTGTTCAACTCAGATACTCAAGTTTTCTGTGTAGTATTTTAACTTTAAAATGGATTTTAGCTTGAAAAACAAAAGAAGCAGTTGAAGAGCAGACATGGTTGAGAAAAGTACTGTTACAATGAAAAAAAAAAAATCCAGTTACATGTAGAAAAGATTTCAGGAAATTCTTAAGAAGAGGAGGCACAGGCAATTGTACATAAGTAATATATCAGAATATCCACGATGGTTTGAATCTCTTTACTACTTTGAATATGCAGTTTCCAGGTGAGAAATACATTATTGTTCACTGAGAATACTATTTTTCTACTTTATAGCATCTGTATTTGAGTGAAGGTAGTATGATGTTGGACTCATGACTTTGAGCTAAAGCAGCATAGTTCAAAATAGATGTATGGTCGAGTTTTTTGTTTTGTTTCTTAACAGCAGCTATTACATGCTCTTTTTAAAAGGTTAATTAGAATATAAATCAAAACATAAATTTAGAAATTGTGAGATTAAGTTTAAAAGAAGATCCTGAAAAAGAAAGGCATTTAATGAGTTCTGTTTTAAACCTGTAGTTTACTGGTTGACCTCCAAGGTGGAGTGGATTTCTGATTATAGATTCCTAAATAATAAACACATTATGAGCTCTTCTTGAGGAAGGAAATAAAAGAAATTAAATGATCATTTCAGTCAGACAAAAGGAACCTCTTACTTTGTGTTCTTATTACAAACCAGTAGTCATATTCTCTGAAGTATGAGTGCAGTGGTTCTTTTATACTTATTAAATGTTCAACTGTTGATTTTCTTTTATGCTGTATGCCCTTTTAGTTTGCGGCTGATCTCTCTACTTGACCGTAAAATCTCTTAAAACCTCCCTTACATCTAAACATCTTAATACAAAGGAGATGAAATCTTCCCTGGAACTTGATTTGTTTTAAATATAATAAAGATAGCAAGTAGAATCAATATAAAACTAATTATTTAGTGGAATAACTCAATTTCATTAGTTTAAATGTACAATCTTTTGAAATAAATCTGGTAGAAAAAGAAAGAAAACCAATCAAGTAGTTCAACTATTTTCTTTTTTAAAGAAATGTGTTCTTCTGAAACAAGCAAATTAAGCCATGTCAGCCATCTCATGTGTCTTCAGAACATACTGGAAAACTTCCTTTCCCCCAAAGTGCCGTAGAAGCTTGTCTTTTAATGCTTGATAACTATATGATTAGTGACCTAGGGAATTCTTTGTCTGATTTAACCCACAGAATTCCCTTTTTCTTAGAAAAAACTTGAGGGGAATGGATGCCATAAAAATGATGCTCCATAAGAACAAAAATAATAAATATTGTCATGTCTTTTTCATCTCAAGTGTGGAAATGGTTAGAGATTAAAATTAGATTAAAAAAATATTACCTTTGCTGAAGAGATATTTTTCTGAGTTTTATTTTCTGGTGAGCTTTATTAATCAGCAACTGATTTCCCTACTGAGAAGAGCTCAAAGGTTAAGAGCAGAGACACAGAAAAGATCTTGCTGGGCACCAGTAGCAATGAATGCTACGAAAACCTGATTTTATATATATATATATGTGTGTGTGTGTGTGTGTGTGTGTATGTGTGTGTGTATGTATGTATATATACAGACAGGATCAGGATGACCTGCAGCATTTAGTTTGATGTAGTACAACTCTGTCCATTTACTTCTCCAGTGTTCACCTTATCATTTACCATTTTTTAGTGCTACATGCGCATTACCTATGTAAGTCTTTTTGGTTTGTATACCGCTGAAGATCCATCTGCGGTATAGCAGACAGCTCCAGGTGCTCAAGCTAGTGAAACCACTTTTCTTCAGTTAAAGGAAATGTTAAGAAATGACATCCTAGTTCCTATGCTTGCTTCAGATTTTTGCAGAGTCTCCCTGTCTCATGTATCTATGCAGGATGCCCGATTTTTATCATATCTTAATGATTAAAAAATGCCAGTCCCTAGCAGAGATAATTAAGTCACGGTACATATTTGCTTATGTAAAACAGAAGTGGTGATTCTAGAAGTTGATTTATGGAAAAACAGAGACACCAAGTCTAATGATATTGGACATAAGCAATTTAGCAGTCTTCCAGCTGGAAGAGTTCAGTTCAGTTTACAAGTGAGTGTAATTGGGGCATATTGTACACAGAGATTGTTTGGAAGAGCTTAGTACTGAGTTTGTGTCCCAGCTCAACTCTTGGGTAAACTAACTAAAAAATCACTTTATAAATGATTTCAGTACTAGTCAGTTCCAAAACAAGGAATTTTGCAATGCCATCTGTTGGTTTCTGTAAAAAATCTACTTTGGAATAACTCATTTGGCTTGGTCGTGGTTCCACAGAAAGAACAGATTTCCAGTCTCTACCGCAGCTTCTCATGGGGCAGAAAATTAACATGAAGTCCAGTTCTAGTCGGAGACACTTCTTCAGCATTTTGAGAAATGAGTCATGATGCCTGGGTGGCTATCTGTAGAGCAATCCCAGCTGTTGCAAAGCTAAAATTGGAGCCTAGGAGTTGTTTGAAATACAGGGGACAGAAAACAGTTGAGGTGACCAAATTCTGTGTGGATCTGTCCATACATGCACCACTGCTGCTCATTAGATTTTGCAGGAAACATTCTAGGCATGGAGATGAACTGTGATGGCATGGAACGGTTTACCTGTGTTTACTTGGTAAGGGTTCTGTTCTGTATCTTATAGTTCGGGCCTATACCCTTAAGACTATATTTGCAAGCAAGAAGAGATGCAGAAAATTTTAATGCTATTTTCTATTATACTGGATGTTTCTTTTGTTTGGCAGGTATATTTTTCTTGCTTGTTATTTTAAGAAATATTATTCTGAGAAGTAATTAGGATTATCATGAGAAAAGCTTGCGTGCTGGCAATGCTGCTGTTTTATTTATTTTTTATTTATTTATTTTTGGAATGTCTTACATTTAGCCCATTTGAAGGTTTGAGTATGAACAATAGAAGTAGTCGTGATAAATTGTCAGCCTCTACCAAAGATGCAGGAGTTCTGAAGTTACTGCCAATTGACAGATGGTTTGTCCTTGCTCATTGCTTGTCTTCTTGACAGCATTTTTCTGCTCTATGCAAAATTTCCCTTGGTGTGTAGTTGAATTCTTTAGAGAAAGAAAATTACATTTTGCTTCGTCCATTTTCTTGTTCACTGATTTGACTAAATGGAACACCTTCCTCAAGAAGCAGAAGTTTGATTTATTTTAATAGATTAGAAAAGTGTTAGGAAAACTACTGAAGTTTGATGTGCAAATTTCTGAAGTTACAAAGATGTTAACAATAGATATTTTATATCTATTGCTATGGACTTTGATGACTGTGTGAATGGCACTCAGTACTTGACAGCTGTATTTTTTGCTGCAAGAATTATGAAACTAATGACAGTATTTTCAAACACTCCATTGTGAACTTTCTGTCTGAGCAGGCACTGAGTAGGTGGAGAGGAAATCTTTTTAGTTTTTCACTAATATCATGCAATCTGTTTCAGAACTGCCCTGCTCAAGTGCTGCTTTGATTCTTACCAATGGAGAATTATGTGATACGGCGATAAAAATTACCCAAATACTCGTGGCCTATAAATGAAAAAATGCTGATTGGACAAAAAAAAAAAAAAAATTGTTCTTTGAAGTTGGTGGCTATATTGTCTGTCTTCTGCTTTTCTCCAGAACTGACTTAGTTGGGTGAGACAGGAATGTGTGAGCCACTTTGTCCATTAAGCTGCTAGGATGCAACTTCATACTGAGGTTCTTCTACATCTGGATGGTCCCACACAGTGAAGATCCTCAGCAGAAGTGCCACAGCACAAAATGCATTATTTAGTATTGCTTTTGTTGCTAGCATCTGAGAGGCAGCCAGCTATTTTCAAATATTTATTCTCCCAGTAAATATATATAGCCTGAACTTCACAACAGTTGATATGGAGTTAATAAGATTCTGCTGCTTCTAGCTGCTGCTTTTCATTGCAGTTAAGAAAGCAAAATATATTTGGAAGCATAAAAACAGCTAGGTTGGGTTGGATTCCTTTGGTATCTCATCTCCAAAAGAGGCAGTAAGTGAATGCCTAAGGAAGAGTAAGAACAGAGTAAGCACAGTTTCTAGCTACCAGCTATGTTTAGGTTTAAGGACACTGCTGTATAACTTTGTACGCTCAGTAACCAGCAGGTGAATTGCTGTGCAATTTCCCCTAGAGGTAGTATGAAAAGAGAATTTGTCTATGTATGCATGGTTTAATTCTATTTTGGAAAGGGTTAACTCTCTGCCAATAAATATCTTATAGGATTCAGCTGGTGTTTAGCCATCATTATGAATGCACACTGTAGTTTTTCTCAGTTTTGTCTTAAGAGGTGAGCTGCGTAAACAATACAGTTACCCACCTTCTGTCTTGTATGGAAATTTCCAATCTGTCCCTGGCCTTTCTGGAGTGCACAGCAAGGCTTCTTGTCACAGACAGCAGAACGGGTAGATGAATCTGAAAATAGCATTGTATTCAAATACTTGAGGTCTTGAGGTCTCTAACTCCTACAAGCTTAATCAAATTGTTATTGTTTCTAATATTCAGGATATCTAATTTATTTTACGTTATTGCCCTTGTGACTTTGCAAGTGGTATTTTGTATAGTCATTATTTCCTGGCACACAACATAAGTCCATGCCAGATCACAGTGTGTGAATTCCTGACAGAAAAAAAGATTGTCTCTCAGATAACAGATACATTTCAACTTTTTCAACATATTAGTCATATGAAACTTCTGAACAACTTTATCACATGTGTCTATTGAAGTTATGTTCTATGTACCTTTTGGTTAGAATCAATTTTAGCAGAACCAGACACACTTTTTGTTGGTTTTTCTGTTTTTGCTGTTTTCTAACTGCTGTGTTATTTGTTATCATCCCTTTTAAGGGATTTTGCAGTGGCTTTCTAAGTAAACAAGTCAGCAAGGTCAGTAGACAGACAAAGGCATTGTGGAACACTGTTTCATAACTGTAAAGGTATACCATGTCAAGTAATAACTGTTTTGCTGACAGATAATTGAGTCATGGCTATGTTGGTGCTAGCTTTTAGTTTATTTATTTATTTTGGATTGATTTCATACAGTCTGGAACTTGTAAGTGTGTGCATAGTTAGTGCTGATTGAGAGAATCTTCTGACAGTCACATTATCAATGTAATCATAAAGAGTTCATATTTGAAGAAAACTTTAGGACTGAACAACCTCTTCCCTCAAGTGTAAAAACCAAAGGGCGCATATAATATTTATTTTCTGTAAAACAGAGGTTTTGTCTGTTTATTTTCTTTCTACACTGAAAAACTTAAAAAGCACAATAGTTGTAAAATACCAGAAGGCCATTACTGATGATAACAAAAATAATGTATCACTCTGCAATTCATACAACATAGTGAGAAGGTGTACTGCCTAACATCAAAGTCAATTAGCTGAACAATATTGTCCATAATGGGCAAAGCGAAGTGCTCAGAAGTAAGAGACTGAGACATAACATCCTGATCCTGATGAAACGGGCAGCCCTGAAATGATAATTGAATGATAGGTCTAAGTTAAGAAATAAATCCACTTTATAAAACAAACAAAAAACAAAAAAAAAAAAAACACACACCATTTCATAATAAAAAAGACTTCTTGGGAGCAAAGTTAGTTGCATTTTTAAGCAACTACTTTCAATACTAGAACTATCTTTGTGTGGATGGGCTAAGGAAAATACCAGAAAGCAGCTTGCGACAGGATGAAAAGTGAATTATAAAACTGTGGGCTATTCATAGCCCATCTAAACTTAGAATATATTAGCTTTAATGTCTCTGAGTACATTACAAGTTCATCTCAGCCTGACATAAGCTTTTTGAAAATGGCTTTAATATTAAGTAGATTCATGAATGCATAAACTTTAATGGATAAAACATGATTTTTCAGCTGAGAAATTTCAGTTGCAACTGAAAAATGAATATTTTTCAACTGAAGATTTGCAAATTACAAGTAAATCTATCATGGGTACCTGAGCTATTTGAGTAACTAGTGAGACCAGTAAGCTTCTTGCAGAATCCAGCTCAAGTTGTCTCTGAGTTGAACTGAATAATAAAGGTGATTCTTAAAACCACAGTCTGTTAAGAAGGCTTTTTCTAATTTAAATATGATAGCCTATTCAAAGTAGTCACACAAAACCAAATCCTTTAAAAGAAATTACCTGAAACTAAAGATTCAGTTGATTACCATTTTGAGGCAGAACGAGAGATGAGGAGTCCCTGATGGAACACAGTCATTTTTGTTTCCCTAATGCCACCACAAGCTTTGAATCTGAGGGTATTCTCCTGGCAGACTGTCTCAGAGCCAGTGGGAATGTTAGAAGGCCTTGTGTGCAGAAGTGTAGTCAGGGTAATTTTCTGTGGACAATGTAAGATAGCATCAAAGAAACATGGCAAAATACGCTGTTGTTACCACATACAAAGAGTAATGAATCAAAACACTGTATAAAGCAAGGACCTCAATCCTTGCTCCTAAAATGAATAATTTTCCATGAGCACGCTAACAGTGATGGCTTTCCTTTCTCCCAGTTTCTGTCACCATAAGAGTTTCAAATAGGATCTCAGCTCACATACTGCTGCTCTTGTTTCTTTTCCCTAGTCTCTCCAGATCAGAATTTCTAATCTTGCCTGCCATTGTACTAAGTAAGCAGTGACCCTGATTCTAATGGCCTCTGAATTAATAATGAATGTTATCAGTATGGGGTCTTTAAATAAACTGCAGTCATCTTTTGCAGCTACTTTTCTGGTCATCATTGTTAAAAGGCAAACATGCTTGCTGTGCACTAATCTAAGTAGCAACAGGCAAGCACCAGTTTTCTACAAGAGCTCTTCCCAAAGTAATGCCTCCTGTTTTAACATGTTGGCCTGCCATGTCAGAGACAGATGTTGGTGGTATAACAGTAGCAGTTGAATCTTCCTGCAATAATTCCATTCCTTTTTTTTTTGCTGTGTGACAGATGGCAGCAGAGGGGCTGTCTGACAAAATGGCATCTGACGTGGAAGTGTGTATGAAGCAAAGGTGTGTCTTTGAATTATTCCATGCAGAAAAAATAGCACCTACTGACATACACTGAGGCTTGCTGAACATTTATGATAACCAAAGAAGAAATGTGAGCACAGTGAGGTGGTGGATGTGTTTCTGCAATGGTGACAGCGACAGCAGGTCACCTCTGCTGCTGCAGACTTTTACCAGTATGCCATGCAGGCTCTTATGTTCATTACTGGTGAAAATGCATAGCTAACAGTGCTGACTATGCTGATAAGGTTTTGTAGCTAAGAATTTGCTCTATCAAATAGTGTTATTATGCTTTTTGTATATGTTATAGTTTCCATGGAAATAAACAGGAAGCATTACTTTCAGAGCAACCTATTTACTTGAACTTTCTAACACTGCAAGTTTCAAGACCTGTTTCAATTTTTGTCTTGTATTTTAATTTTTTTCTGAGATTAAATGCTGTTTTAGATATTCACCGGTTTTAAATGGTGAATCAAGTTGTATACATTGATTATAAAAAAAAAAAATTGGATCGACCTATTTAAAACAATTTCCATGTAAATGTCAAATCAGTTTTATTTATTAAAAAAAAAAATAAAAAATCCTTTTCTATAGATTTCCTGGTTTCCCTTCTATCAATGGTTTCCTTCCTAGCTAGTGGAAGTACACCATTTGTACTTTTCTTCTTTACTGAGAATCAAACATGGCTTTCCACAAGAGCAGTGAACTCAAGAAGGGAAATAATGTTGAGTGAAAGAAGAATTAGGCAGTAAAATTTCAGTCCACTAAAAGGGTATCTTCTAGAATAACTTTTAGCAAGGAAATGAAGAGGATGGTGGGAGAAGGAATAGAGGCCTTCTCTGCAGATAGCCAGGGACATGCCACTGTCCATCATCCCAGTAACAGCTCTCTTTCTCAGAAGAAGCTCTCTCCCCGCTCTGCATGGAGACACATGGGTGTCTCAAGATTGTTCGCTCTTTTTGCTTTTATTTATTTATTTATTTTTAATTTGGAGGTTTCCGTGTCATAGGCATACACTGGAAAGGCAGGAATGCAGAAATTGATATGAGTTACTTGATATTCATTTTTGGCCTTCCTCTCTGTTGCTCTCTCACTGCACAATATTAAGGCGAAAACGATTTCATTTTCTCCTCAGTCAACTGAAACATATTCTATTTAATGATGCCAGCAGTGAAATCTATTTTCCAACTTTAATCAGCAAGTCAAACAATAACACAAATGCTTCCACAAAATTTTGCTAAAGGTTCTCTATCTTCAGTTTTATAATAAAGGTCTTAAAGAGCATGTGCTTCTGTTTTTGTCATTCGCAGAGAGCATCTATTTAAGTTTTTTTTGCTGTTGTGTTCTGGTTTTCATAAGCAAGCTGGCTGATAGCTTGTTTGTTCTCTATTTCAGGTCGTGGAGACTAATTTGGTTGCTTTTGACTGTCACTGGATCATTATAAATGAGGTAACTGTCAAGTGAACTTTGTTGTGAACTATGAATCCTGTTTTCAGGCTTACAGACAAATATTCACACTGGTCTTGCCTTTGCCAGCAGAAAGCAGTAGCTACAACAAAGTTCAGGCCCTACTGAGAGTGAACATTTAACAGAAAGAGAATGCCAAGCCTTTTGGTTTTGCCGTTTTGTCTTGCCTATTTTAAACAGAAATGCATAAATGAAAAATAAACCAAACAAAAAAAACTTTCCCACTGGGTACTTGAACTGACCATTTTAGAGGATCTCCTTAAGATCATTTCTCATTCATAATGGATCTTTCTACTGAAGTGTTTTTGTTTCATTCATATTTTATTTACTCATTAAAGAAATAAATTAGTAATCCCATCTTTCCCTTTCCTGTAAGTATTCATCTAGAATTCAGTAATGGTTGGTACCCGAAACCACTGTTATCAGTAGAAGACTTTTTGGTGGACTCCTGAACCGGGTCATATATCAAAGTTCCTGAAGGAAAATAAAAGAAAAATGCAGGTCCTAATTTTAAACTGTGAAATAGGTTCTTCCATGAACGCTTGTCAGCTAAAATATGGCAAGTCAGTGTGAAGTAGCTTTGCATATAAAAACTTTGGAAAGTGCAGTTGTGCTAGATTTGAAGGCATTCACTTTTTCTTTTGTTTTCTGAAAAGCAATTAAAGTCCAGAATGGCTTAATTCCTTGAGGAGATAACTCTACCCAGTGTGCTAATTGTACATCTCCTGCATATTCTTAAAACAAAAGATAGCTTGGAGAAATTGCATATGAATTCTAGATCTACTCTGGATTTACTGTGCTCTTCTGTTTTCATACCTTGCTACTAGTTTTTCACTAGTAGTCTAATTTAAAGCTTTTTTTTCAAGGTTATAATAAGTTTTAGCTTTTTGCAGTGAGAACATACTTTGTCCTCCTTTAAAAGAGCGAACTTTAAGCCAACATTCTGTGGAGAGAATTATGCCTCATTAAGTGCTGTGAAGACAACTGAGGTTCAGCAGAAATTATTGCTTTGGGCCCTGCATTTCTCCTGACCAGTAATTTTCCTTGTTCTTCAGCACTGAATGGGGTGGGTCTCTCTGGTTGAGAATCCAACTCTAAGCTACAGAAGGTCACATGAACTGCACACAGATATTTCCTTTTCTGCCAGATTAAACTAGAAATTATTTGTCATCAGTGAATATTGAACTGGAGTTGATGTGTACTCTTCTGAGTTAAGACTTACTATTTTTAAAAAAGATATGAACAAAGTATATATCAGTAGAAGACAGTTGTATGCATCAGTATCAAAAAATCAGTATCCCAGACAGACTGGGAGTAGGTGCTTTCTCTTTTTGTATGTCCACTCCTTCACTCTCAAAATCAAAATGAAAACCAAGAACCATTCCTATTACACATTCTTTATGTTCTGTATTCAGAAATTAGTGTCTCTATGGAAGAAATTTTTGCTTTCTGAGCATTGTCTCATCTGTACATAGGAGTGGATTAAGCAGCACAGCAATAGAAGTAGTTACCACTTTAAACTGTCTTCTCTGCTCCAAAACTATTCCTTTCCACAGCTAGTAGTGCTGAATGATGTATGCAGAAACACATGCACCACCCTTTCTGTGCTTTTAATCTTGTATGTGAAATGGGTGGGAGCTGAAATTAAGTTCATTCTAACTAGCCATGCTAAAAAACATAGTCATGAAAATCTTCTTTGTATCCCATTCAGTCATCCCTGCTGTCATCTGTGGAGGATGTGAATGTGTTTAACACATGCGAACTCTTCAGCCATCTCAGATTAATCTCCTTCTGGACCTAAATTCATATCCCCACTGAAGCATTTTACTGTCAAGCTCTGTTTGTTGACTCTAGGAGTTGAACTCGGTGATCCATGTGGATCCACTCCAACTCAGGATACTCTATGATTTCAAAATGCTCAATATTTTGTGGGTGTAAAGATCAGATTAGTAATAAAGTTTGTAGATATTAATGAAAGGAAACATGTTTTGCCCTATTCTTCTTTTAGTTTGTAACACCATATTCAAATTAAATAGAAATATTTCCTGACTGATGCATGTGACATAATATTAATTATTTATTGCAACATTTTGCAAGTTCAGTATTAAAATCACAACGCCACTACTTCAGCAGAAGTAGAGTAATATGCAGGACTAGTATGTAAAATTACCGGCTTCACACCCAAAACTAATCCATTTGATATGGTTGTCCATTAACTATTGATGACTGTAGTACTTCAGTGTGAGTGTGAAGTGACCTGAGAGCTCTGCCTGTTTTTCTGCAACTCAACTCTTCCATAGAAAACTTAGATATCCATGGTTGTATGCCTCTATTAGACAAATCACTTACAGTTATTATTATAACAGTGCTTCTCTTGCACCCAATAAGAAAATTTAAGATACTTTAAAATACAGTGAAAGTGCATTGTTTGTCAAAATCTATATGTGACAAATATTTCCTTGAAATAAGATACCACAATAAGCCGTATTTCTTTCCATCGCTGCACCAAGCGATTACGGTGTGCTTTCTGAGTATAGTAATATGGTAGGCAATACCACCTTCAGTTCTGTGATCGTGAATCTGCCTGGGTTTTTGAGGCAACATCTGTTATTTTAATTGCTTGCTTTAAATGCAATAATGCCTTGAAAGAGTTCCTTAATTTTTATTGTCACATTAGGTGCTATTTTAGGTAATATAGAAAAATTGCTTGGAAACTGTGTATCAAAATGGAAATGCATGTGTGGGAGGAGGAAGATGTTCCTATAAAATGAAATAATTTGCAAAAGCATAATACATCGTATTAGTCCTTTACAAATAACACAAATCTCTTTTGCCTGATCATTGCATTCTGTTGAAGAACCACTCTCCAAATAAGTATTTCTCTTTCTTCAGGGCTTGAAAGCAGATGGTACAATTCTGTATTTAAAATTTGTGAGAGTCATAGATTTGAATGTAGTCATGATTTAATATGCCTTCAAAAAAGATATGAGAATGGATTTTGCAGTCTCCCTTTGTGTTTTTCTCTGCTTTTTTTCTTTTCTTCTGCACAGTAGTAAGTGTAACCTTAAAAATCCCAGGGTAGTAAAATATTTCCTTACAACTACTAAATCATTAGTGCACAGTAAAATAAATTTTATTTAGTGGACCTGAAGAAGGGACAATTGCAGAATGATTTATTTTTGCTCTTTTTTAATGAATGTTTCCTTTTTAAAATAAAATCAATTTCTGTCTCAAGTACTTTGCTTTGTTGAAACATTCAGGGGCGTCTTACTATGCTCAAGGCTGCCACCAGTTCTCCACTACTATTATTTACTCAAGAAGAGACTGAAACGCTTTACAATGTTTACAGTAACCATAGAGAAGGTAGAAATACTAAAGCCACTAAAAAGTATTGATAGGTTTCTGTCTGCAATAATATGCGCAACTGTGATTAACAGAGTTAAAGTAAAACTGGAACAAGTGCACAGAAAAGCTCATTTCTGTAAGAAGAGCCTGCAAAGTTTGGCTTGGTTAGTGTATGAAAACAAAGACTGAAAGGGTATATGCTTTCTATGTATATATCAAGTGTGAATAAATGTATCCTTCTCAGTATCTAGAGAGGACAAGTTTGTCACACAAGCAAATTAGTTCAAAAGTTCCATGAATCAAGTGAGAGAAAAATTAAGATTTGGAATTACCAGAAGCATCAGAGTATGAAAGAACTCCTTTGGGGAGAAGTATGGGAGAGTTTATGGGGAAAAAATGTAGTGATAGGTTTATCCTGTAACAACACAGGAGAGATCTGGAAAAATCCTCAGGATTGCATTCAAAACCCGCTTTCAGATGAATACATGTTTTCCCTTGGAATGGACTGCTCCTTGGCTGATGCATTCAGCTTGTCCTATTGTGTTTTGGCCCATAAAGAGAAGTATAAAGCATGACTACATTTTAAGTTTGAGCAGCTTAAAATATTCAACCAGATCAGGTCCCTAAATCATAGTTAAATTCCAAGAGCTCACATAATTTTACATTTGAATGTATATAATTGACTCACAGTAGTGTTAGAGGTTCGTTTCAACCCTTACATTTTTTCAGTGGTGACAGCAGGTCAAGCATTAAATGCCACCCCTTTTGAAAAATTGCCTTGTCATGAGGATGGCCGCACTGCCAAGTCTTTTGTTCAGACAGGTTAGAGCCAATGGATAGAGATACTCTCCATGTGGGACTGGTTTGCCCTGCTTTTTCCACATGCTTTTGGATTTTTATTTCTTTGTGAAAGCTAAAACCAAATATGATGCTCTCCTTTACCTTTTTCCTCTATCTTATATGCCTGCTTTTTCTCCATCCTGTCCAGAATCTAAGAAACCTAGGGGCATGTAATGGGGCAAGTGCTTATGTAGATCTGGATTTCCCTTAACTTGTCTTGGAGTTTCATCTAGTTATACCTTTCCACCAATTGCTCCTCTTTGGAAAGCGTTGAGGAATACAGAAAGGGTATATCACATATACTAGTTTGCTCATCTGTGCTCCTGCCAGGCAAGAGTAGTGGTAGTTCAGAGGCCTCAAAGGACAGTGGCCATTTTATCCTGCTGTGACCCCTGCCTAAACTCACTTCAGCCAGCTTGCAAAGGAGGAAGAAGTAATCACTTCTCTGAGCATCACAAAGAATGTGTTGAGAACCTTCTGTTAGAAGTAACTTCTGGAAAATAGGGCATGTTAAATGTATGATAAAATCTGGAAGCTTCTTGACTGAAACTTAAGATGCCTTCACAATAAGTGTTGTGGGATCTTTTTCTGCCTTTATTTAGGTCTCATTACAGGATAAATTACTTCCTTCCACATTTTTCAGTTACTCTATGATAAACAGTAATTCTGTATCTAAATTTCTCATCTCAAAATGGAGACCAAGCTGAACAGCAGTGTATACTAGGTGACCAGTATATTGTCTCACTGGAATATTTTTCTGATACATTGAGATGATCCTTTCACTTCCATTTTTTCCATCTGTACAGACCTATGCATTCAAAATTGCAGTCCTTTCTTTACTTACTTGCATAATAGGATGAAATGGTCATCTAATTTCTGCTCATGTCTGTTTGGAAAAGGGCAGCCTCTCTTTATTCTGAGTTCAGACATTCAAAGAAAGGTTCAGAACTTTATCTTGAGCTTTGGATTTTTCTAGAAAAGCCCACAGAACCAAGACTAAATTTATACAGGTGTCAACTCAGTTCAACTTGGCCAACTTAGTAATTTTTTTTTGACATTTCGTGCTTGTATAACAGATCATCTGCCATTCTTCTATCATTATACTGTATCCTACTTTGAAGTGCAAATGAAAATTGTTTCCTCTCATACAATAGTTACTTTATATAGTTTTCGTAAGTCAGATCCAAAATTCACGAATGAGAGATGATATTGAAGAGTCATTATATAAAAGGCTCATCACTCAGCCAGTGCCAAATTTTAAGAAATTGCAAAGAAATACATAGCAAATGGCAGAAGTTGAGTCTGGGTTTGTATGGGATTGCTTTCCAGTTAACCTAAAATCTGAATTTGTGATATAATCAGTAGAACTCATAGCATTTAAAATGATAGTTATTATTCTATCAATGCCTATATTTCCTCAGCACCACAAGAAAATCTCTTTGCTGTGTGGATTCTGTTATTAGTTCCCAGGTGTTGTATAAAAACATAATAACCCAAAGTTTAAAGTGAGAACTTTCTAATTAAAATGCACAAAAATGCTGATTACATATAAAAAAATATACTCTTTTAAGAGAGAAAAGATGAATGTTTAACCAGCTGAAAGTCAAAATCTCTATTATTTACTACTGTAGAATTGCTATTTTTTACATTGTTAAAACTGCCCTAAGAATCTCGCTGTTACAGATTAGGCACAGTGTGTAATGGAACCAGACTAACTTTGTAAACGCTTCCAGAAGGACATTTAAGTTTAAAATCTAGATAAGATTCTTGAACTCTTGTTTATGATTATTGGAAATCATTTTAAAAATTGCATGCTCTTTGCTAAAGCAGCATTTTTTTTAACCTCACAGCCAGCAAAATGATACAAACTAAATGAAAGGACAGCATCTTAAGCTGAGAGAAATCATTATCTATGGTACATTAAGGATTAATCGACCAGAAATGGAAGATATTGCAGTGGACACAGCTGATACCATGTGTTATTTTTGTTTGCAGAAAAATCTATATTTCATAAGGAACATTAATAACAGATGAATTCAAAAACTATGACAATCTGTGAAAATGAATAAAATATTTATATTGTAGTCAAGAGAGCTGAAGTTAAAATTTACATCTCGTGTGTTTTTGTTTTTCTTACAAGCTTTAAAGAAAACAAGTTAATCCCAGTATGCCTAAACCTGTTGTTTCAAACTAATTCATTTAAGGAACATTAACTGCAGCCTCAGAAAATAAATTAATAAATAAATGCCAGGATAGTTGTCTTAACTTTTGAAGAGATGTGTTTTTAAAAACCCTGGCCATCTTTTCTCAATAAAGAAGATTCACAGTAGAATCTCCTCCTGGTTTCTTCTAAGAAATGACCATGTATTTGAACTTTAGAGGCAGGAATGTCTATATGTTTAGTTATAGGCATAACAGAAAAGAAAACTGCTAAATTCTTTTAAAAGTTAGAAGCTAAAAATACGAAATTGAGAATCAAACATTCAGTACTCTATGGCTGTATGCAAAGGTATTTTAAATGTAGGCTGTTAATGGGAGCACCTCAAGAATTTCAATGTATTGGGTTGAATCTCCCAAATATAAATATCTGGAACATTCTGGGGCATCAGCTTCTGATATTAAGGTAGATTATGGACAAACAATTCAGTATGATGGGAAATAGTTCTACTTTGAAAGACTGAGCAGTTTTATAGATTATTTCTCTTGCTTTGCAGAAAAAAAAACAGACCTAGGATTGCCTTGAAAATTGCCAGCTAAGTTATTTGAGTCCTCGGAAATAGCCTGTGTTTATCTAAATACCAGGATTTTATGTGTGGGTTGGAGCCAGCTGTGGTTGTCCTTGAGCCCTGCTTGTCCCTGCCTTCCCTAAGGTCCATGTTTTCAATGGTGTAAAATACTATGTTATCAAACTGCAAGAACTCATACTGTATACAGGATTGTTTTTCCGATTTCCTTAACCTGCCTTAATCTTTCACCCTTAATGTTTCACATATTAATGTGGGTAAATGATGTTCAATAACATGCACATTCTTTACATTCTTTTTCCAGGAAATATACACTTAAGAACTGAATAATTGTCAGTACCTTTACAGCGCCTAACTAATGTTACTCTTCAAAATACATCATGCTATGACTTCCTACTGATTTATACATTATTTACCAAGAATGCTATGAAAGACTTTTAAGTAAAAGATCAGAGTCAAAAGAAAAGGAAGAGGAAACCCAAAATGAGACAACTAAGCCCAATTACATCTACAGAGATTCTGTAAGGTGTGGGCGCAGTCTATTTTACAACAATTTTTGCAGTTGTTGAAAGAGCGGTAGTCAGTTGTTTTAATGAGCTTAATATGTTCTTCTTTAATATGTTCTTCATGAGGCTATGGTTGAGCTCGGTACTAGCCATGTAACAGTCACACATCTCTTGGTGCTCTCAGTTTATTTTTCATTTATGATGTGCTAGTAAAATGTCTGTATTTTAACTTTTATGCATATTGTTTTCCTTGCCTTGTCTTCCAGGAAATCAGTGATTTGGACGTGCAAGAACTGGTGAGAAGATCAATTGGAAGGTTAACAATTATTCGACAGACATTTCCTGTCCCACAAAACATAAGTCAGCGCTGTTTCCGTGGCAACCACAGAATATCTTCATCACTGTGTGATCCAAAGGACCCTTTCTCCCAAAGCATGGAGGTAGTTTAAATACTGCTCTATTCCCACATGGGAACTGTTTCTGTAGATAAGTTCAAGGTTTTTACCCAGTGGCTTAGTTAATTTAATGTTTATTTTTCATGTCCTTTCTGACATGCAGTTTAATGGTGACTGGGGAAAGTAGTTGGGTGGGAATGAACAACAGTTCTGATGGACAAGAACTCATGCACTCCACAAGTCAAAAAAAAAAAGTTCAAGAAAGCCAAGAAAGCCACCTGATCTCCAGGCAGCGTGGTCATTTTGCTACCCTGCTCTCAGCCTCAAACATCTTTGAAAACAGAAAATAGAAGTAGAATAGAAAATAGAAACAGAAAAGCCATTACTGGGACAGCCCATATCATCTGTTTTAAGTATTTTTGTGGAAGCACCTCAGTCTGTGTCTATGTTCCTAAGAGGCCTTTATTTTGAACTTGTCAATTACAAATCCTATCTGTGATTCTGTGATTGTTATTGTAAGCTATAGTTCTATAAATTATAAAGGCTCTTATAATTTATAGAACTATAACTTACAATAACAATTATCAGCAAGATCGCAGTCGCGAGCAAGTCCTTTCTCTCTCTTTCATATGTCTGATTATACTTTGTCATTTCAAAGCAAATAAGAAATGTGAAACTGGCTTAAAAATCTATTTATTTATTTTTTGAAGTCATATGTGGATTTAGGGAAAGAAGACTATATTGACACTGGTGCAGGAGGACCATACCTGACTTAGCAGCAGAGAGAAAAGTTGTGGTGCCAAAAGGAAGGAGTGAAAGAGTGGAAAAGAAATAGGAAATTTTAAAAAACTGTTTTAACTTGCCTAAAGTGAAAGATGTTAAGGGGGAAGGAAGTGTGGCCACTCCTGCCCTGTTTCAGGTTAGCAATAAAAGCCATTGTCTCACTAAATGTTCACAAAATAGTGAAGAAAAACACCTATTGGTGATATGAAAAGCTTTGGCCATAGTACTCTGTACAGTAGTCTTATTAGTAGTTTTAAAATAAACTGGCCTGTGCAAATTCTATCGATACACAGAATATCAGTAGAGGCTATTTAGGAGCTGTGTAAAGTCTTTAAAGTCTGTGTCTTTCTGTTGTGGCTGCATGGTCCTAGGGAAAATGTTTGGAAGTCCATGGATCATACATAGAAAGTGAGGAGATAATTACATACAGCCACTAGTGATCACAAGGAACAGTTTCCATGAACTAAGTTACTTACTAGAGCAATGTAGAAAACAGGAATTCTGTTAATAATCCTTCCAGTGCTTGAAGGGAGCATATAAACAGGAGGGGGGATGACAGTTTATATGGGTGGATAGTGATATGTCAAGGGGAAATGGCTTTAAACTAAGACAGAAGAGGTTTAGGTTAGATATCAGGAGGAAGTTTTTCACTCCGGTGATGGTTTCACACTGGAACAGGTTGCCCAAGGAGGTTGTGGATGCAGCCTGGTCTGGTGGTTGGTGACCCTGCACATAGCTGGGGTTGTTGAAACCAGATGATCTTAGCAGTCTTTTTCAACCCAGGCCATTCTATTATAATAAGAGACTTCACGTTTTGTTTGTTGCTCACTTCAGCTTAACTTTTACTTCCCCACATCAGTGAACTTATTTTAGGAAAGAAAAGTTCTAGAAATCAAAAATTAGTTTTCTACACATTGGTAAATTCCCTTTAATATGTTAGGTGGGATCATATTACACCTTAAGCCATCCTTCTTCATCAAGAATAGGCTATAGCTCTTCGATAGCTGTAATCTTCCTTTGAGGCCCTCATTACATTTCTGTTCAAAGGAATTATGGAAGTTTGACTTAAATGTTTGCACAGTTCAGCTTCTGTGTTCCTGCTTTCCCCAAAATGGCTGTCCTTCATTAGTAGCCAAGTGAAACAATGATAAACAGTGAAAGGAAGCATCCCCTGTGTCTTCATATGATGAAAAGAATCAAATAGCTTTCAGGTTTGTTAGGTGTTTCTTTGTTTTCCCCAGCAATATTACAAATTAATTTCTATTCCAGTGGGAAGTTGGAATAGTTTATAAATTGAAATTCTAATCCTTTTCTTATGCCACTGAACTGTGACTAATCAGAAATATTTGCTGGAAATCACAAAGGGAGAATTTTTTTTCTTCCCCCCCAAAATACTCCCCCTAAAGGCTGTGTGAATAATTAATTTATTTCAGCACTTTAATTAAAACACTGAAAAAGACCATAGTAAAGGTCTCTCATTTTGTCTCTGGAATTGTCCTGCTCATAGTGGCAGTTCCTATAAATCTATGTTGCTTTGTAAGCCTCAGAAAGCACAGGAAGTTTGCAAAGTTGACTATCATAATTTTGTCTAAAAGCCCTGTGCAACAGCCAAAAGATAAGTAAAATAAGTGTAGTTAATCCAGATAAATCACTTAGTCTGATTGCTACAGAAATGTGGGGTTTTTTTCCTATAATATAGAACAAAAATTCATACCTGGTTTCTGAATTACATCAACAGGAGGTTAACCAATTACATATGGTGTGGTAATGCAACCATCCAGACATTAGTCTGAAAGACTCAGAATAGATTAAGTATCAGTAATGGATACCAAGTAGTGAATTACTTGTCCCAGTAAATATACATGGAATTGAATAAAAATGTAAAGTGACTTTAAATTGCAGCCCCACTGTGTGTGTGTCAATGCAGTTACTAATGAAGTATAGTCTGGCAGTGGAATGGAAGAGTGATTTTGAGATCCAGAAATTAGTTGTAGTATCTTTATCATTATATTATCAGTGATTGATTGCTGTAAATGTTAAGCTGTACTATTAGTAAAAGAATAACAATGCTTAATAATTTCTGAACTCTGTACCCTTGAGCCCTATTAATGCTTGATGAAGGTCTAAATATATTTCTCTTGGATTAGTAAGTGCATCCTTCCTCATGAACTGTGAAAACAGTCTTCCATTCCCATGATATTAGGTTCTGAAAACTACCTTGAAAGCAATGTCTTTTTCTTGGGAAATGATGACTTGGCATCCGTAGCCCTTCATTTACCAGTTTAGTCTTGTTAGCAAGCTTATTGCCTGTTCCCTCTAGAGATATTTTTTGGTTGTTTTTTTGTTGTTTTTTTTTTCCTTTGGTAAAGGCATATTTAAAATAAACATGTCTCAAGCATAGCAGTAATTCCTTTTTCTCCCTCTAAAACAAAAGTCCCCTTGGTGATGATTTCTTTGGGGAAATGTGGATTTAACTGAAAGGCTTTGAATATTTTATAGTTTTAGGGAATAAATAGATAAATCATCCAAGTTATTTTAAAAATACTCAATTAATCTAAACCCAGTTCCTCAGTCCATGCTTCTAATCCTGTCATGCACAGTGATGCCTAGCCTATGCATCTGCAGGGAAGCAAATTAATTCCTGTGTGAATACTGAAATGGAAATTGTCAGAACCGTTGGTATTATGGAAGGAGTCTGAATTAAGAGCCAAATATCAGAAACAATGAGTGAAGTATTATTGTCATTTAAAGAAAAAGATACATGTATGTATAAAGATCACAAGATCTGTGCATTTCTGATTCTAATGACATAGAGTTGAAAAGGCGATAGGCAATCCTGGGAGTTTGTTGAGAGGAAAAAAGGCAGACCATTAGATTTCCTTCAGTAAGACACAGAGGGCAAAAAATTGACCCAGGAAATTCTGGCAAGCTGGGGAGGCTGATCACCTCCTTCCTTGATGCTAGGCTGGGGAGGAATCTGTCGTAAAACCTTTTTGTGAAAACTGTACAGAGCAGATTGCAAATGACACAGGCAAAGTTAGCATAAAGATGAGAAAATAAATAACATTTTAAAAAATATATATTTATGTTAATATGGTTGGACAGGAAGAGAGGTGCCTTTTTTTTTTTTCTTTTTCCTGTTTTAAGGCAATTTGCCAAGCAGTGTCTCAAATCTTTAGTATTATTGTGTTGCCTTGTCATATATCCACTCTTAATAGCTGTGAGACCTTCCCAGTCTTTGGATATTTTAAAGAAGCAGAGTAAGAATATTCTCCACAGAGTGTAAGAATTTCCTGTTTTAAGGACCCTTAAAGGCTTTGAGCAGAACTGCTATACGGAGAGACCTTCACACACAGCAGTCATCCTATTCCACAATTCTAGAAAATGTCTTTTGGCATATCTGATGGAGAAAAAAATAAACATCTATCAGCAACTGTGGCTCAGTTACGAAATTGCTGATGGCTAATTTGTTTTCAGGGATTAGAAATGCTCTATAGCTCCATTGGCAGTACAGCTGAGGACCCTCAATCACTGCAGGAGGCCCTATGGCTTCAAATGACCAATAGATTATCTACAAATAATATTCTCATAGGTCCTTCTCAATTCTGAATGTTGTCTCTTACTGAGCACATGCATTCAGGAGCACTGATGTCTGGGTGTTTTTTTGGGATTTTTTTTGGTACTGCAAGGAATAGCCATTGCCAAATGCCCTGACAGGAAATGCTGTAAACTTCAGAACTGGAGGGCAAAAGTACACAGAGTAAAGATTTCACTGGGTCAGATTTTGTACAGTAAATTGCCTCCATTGCAATTGCCTGAAGAAAAAAGAAAAAAGAAAAAAAAAAAAAAAAAAAAAACTAGAATGATTTATTTTTTAATTTTTCACAGTGGCTGCTTTTTGAAAGAACAGACCCTAAAAAAGCCTTAAAATGAATTTGATGGTGTTCAAAATGTCTAACAATGGAAAAACTGAAAGTTCCAGGTATCTGGATAAAAGAAGTATGCTGATTCTTACAAGTGGGGCTTTTAATCCTTCCTGTGGAGCTGTAGCAGCAATTGGGCTACTTGTACTTCATGTGTGTATAGTTTGTTGCTGCAAATCAATTGTAGCATTACAGCCCACAGCCACTGTTTCTACCAGAGCCAAAGAGGGGACGTTTTTACTCTTGTGGTTTCTTCTTAATACCAAATAAGTCATTTAATTACCAAGGGATTATAGGTGAGGCAAAATAAATGACAAATTCCGGACGCTGTTAGGAGACTACAAGTAATATGCTGTTGCTCCATTTTTTATGTTTTTACAGATTTCCAATCTGTACATATATGACACTGTCCTTCTGCTGGCAAATGCCTTTCATAAGAAGCTAGAGGATAGGAAGTGGCACAGCATGGCCAGCCTGACCTGCATTAGGAAGAACTCGAAGCCCTGGCAAGGAGGACGATCTATGTTGGAAACCATCAAGAAGGTACCTTTTTCTGTACTTCGTCATCATTGATTTCTTAAATACCTGCATTAGTATTTACTTCTCAGATGTGTACTATTTTTAGTATATATATATTTATATATTTTTAATATATTCAGTACTTGTGGTGTCTTTTCAAAGCAAAAGTTTTTTATATGATCTCAATATCTGAATGAATACTCTTTAACTGTTTTTCTTTGTCATGTCATACTTGTGTATTGTTTTTTCACCAAAAGTACCAAACACTACTAGAGACTAAAATCCTATTGAAAAAAATATTGCAGATTAGAAGGTAAAGCTGAAAAATATACTAGATTTACTGTTTATGGCAGGAAAAAAAAATTGACAATTAAACTCAATTGATGTTCTGTGGAAGTTGTTGTTGCACTGCTATTGAAATTAATATAGTGGAATAATAGAAATGAAAGTAAGAAGTCTGAAGTCATTTAGTCTACATCATGTCATTACAGAACATTTTCTTACAATAGACTAGACAATGCTTTATCCAGTGTTAAGCTCTCACTACTTCTCTGTGAGTATTACTGCATACCTAAATAATGTTCCTTCCCAAGACTCTTTTACTGCTCTTCAGCTTGAAATATATTTTTCCTACTTATACCTTCTTATCATGATATTTAAAGACCCACATCTTTAAGAGGCAATTCTCACAGCCTTCAAAGTGATTATTTAGTCAAAATATGCATAGGTTCTTTGTTTACCTTTCTCTGTAAGGCATTCTATTCAGCCTTCACATGTTATTGATGTCTTTAATAAAACTGTCTTTTCATTTGGCTGCATGTACTTTCTGGTAATTATATTTACATTTAAAGTGCTGTCAGTACCTCCATTGTAAAGACAAAAAAAATATAGGACAGTTTTAAAAAAAAAACAACTGTTCTTTATTTATGGCTTTCATTAAAAGGACATAAAAATAATTTAAAATACAATGTTGTTTCAAGAAGTTGCTGTTCTGTATTAGATCTTTAACTACACCAGAAATTATGATGATGCAGGCAAAATGTAAAGCTCCTAGAACACTGTTTTTTGTTGTTGTTGTTTGTTTTGTTTGTTTTTTGATGTTGTTTTTTCCCAGTCCCAAATCCAGTTCATAGTAGCTCCCAAAAAATAGTTTAAGGCTTTCTGTTGGCTGTCCTCAGTTTCCATTCTAATAGCTGAAAGTAATGAGACTGCAAAGATAATCCAGGAGAGAGGCAGGTTTTGGCTTTAAGTGGCTCTAAAGTAGTATTGCAGGGCATTTTCAAATCCACGCTTGGAAGTCTCATGTATTTTAAGCTACTTTTCAAGCAAGGCTAACTCTGGAATTTTCATTATCAGCATGCACTTTGTAAATATTATGGTGCACTTTTTCATTAATAAATGTGTTCCTACTTATTCAAATTCTCATAGGAAGCCTGAACCACAAAAGTCAAAATACCCACTTCCGCATTAGAATTAGATTTTACTATCTGAACTGGGGGTTAGGAAAATTCTGATAGCCCTGCTAGCAACTCTGAATTTGCTTTTGATAAATAAAAGGACCACTAGAAACACTGCTGACTTTTTGCATTTACAGTTATTTGCTTTCTTGTGACATTTGTGGATGTGAGACTGATTTTGTTGTCCTACAAAAATGTCCTTCACACTGTGTCTTACCACCACTGCGTCTTTCTGCACCTCAGACAGGCAGGGTGTATTCCGTTTTTGCTACAATGCCCTTTTTAGCATATCCAGTTTATCCTCTTCAAATTCCCATCTCCCTAAAATGATGTGATTAATAAAATAAACTCCTCCTTTGACCATCTTGAAGATCAGTTTGCTGGGAAATGTGAATAGAAAACGTCGGTAATATCTGAAAGAAACTCACGAAAGCATGAGCAAGTAGAGATCCAGAGATGTGGTTAGCTTGCTAGAAAATGAACTGAAAGTCACAAAAATTCTTGGTGTGCAGGCTTATTTCCTGTTGCCTATGGATTTCTCTGCTATTTGAATGAGGTGGCTTTGATAGTAAGCCATTTTACAGGTGTAAATGAAAGAATCCAAAGTACTTCTTACACACCGCGCTGTGCTGAGATGAATTTCTGGAAGCAACATGATAAAGTTCAAAACCAAAATGAAACCGACAGTTACAGACAGAAATTTCCAATCTTTATGCGTCTTTACCAGAGAGCTAAAGAGTGCTGCTAAGTGCTGGAATTCTGTTTCAGTTTTGTGATCTACTTTTTCTTTGAATTCGCTGAAGTGCTTATGTAGAACCTTGAAATCTCAGTGGTTTATTTTGAAATGAAAACACTGACAGTGAAGTTACAGGAAAAAAAAGTAGTGAAAGGTAAAATAAAAAACATTTAATCTCTCTGCTTGAGAATCCTTCCATTTTTTATCTTGTTTTTTTCGTCGATCTTTTTTTTCTCTCCTGGCCTTGTGGAACTGGAAACAAGTGAAGTAAGAAATATTTCTCATAAATACACCATTCATTTCAATCTTGACAGAAAACAGGAGGAAAAAAATAGCCAGATGTCATTTAAACTGTTTCGGAGTGAAAGATTCTGAATTTTCATTTTGAAATCACTACTGCTTCAAGAATATAGCATATACTAGAATAAAAAGATATTGCTATTAGCTCAGAGCAGAGATAAAATGTACATTCCAAAGAGTCTCTGCACATTTTTAACTGTGCCTTCAGAAAAATCTTTATGAAGTAGCTGGAATTGCAGTCTTCCCCATCCTGCCCCTCAACCCCTTGTGATTTCGGTGGGTGTCACATTGTAGTCAAGCATGGTGGTGGTGGGGAAACAGTTAAGGAACTGATGACTAATTTCAGAAACTCCCTAATTCCAGACTCCCCTAGAAAAAGACTAGCAGTGAAATAGCTGTTCTCCTGTTCTCAGCAGCAAGTGGACGTGATGTTGCCATCTACTGCTAGTCACTGAGCTCTTCCTTGCCTCTAAGAAAGCAGAAAAATGAATTCTAGTGGAAGATTTTCTGGAAGAAAATCTGTCTTCTAGAGTCAGAGATCAAGAAACGGCATTATCTGTCAGCATTTTAGCTGCAAAGGGCATCTCCCTCTGATTTCCGGAGGGAAGAATAGGAAAAGAAATGGGAAATCTGTGTAAGCTACACACTGAAGAAGGTAAGAAAAAGGGATGCTGATTTACCTTCAGCACCACTTGCTAAAAATAGCAGAAATCTGACAGTAAATAGAGAAAATAGTTTTTTCATGATTAATGAGCCATTATGGAAGAGCAGAGAATGAGGGGGGTTTAAAGAGTTTCAGAGATTTTTTGAAATAACAGAATGGCTACCTGAATGTTTCCCTGTTGACTGATTTTTACTGTTGAACATTGGAATCTGAGTCTCTGTTTCTACAAAAAAAAAAAAAGTCCAAAAGCTCGATTACTGTGTGAATTCAATTGATTGAATAAAGTCTAAAAAGCATTTTAAGGCCAATAAAATTAATTAAAAAAAAGACCTAATATCTGTTTCTATGCATTCTGGAACTGAATAAATAATTAGATTCATCAGGAAATACAATCCAACTAATGAATTTGGCCAGCAATTGTATATAAATTCACTTCTCTAATAGGAACTATCCCAAAGCACATGCCACGTTGTATATTTATCAGTAAAGCTATTTTACAGTGAGAGTAATAATTATGACTAGAGAATAATTCCACTGTTGGAAAAATTAATCTTCCAGAATAGTCTGAAAATAAATGTAAGTAGAATTACATGGAGAATCAACTCAGAGAAATGACATCAAGTTAATGCATATATCTTTTGTCTCTTTATCTGATCTCTTCCCATCACATTTGTTTAGCTCACTGACAAACAACAAATTTTTAGCGCTAGCAGCAGCATAGAGAATATTCCTTTGAGGCAAATGGACTGTAACTTGTGCTGTTTCATGAATCATGGACAGGAATTGTTAACTGGTCTCAGATATGTCAGTGATACTCAGTAATGATGTGGAAAAGATGCCAAATTTTTGTTCAGATACTAGCTTAGCTTATCTTTGCAAGCACCTGAAAAGAGTGTCTTTGGTTGTGGACTCAGTAATTCATCAAATTTCTTCAAAATTGAAGTACGAAATTATATTTGAGGCTTACAGCATTTTTGCTGCCAACAGCCACAAGGAGTTTTTGTTGTTTGGGTTTTTGTTGTTTTTGTTTGTTTGTTTGTTTGTTTTTTATTTGCAAAATATGCCATGTCTGAGAGTAACAAGAATTGGAATAGCAAACTGATATACTTTAAAACTAATGACTGGTAAGCTGACATTCCCATGTGAAGTCCTGGCTGTTGGGTACATAATACTTTCTTCAGGGACTTCCTTGCAGTATAATAGTGCCTAAGCGTATATAAACTGTAGTTTATCTTGCCAGTCTAGACAGGACTCAAGTAGGCTTTCACTATATTACCAAGCTTTATAGTAGCTCTGTGAAGCCCGGAGCAGTAATCAGAAACATAAGTAAAACATTTTTGTTCTAACAACTGACATTTCATTCTTCAATTTTAAATGTGTCAGGAAATTGCATGGTTGTGGCTCAACCTTAGAGGAATTTTAGAGTAGATAATAAATCTGTCCTTTTCCCAAATAGTATTGTTTCTCTAAGTTAAACTGAATGAAAAATTTGACTCTTACTCATTGTCCTAATTAATGCTGACATAACTTGAAAAAATCTCATCAGGAAGTTACTGGATCGGTAGCTGTCATACAGATGGCCATTTCCTCTGTGATTTCCTTCCACTATGCATTAGAGGAGGGATATAAAACACCTGCAGTAAATCAATTAAGGGCTTTTGAGGGTGAAAGACTATGCAGAAAAATGGGAACACTGTCCTGAAACTCATAGTCTGCAATGTGCTGTGCTGATCCCTCACTCATGAGCAGTAAAACACATAAAGAGGTTTTGTGAGGCACCAAAGTCTAGCAGATATCTGGAATAGGGTTGTCTGACCTTCACTGATGGGCTGACAAGGCAGGTTCCACAAAGGGTGAAGGTGTCAGAACCTCTAAGAAATTCCCTATCAGGTTCCATTATTGTTTTTTATTATATGGGTGGTTCTGCTCTGACTCTTTTTTTTTTTTCTTTTCTTTTTTTTCTCACTTCCCAAGCTAGGAACATTCCCATGTAATCTGAGCTCATATTACTCTATTTTCACGTGAACACAATTTAGGAAACAAAACTCTAAACAAAAACACTTGTATATGACAAATCTTCAAAGCACGAGAAGATTACCAAATAGATGAATGAGATAATTTGTTGTTATGGTTACTACCAGGTTTCAGACTGATAAAAATAACTTACAGACTCGCAGTTTGTATTTTGCTACAACATTTGCAGTCATTTAAAAATCAAGGCAAGTAAATTTACACAATGATTTGGATTGAGATTCCATTTCAAAATCTGGTAGTGCATCTGTTGGCTGTGCTAGTTAGGGGCCTTGTATGTAATACCAACCAGTCATAGTGATGTGCACCAAAATTGCCCCAATGGCTCTCGCCTACTGCAGAATGACACAGTCATTCTGCAGAAGAGTATGTAGATGTACTCTTAATCAGAGGTGGCTTTTTTTTTCATTCTGGCATATATGTGAGAAGTAGAGATTATAGAAAAGGTTAAAAATACGTATACATCAAAGATTTTTTTGTTTTTAACTTAAAAAGGCACTTCATGAAATATGCAGAAAATGTTTCCATGAGAATTCAAGTCTCTAATCTTAAAGATTTAAAGGTATTACCTCGATGAGCAAATTCCTCATTTTTACTATAATTATGTTAATGTTTTACCAAAGGATGACCGCACACATTTTTTCAGGTCACGCTAATCTGCAATGCAAATACCGTACTCCAACGTGCAGTTTCTCAAAATTAAAGATATGAGAACAGAGCTATTAAAATCATGATTCAGCAATTGCCAGGTGGTTTGGTATTTTGCTCTGCAATAATTTATTTTCCAATTTTTTCCACTTCACATATTAAAACCTTTAACTGAAGAAGTGATTAGAACTGAAAAACACTCATATTATGTTTTGAAGAAAAACTATGCATTTTTTATGGTTCTATAAAGATGCAGATTATTTTATGTGTAAAAAATAAAATGTTAAAATGTTCAGGTTTCTTGGATAAAGTGGGTCAAAGATCTGATTTTTCCCTTATCAAAAAAACAGGAGAATTTTCTAAGGCTTTCACTGTAGGCATTTCACATGGCTCTGTTGATTTTAGTGTTTCCCTTTATCATAGTTCTTATAAAAGGCAGAAATGTGTGTCATGTTGAATTACCCTGGAATATATTCTGACTATTGCCGCATTATGTATTGCCTCTCAGTTCTGATTCTTTATAGTAAATGCTCACTGTCTCCTTTTTAGTATTTTAACCCGTTTGCCTAAAATGTTAAGCAAAGTTGAAGCAAGCATGAAAATTGTTTGTTGCTTATCTGATGCCTTCCTAGTAGTATTGAAGACTTGTGGAGGAAAACAGACAAATAACTACATTCGGATAAACAAATCTCTCATACCTTCTACAGACCATGCATATGATCTCAAAATGCAACTAATTTAAGTCAAAACTCATTCTGATACCCTGCTGTAGCATGTTTCGAGTGATAAAAGTTTGAAAAAAGCAAATTTTTGCGGGTTTTTTTTTTTTTTTTGTATCTTTCTCTTTAGATTTGCTTCCACTAAAGTTAGTTGCAAAACTGTTTTTCTAATAGATTAGAATTTCATGTCCTACTGGCAGGAGAAAGAGCAAATGTTGGTGTGCAAATATGATAAAAGACTACTGCTTGTATTGAATCTCAGTATTGTTGAATTTGTGAAGAACTTTAGTAGCACAAGAACAGTTTAAGGCTCAAAATTTTTAGGAAAATGTAGTCTTTAGAAAATTATCCTACTTCTGTTAATTGTATATATGTGTATATATGGGTGTCTATGTGCACGTCTTCTATGTCAGTAGTACACAAATAGCCTGGAGAAACAAAGCATAACTGGCTACTCCTGAGTTGTCACTCCATTCTTGTTTTGAAAAAAATATATATATGCATTATTTCTTTGTTTCCCAATAGGGTGGAGTGAATGGCTTGACTGGAGAACTAGAATTTGCAGAAAATGGGGGGAATCCCAATGTTCACTTTGAAATTTTGGGGACAAATTATGGAGAAGATCTTGGCAGAGGCATTCGCAAGGTGAGGCTACATATATTCAATCAAAATATTGCTTTTTCCTTCATTTTTTTAATATTCCTTTTGTGCCAACCTGACAGAAAAAATATCTGATGGCAGATAACATGTTATATTTTATTGAGAAGAATGAGAAATGGTAGAAAATTCTTAAATGTATAGGTACCCATCCATTTTATTATTTCAAAGAGGCACTGCTGTTGGTCATGTTGATCAAAATGTTGTTCATCATACACAGTATGTTAACCTGTTGGTAGGCTGTCACAGAAGGCCAGTGAAGGCTGTTGTTTTGCAGGCCTGGCAGCCCATTTCAAAAATAGTGGATCTTACATCAGAAGATGTTTAGAACACCCAGATTTATGCTTTATGCTTATGGTTACAGTAAGATGTCTCAGTTTTTAGGTGATTAAAATTTATAGCTACTTAGCTATAAAATTCATAGCTAGGAAAAGAATATCTGTTGCAAAGTAGACAAAAATTGTGTAATTCCTTGCTTTGATTTCTACTGAATCATCCTGTACTCACAAACTTTTTACAGAAAACATGTAAAGTTAGTTACTTAGCTGCCAGACAAAGATCAAATATTTCACATTAGATTATTTGGGTAATTTGCATACATGTACAAAAGGAACAGACCACTGCTTGCAAGCTATATCCTTAAATTTGTATGGACAGTTCTCTATCTGATGGTGGAGAATGATGCAGAAGTCACATCATATACCTTTTAGGAGAATAGAAGACAGATAGATAGGCTCTCTCAGGAACAACCATTCTTCAAAGATAAACCTGTTGAAAGTTAATACCAGAATTTTTTCATTTAGTGTATTGGATCATGCTGTTTTTTGTAGGTGAGAAACCTGAAGAGATTGTCTCAAAGCAGTTATCTTAATACATGTATACCGCTTCCATGTGTCAGTGTCACTGTATGATGAAGTACATCATTTGTCTGTATCCCTTCTGCAGTAAAAAGATAAGTGCTCTGAAAGAAGAGAGAGATAAATAAGAAGTTAAAATTGACTCTAAACTCCTAGAATTTCTCCTTTGATTTTCATCAGATTTGTTATTCCACTCGTGCTGTTCCAGGCTCCATTATATCATCTGTTGTCAATAACTTAATACACATATGCCTACAGCTATGTCACCTTGAGCAGAGATCCCAACAGATGCTTCAGAAGCTAAATGGGGCTGGATCTTGTTAACATTTGGAAGGATGCTTTACAAAGCCTATAGGCAATCAGAATGTTGGATGAGTCTTTTTCCCTCACCTACAAATTGAGTCTGTTTTAACATATTTGGGTTTGATTTATTTTCCATGCTATGCATTTAGGAGCTATTTATTTTTTAGAGCGAGTAGTCTTTCCTAACACAAATCTATATGACTTCATTTAATTTAATTGATTGATTTTGGTTCTCTTTTGACTTCAGGCCTTTGTAGGTGAATGCCTGACTGCAACATTCAGTTGTGTTCTCTCATTTCACAAAAAGATAGAAGGGAGAGAGATCCACAGAAAGAACTTGCAAAAACTGAAATATGAAGGGATTTCCTAGTTTTTCTTACCCTTCCTCAGTGCTTCAAAGCTTATGTTTAAAGAGGAAACTAATGAGCAAGGTCACGCAGAAGATTGCAAAGTAATGAGAGTGCAAAACAGGCTTTTTGGAACTTCCTTGTTTACTCTTTATTTTAGCTCAAGGACAAAGAGACATTGATTGTCTCTGGGAAGATATAATTGGTCAAAGAGAATGAAGTTTAGCACAGAATATCCTTAGATCATGGAACTCAGTGTTACAAGGCCTTGTTCAGAAAAAAATCAAGGTTTAAAAAATAAGAGATTGAAAATGTGTATTTTTATTTTGTTTTGCAAAAATTACTTAAAGAGATTCTTGGAAAATTTCCCTGTTGAAGGTTGCACTATAAGTGTCTGACTTCTGTTTTTTATGATGTTCTGTAGCAAATTTAAAAAAAAAAAAAATCCAGAGCAGAACTGATTTAATCTATTCCAGTACCTTTTTCTAAATGACATTCAGTGAAACAGAGAAAGCCTTAGAAAGAGTTCAGATGTAGTTTTTAGAGAAAGGACTTTTTTTTAGAAAGAATGTCATGTATATATTGTGAGAATGTAATAATTGTTTCTTAAAACATCGTTCAAAAAAGTCACAATAATTCAAATTGAATACTTATTTACTCACATTTATTTATTTACTTGGACGGTAAAAGAATTTAAAAGAATTGTTTTTTTTATAGTAAGTGTCTGCTCTAACCCTAATAAGCAAGCTGGGGATCCTAAAACAATTACATCAGAGATAGAGAAGAAAATATTTCTTTAAGATGAAAATGCCACATGTTGGTTGACAAAAGGTCATGTGTTTTATCTTAGATCTTATGTTTTATGGAATATAATCTACTAGTAGTGGAAGCAAATGTTAATAGCTACAGGAGTGACATAAATTTTTGTTAGCGAGACTAACTAAAGTACACTTCAGTTTTTCATGTATTTAGTGATCTCTCAACAGAACTACTGCCTTACCATTTTAACTTCTCAGCTCCAATTGAAGCAGCTGCAATTAGTAGGCTGGCTGAAATTTCTAAACAAATGCATCTTTTCTAATTAAGATGTTTCCAAGTACTTTCATAGAAGATAATAAAGGCTGAAATCCTGACAGAAGGCCCACTGAAGTCTGTGGGACCAGAAGTTCACATCAAGTCAAGTGTGTAAAGAATTTTTTTTTTCCTAATGAATAATCAATTGATTATAATTAAAGCAAGCAACATTTGAAAAAGCACTCGGATTTCTCGAGTGTCCAAAGTCTATTTGCAATCAGTTCTGTTTGGGTCCCAGATTTATTCAGTAACTTCTGACATGTTCACCTGTACTTACAGGTTAATAATCGTGGGACTCTAAAATGCAAACAGTTTAGAAGGCATCAAGATATTGCATGTGTTTGTCCTTATTAGCCAATTTTGACCATGTACGTAGAAGAAGCTGTCTGCAGGTCCCCTCCTTTAACTTCCAGGTGTTATTATTATACCTGAAAAGCAGTGGGAGCACTGACATGAAAAGTCATTGTATAAGGGTCTTTCATCTAGTGAGGAATTAACAAATTCAGCAGTGGGATTTGCCTGAAATACAAATTCCTTCTGCTATTTATCTCACTTGGATGTACTGTTGCATCTGTAAATACCATTCATCACCTTGCAGACCAGGGATCGTTTAAGCTGTATGTGTTGCCAGGGTCAGAAACTTGGAGTAATACAACCAGATTACTGCCAGATACTGATTTTATTGAAACCAGCAGTGTTTCAGTCCCAAAGGAACTGCAGAAAAACTCTTGCTTTTACATATCGTGCTATGGCCTGCATTTGTGCAGATATAGTTATATCCAGTGAGAGACAAGGGAGTGTTTCTGACATTTCTCTGTTGGCATTTGTCTGTTGGTATTTGACATTTGAGTATGTATTCTTTGACATTTAAATTTCAGTGAGATACTTTTATCTGTACTGTTGAAGTAAAAGCTGCTATTCCTCTGAATAACCATCCAACATACAAATGAATGAAAGGGAGCTCATAGCTCAGAGGAGTACTGTTTTATATCTTAGTGGTGTACAAAACAGCACTGCAGAAATGAAATGGTTTTCATGTTTCTTCCAGTGCTCCTTGAAATTCAGAGCAGGCTCATCCTTTGAGCCAGATCACTAGAAATTTATAGGATTTTCTTGCTCTTCCCATACTGTCTATTTTACTTCATCTGGGCAATTGGAGACCATGGTGCATTTTGCTCTGCCTTTCTATCAATATTAGCATATACCCACCCCTATGGATTTTCCTTCTCTTCTTGACATGGGTTCTGTTGTTTCCTCCAGCCAGACTTTGTCTGTCTCCCTCTCTACACCACAGTGTGCTTGTCAGGGTTTCCTTTATATTCATATCACCTGGGTTTGTCTCAGAGCAAGCAGGAAGATGGATACCTTGAATGGAGCGGCTGAGTTGCCCTGGATTTTTTGAGCCTACAGAGTTTGTCTGGTAGTATTTCATTGCTCTGTCCTAAATGCTTTTCATGTAATAACCTTAAGGAGAAAATGTTATGTTATTTTAACCCAAGGGGTATCTATAGTGCAAAGCATTTCATGTGTGTGTGGGTGAAGAAACCATAATGCCTGACAGCTGTGGTGTTCCTCCCTCCTCTGCTAGCGTGACTGATGAGACCTTCCCTGCAGCATCAATTCATGCAGGTTTTTATTTTACAGATTATTATTATGGGTTGCATGGAACATGTCACAGTTGTGATATTTTTTTAAAGATGTGGAAGTTCTTCTACATGTTTTGTTTTCATTCTAGTAAAATCATTACTACTTGTTCCACTTTGTCAGAGAACAGCTGATTACAGTAGTGGCTTTCTTTCATTATCCAGTATATCAATTTTTCTCACATTTGCTTTTGCATCCAGAAGCAACATATATTAAAAGAATTTGGCTTCTCTCTTGGGGAAATTTCTATCTCTTCTGTTACAGTTAAACCTCTTTTTTTTTTTTTTTTTTTGGGGGGGGGGGTATTTTTTTTTCTCTTATTTCCTCTTGCTGCATTAGCTAAAAAAATTTGGGCAGCTCTACTGATGTGTTAGCTAGCACTGTGTAATCACAAAGAATAGACACAGTATTTTCTTCTTGGTTAGCTACATAAAGCAAATTATAAGTTCATATGTTCTCTTTGTGATTACGATCAAAGGTAGAGCTCTATAACGTGATTTAAAAATGTATATATATATCAGCAGTTGGTACATTAAGCTGTGATCTGTTCCAACTGCTTTTAAAAGCTGACATGCAATTTATGATGTGACTGAAAGATACACTTACAATTTACAGAGAGTTATTGATGGTGTGTGTTTTTAGTGAGTTGAAAAGAAATGCCGTGTCTGCTTTGCCTCCAGTGTTGACAGAAGCGATAGACCTAGCATAGTACTAACATGATACTCTCTTTAAAGCAACTTTGAATACAGAAGTGGCCTGTTGAAAATGAAATAAACTACTTAATGCAAACAGTGAAGAAGAAATTAAATACCTCCATGCACTGGTGCCCACTTACCCGCTGCTGTAGTCCAATGCAGTTTTTACACCTGTAACAGTTGCTTCCTATATGTAGTACTGTGCAACGAGTGAAGATACAGTGACCATTCCTTCACTTCCTAGTAGCTTCTGAATATCTTTAGTAAGATTTTAGTGAAATTTAATTTGGTTAGGAAGTGTTGGGAATTTGCATTTTATCACAGTGAAATTTGTGTTAGCAGAGATTGATAACTTCCTTGAGAATGCAACTCTGATTAGCTTAAAAGTCAAACTAGATAAAAAAAATGTACATATTAGACTTTTGAAGATCAAAACAAGGGAAAACTGCGTTCCTGGATTTTTTAAGTTTAAAAGAATGTCTCTCTTTTACTTTTGAATAAAACTTGTTTTGTTAAATTTATTTTAAAATGTGAGACTGCAGAAAGAGACATGGGGACTGACTCAGTAATCTATGGCTTACTCATCTGGAAAAGAGATTCAAATCCTGTTGTTGTACAGTCAGGTGCCTGCCCTGACCCTAGGCAGTTTGTCCAGATAGGCATGTGTTTCAGTATTCCTAACATAAATAAAGAAAAGAAGCCTGAGATAGGTACAGTGCCTCAGTCAATGTGGCCAGAGGAACATAGAAGACCAAGGTTCAAGTCCCTCTAGTGATCATTTATTTATGCAAAACAACTACTATAGGATGTGTTATGAGCAACCTACATGTTCCCTGTGAATTATTCACTTGTGGGCTATTACATCCACTGGGAATACATGAGTGTGGATCAGGTAAAATTAACCAGAACACAAACTCTCAGACTCCAAATAGAAGCTCACAAAACCAAGGGAAACTCAGTGCAATAGCAACATGGAATTCCACCTGTTTCTCCTAAGAAGGAGGTCAGTAAGCCACGTCTGCTGAGCTCATATATGCAGCACTCAGTGAGGGATCGGTTATAAGAGAGCCAACTCCAAGCTGTGAAATGGGGTAGGTGCCCAGATTTTTCAGCCTAGAATGTTTAGATTGATTGACAGGTTAAAATTTGTCTCAAATAATTGAGATAGAGGTTTATCCAGTTTTCAGCATGCAAATTGATCACTTAGTTGTGACATTTACAGAGTTTGAGGAAACTAGCTTGAACCCCCGAAATTCTTTGAACCCTCCTAATAACCAAATCACTCTGAAATGAAAGTTTTACTCCTGCACTGGGGACAGTAGGGAAAAGAGAAAATGCAGGGTGGCAGGAGGGGAAAGTGCAATGGGACCCTGGGGAGAATAATTTGTGTCAAACAGGCATTCCACTTGGGTCCTTGGTGCTCTGTCGTATTTCTCTGGGCAGTTTTGGCAGGGATATGTCTGTCTCTATTTTGCTTAGAGTTTCCATTCTTGTCAAAACTGATATGAATGTTCTTACTGTAAACTGCTTTCAGTAGGATTGAGAGTTTTGACTGATTGTTTTCATTAGAAAGAGACATTTTTTAATGTGTTTTATGTTATATAGATTCATTTCTTTATTCATATTTGTTTATCAGATAAGAGAATATATTTTACATCCCGCATGTTAAAAATGCAGTTGTCTTAACAACAAAGAACAGGAAAAAACATTTTCCCCTTTCGAAGCTGTGTTTTTAATTTCCTTTAATATCTTGCTATTGACAATTGAGAAAGATCAACCATTAAAAAAAAAAAAAAAAAAAAAGCTGTTTATGTCAGTAACTCCTGTTTTCCATTGATACTGTTAAGAAAGTGCCTAACCACAGCAGCTCCCATGTGTTTGATTATCCTGAGCTTAGAAGTGGATGTAAGAGCATAGTGTGCCATAGAACATCATTCTTTCACTCTTAGAAATAGAAATTCTCTGAATAGAGGAACGTGCTCTATGTTTGTTTTGTAGGGTGACAAGGATAATTTGGACTGAAACACTGGTCATGTTAATGTACTGTAAGGAGCTTGGTTTGTTTCCATTACAAACTTTTTCTTCATTTTTTGGTTCCCCTCTTTGTCTTGCACTTATTACAGCTGTCCATAGGCTGAGCAGAGCAAGAGACTGCTTTTCCAATCTCGACCACTGAAATAAGCATTTTCAATTCTTGTGACTGGCTGGGAAACTTTTTAAAAATGTTTGCTATGGCTACATGGCTTTTTCTTCTGCCTAAGAAGCTATGAGAGCCTCACAGTGAACATGGATCTGCTGTACCAGCTGCCAAGTTGCAGTGGATTTTTATCCTCATATACTTCAGCTGAGCACATTAGCTTTGTAACTAATTTCAGAGATCTGAAGTGCTTGGGAACTTTGAAGTGCCTCCAAAATGACATTTTAAATAATGTCAGAAGAAACTGTGTATGATTAAAGAATGGACTTAATGCTTCATTGACGTCTCAGGCAGCAATGCTGCTATGTGATTTTGAAAATCCCATTAGGTAGTTCTCTTCACCTTTAAGGGAGCACTTAGTGTGTGCTGCTTCAAGAATGTTGTTCATCATTCCTGAAATTAGTAGAACAAAGCACTCAGCTCAACCAGAAGTCGTGTTTTTCAAGATAGAGATTCTCAGTGAAATATAGGTACATTTCAGAATGAAAGTGTTTAATATTTGTCTTTTGCTCTTTATAATTGATTTGTTTTCTACCAAAGCTATCATCTGATACACATTATTTAATTTATTGAATACTGGTAACTGAAACAAGGGCATATTTTCCAATGGTAAGTGCACTAATCCAAAAGCAGGGATGTTGTAGTTGATTTATCTTGCAAAAAGAAGATAATAACTAGATCTTCAGCCAGTTAAATATTTCCATCCAAATTTGGATGTAAACCAGGCGTAGTCAATAATTAATAGTAATTGGAAAGCCATGTAGACAGGAGAGATGAATGATAAAAAATTGAGCTGCTTCTTTTAACAGGAGACATAAAGAGACAGTAGTGGGAAATGGGTCATTTAGCTTTAGCCTCTGAGGGTGCTGAAGGGGTGTTCAGTTATTTGAATGAAGAGCTCAGTGCGCAGCTGGAGGAAAGCTGGTATGTGTAAGGACTATGACACAAATCATAGGGCATTATACATGGTAGTCTGTTGATAGAGATTTTACCTGAATTAATTGATTGTGTTGTCTTTATTTGTTGTTGGTGGTGGGTTTTTTTGTTTTTTTTTGTGGGATTTTTTTGTTCTTTTTTTTTCCCCTAAAGAACCATAAGATGAGCTTGACAGGATTAGGTGGCCTGCTCTGTCCTGCCAAGACAGAACTGTGTCTCCCCATACTGCTGAGATATTGCTAATCTGCACATTTATCGTGAGGAGCTTTTACTTGAAGACTGTGTTGTTTCAGGATTCTGAGCCTCTGTGGTACACTGAAAGGCCTGGGAGGGTCATGTTGATCAAAACTTTGCTGGTTCAATTTTTAAATTAGGCAGATCACTCTTCTTTCATACTGAGGTTGATTTGTACCAAGCTAACCTATTCATGGGAAAATATTAAAGCATGTCCTATTAGACACTGAATGCTTGTGTACAAAAAAGATGGAAGCAAGGGGATTTTTAGCTGGTTTGTTTGTTTGTTTATTTGTGAAAAGACTATTTCATTGATCTTGATGTTGAATATTATTTTACTGACAGTAGTCTCCGGTATTCTCTTGCAAGCAACCCTGGCAAGTCCAATGTCCGTTGCTTTTATGGACATAGAGTGTTTGGTGGCAGTTTTTACTAAAACAGGGAGAACACGAGAGTAAACATTTTGACCTTGTTCCTCCTCCTCAGGCTGTGGGATAGAAAAGAGCTAGTCAAGTCATAAGCTGATTGTGAAACAGGTAGTTGAACTCAAAATGTACGGTGTGCAGATTTCCACTGAGAGCACCCTCCACAGTATACATGTAATATGTAGCAATCAGTCTCCACAGCCTCGGGAGTAGATTTACAGTGGGTAGAAATGTGAGAACATCCATGAAACTGATGAAGACTCCCAGATTCATTGGTAAGGCTCGCTTACGTATAGGCAAGTGTCAGAGAGAGATACATAAGCAGAGAGGCAAGGGTCAGCTATCCTCTGGCAAGAGGAGAGTGGTTCCCATCAGGGGAGAAGAGCTTAAGTTATTGTGAGTCTCCCATTTGGGTAAGAAAATGTGTGTGGGTGCAGTGATTAGCTGAAGAGGAAAAATGGTGTGTCCAACTGTGGAAATTGTTCTCCACTGTTGTCTGCAACACAGCTGAAAGAACAGTAAATCTGTTTGTTTTTAGGATAGATAAGAAACACATGGAGATATTTGAAAAGACAAAGAGAAGTGTCAACTTAGATAATCATTGCTTATATTGCATTTTAGTTTTTAGCTCGTGTATTTCACAATGTGACATTTTAGAATGTTTAAATCTTCATTTGTAAAGAAGTTTTGTATTAATTTTTCTTATCTAGCAGAAAAATTTCAGAATTAGAAGTAATATTTTGTGTTGTCTCAATATGGTATTTGCAGTAATGTTGAGATTTGTTTCCTATGTTGCTGTGATTAAAAGAATCTTAGAAGTCATTTCCAGAGATTAAAAAAAAAAAAAAGTTACTTCTGTGTAGATAGAAAGGGCCACCTGCTTGCACCTTTCGAGTTCTTTTCAGATGACAAAGATGAGGATGATGAGACTTTTGATGACTTCATAATATTTATAGTTCTTTCATAATGCTGATTTTTATGATTCAGACCTAAATGTATAGTACTAAGGTTTTTGCCTGTTCTGCAGTTATGATATACTGCCTTAATCAAAGGGTAAGTTACAATAAAAATTAGTAATAAATATTCTTGCCATGGTGTATTCATGCTTAAAAAGGTACGACAGAAGTAAAAGAAAGAAAATTATTTATATTGTCTCAAGAACTTCACATTTTCGTCCCAGTAAGCAGAAATGACTTTTCTTGATATAAGCCCTTTTTCTGAAAAATTAAGGCCTACTTCCAGTCCTACTTTTCTCAGTTTCTCAAAACCTGTAAAACTTAATGTAAGTGTGTCAGTCTGGAGAATATGCTTCTTACATATGCGGGAAAGAATAGGGTGGAATATATTGAAGAAGAGCTTGTACTGAAATTTGAATTCAAATTAAAATTAATGAGTATGATATAAACAATTTTGTGTCAGCTTAAAAAGAGCCACTGAAATGTATTGAAACTGATTATATTAAACTAATGATGGTGTTAAACTAACAATTTGTTACAATTACTAACTTTAAACTATCTGCAGGAAGCAGAAACATATATCAAGAGGAAAGTACATGATATACTACTCTAGGAAAAGGTGTCTCTCTTTAAAAATATTAGTTCAACTGCCTGATCACTTCAGTTATTTATAATATAAAAAGATATAAAGTAACAAATAGTTTAGCAAGGATCTAGTTAAATAGCATATATATGCATGGTCATCACTCACTAGAACTGTTGCAGTTTGTGCAATTACATCAAAATATCTATTAAAGTCTAATAAGTAGTATCAGTCCCGCTCATGATACAGTTCTGCAAACTATTCTTGCTTGTATCATTCCTGTCTTCATTAAGAGTTATCTGCATCTTCTTTTTCATCCTTGACCTGCAATAACCACCTTGCCTTGCCACTCTAGTCCTGCTGCTGCTTTGTTCAGCTTTTTCCTCAAATTACAAACTTGCTTATGAAGATGGAGACTGCATCAGGCTGCTTTCTCTTACTGTGTGCTGCACAGTGAGGTTGTAAGCCCCACAGTAATATCGCATTAGCAAAAAATAACTGGGAACGTTCATGCCTTGCTGAGAGACTGTAGGTGATGGTATAAAATGCATGAAAGGTTCGCAGTTGAAAAACCTGCTCAGATGTTATGTCCAAGCTTCCAATTAAACTGGTGCTCTGATCTGCTGCCATAGCAGTTTTGTTCACATCATGGATCTTAACTAGTGAAGGTATTCAATATTGTAACTCCATGGACCTCATTCCAGAACAGGGCAGCAACTTAAAAAAACAAAGTGCCACATGAGTGAATGTTTGTTATCTCTGCAAGTTATTTGTAGTAGGAGGAACAGATAAGGTCAACTTTCTGTTCTACAGAATGGTAATGTTATAAGGAAATATTTTATCCAGAAGTACAATCTATGGTATTTTCATAGCCAAATTATCTATCTAGATTTTAAGGTACAGCCTGTGTTTCCCCCACAGGTTGCAGCCTATTTGGTCGCAAATTACTTCTGAAATAAATTTGGAAGACTAAAGTAATTCACACCTAGTTTGGTCTACAGTAAAGTTATAATGAGTTTTTTTATATGCCTGATTGTGGATAGTTAAAGTGATATTTTTGTTTGGCCTTGGGGCTTTCTGTACTCTGAACAGTGTGCAGAAATTAGTGTCCCCTCTTGCTACTAACTGTGCTGTTCAATACCTGACACTGCTTGCTTTTGGCTTTGCAGTAGGAAAGCAACATGACAAGACCACCTAAGTGATGGATGTCTTCCCTTATGAAGATACAATCTTTATGTCACTTTGTGACTGTAAGCTTCCAACAGATTTCATTAAATAGGGATCGATGCACTGAATACAAGTGTTTTTAGCATCCCCACGCCTCGAAGCAATTCTGTTCAGTCTGAAGGGAAATGAGCTTCACATCAAAGTGGTTTCATGGCAAAGGTCCTCATGCTACTTTTTTTTTTTTTTAATTTAGGAGAGATGAGGTTAAACATGATAGGAAATCTAAGTTCTGATTTTTGTTTTATGATATCATAGCTACCCTTACAGATAATTTCCTTCAAATTATTTTATAAGTAGTCATCATTTTTTATTCCAGTTATTTATGCCTTTTAAGTACTATTGGACTCTTTTCTAACTGCTGTGTAATATCCAGATTGTCAGTCCATTAGTCATTAGAAGCTGTTTCTAGTTTGTTGTACCACTTCAACATATTGAGGAAAATTATTTCTATGAAGAAAAATGAGCACATCAGTAAAGAAAATGTTATGACACCTTGTTAAAGAAATGTTTTTCCTCATTATTATACTTTGCATTTTGTTACTCTTTTCACTTGCCTTTAAAAGAGAGGCAATACCTACCTGGAAATATTTGATCTAGTTAAGCTCACTATAAATATGGAGAGAGAGAGAGAGAGAGAGAGAAATTAAGGGTGCTTTCTCTTCGTATTTTATTATTTTTTTTTACCACATATTTTTGAAGGCAGCAGGCCAAGTACAAATACATGTGCCAAATTGGTCAGGTTGTGTCATCAGTGTGATCTCTCTTAAACCCTGTTGAATATAAACCCCAACTTACTGCGTACGATAAAGTATTTTCCTGTGAATTACATCTATCCCTTGAAAGGTTATTTGGTAAAGCAGAAATCCTTGGTTTGAAAACAAGAAAGATGTGAATGTTTGAACTAACTGCTTTTGCTAGCCATACTTTTCAAATCATGGGAGTAACAGAAGACTCAACATGTCAAGAGTCTACATTGTGGCCTATTTCAAGGCCACAAATAAGAGTTACAACAGATATTTTAATGAAAGATTTTTGTGGAGTACATTATAGTCTTCTCATCCTACAATTCCATTCATAACCTCAGGCAAAAAAAAATGAGCATACTGACTTCTCCAAAAAAAAAATCAATCATCCCGAACTGCATAGCACAGCTGCTATAACAAGGTCATTAAGATCTGGGAAAAGAAGCAGCCCTACACCTTTCCACTCTGGATTCTGACTGAAGAGAAATTACAGAGCAAAGCTGCGGTCCCCATATTCTGGAGAAGTAATCAAAAAATTTGAAAATAAAACTTATATGTTGCTATTAACTTGACTGCAGAAAGCAAGTGGCTCTTAATACTCTGCTTTGAAAAAACTGTACAAGTAGGAAAAAAAACCTTATTTCACAGGAATTCTTTGTTTTGTTCATCATCTCTTTCTATTTTTTTCCAGTTCTAAACAAAACAGTGCATTTACTCAGGGGTGGGAGGATTTTAGTTAAAAATAATACAGCATCAGTTAAATGCTCCACAGATTTTGAAATTAAATGTCTGCAAAGATTATTTGCTATCATGCTTGCTATTAAGGTATGTGGCTGTTGTGGGAAATCTTATAATAATCAGAGATATTTCACTGCCCTCTCTTGGTGAGAGTTAAAATTGGTTTCTCCAGTTTCTTAAACTTGACATAAGAACAAAAAGGATTTTCCTTAAGTGTTACTTACTAGGAAAACACTGCAAGGGGGATAATGTGGATTAATAGGTATCCTTAAACTTTTAATGAGTGTACTATTTACTTCAGCTTAAATCTTGTCAGTCAGTTCATTGGTTTGGTCAATGGTGTGTGGACACATGCATATAGGAATATCTATGTGTTAATTCATTTGTGTGGTTTAATCTTATGCAAACATCACTATAATATATCCTTTTTCATAAATGTGTAGGAAAATTTTAAAAATAGCTTAAGCAAATTGTCTGTGCATTACAAGCATTGAAAAAGCTCATATGAGCACTTTTCTTACTTGCTGGATGATGATTTTGTCACGATTTTATTGAAACCTATCAACTAGACAGGTGACTCGGGTGCATATGTTAACCAGTAATCTCCCTCTACAATATGCAAAGGGAGGAACTGCTTACAAGACAGTTCAAAACTGTGAAAATTATCTGGAGATATTAGCCAACTAAATTCACAGTTCATTTCCAAAATCTATCAATATTTTTCCTCCTCCAAATATCTGAAAAGATCACATTTTTCAAGCTCTCTGACTTACCACTGAAGCATTGCTTCTGTGTGATGTTTGAAAGCACCAAGAAATCATGCATGGAGTCTTAACCCATGACTGATTTCCTAACCACACCCTACTATGAAAGGTGTTGTGGAGCACAGCACAAAAACATGAGCTTCAGTTCCTTAACAATGATTAAATCTGATTAGATTACGTAAAGGATTGTAATTGAACTTGAGTCAACTCTATGTTTCACTTCAAAGTAATCAAGCAAATCTTTCATTGTTAGCAATAAGGAAGTGTTAGTTAAGGAAGGATATGAGTGTTTACTTGCAGGAGAGACTACAAACTAGAAATTCAGTGGGTTTTATTTCTACAGCTTGCAATTCCTGAAAACATCCAATTTAATTCAAGCTGTGTTCTACCATCTATTTCAGGAAGTCTATGTTATGGCAATGTTTATGAAGAGATAAGTGGATTAAAATAAGTCTACATACATATTGCCTTTGCTGAGATTTTTTTTTTTTTTTTTTCAAGCCATAGAAGTGAAAGAAAACAAAAATTTACCATATATCCAGGGCCACTTGTGGGGTTTGGAGTCTAACACTCTGCTTTGTTCTGACAAATATTAAAGCACAATTCATCTATGTTGGTAACAACATAGCAAAATAATGTGTCTGTGTAAGATGCTTTTATTCAGATAAATGACTTGTAGTGCGGAAGCTCAGATTTGGCATTTTCCTGTCACAAACTGCTTGGTTTGAGAGGATGGAGGAGTAGACATGTCAGTATTAGAAAGTTGGTTCTAAGCCAAGAGTGCAGCAAATTCCAAGGGAAAGGATGAATGGGAGGTGAAACATGATGGAAAGGCAAGGAGGCAAGGAACGGATTTGCATGTTTACTGCTTAAAGTCACTACTGCTGTCTAAGCAACTCTTTGTTACTGAGCAGGATGTCTTCAAGAAGAGCTTTCTTTTCTCCTGTCCTGTCTTGCCTTGAGAATAAAGCACTGTGATCTGACTTTTCACAAGAGAGTTATTAGGAACTGCGCAGATCATAAAGCTCATTGTTCACTTTTGTGCTTGTGATCTGCATTCAGCAATGGTTCTCTGAGCACCTGGTGGGGAGCGGGTGGGCTTTTCTGGTACGTGGCAGTATCAGCAGGTCTGACTTGTAATGACTGAAGGTCGTGCTTTGTAAGAATTCTCTCAGCTCCCCAGCAGTTAAGCCAATCAATCTGTAAGGAGCTCCTGCAAATGTCGCATTGCAAACTGACTACATGCTTTGGCAGGAAATTAGAAGTAGCAAAAACAATTCAGGAACCAGGATGAGAAATGGTTATTAATTTTTTCTTCTGCTTTTGCTGAAAGGGGAAACAATCATATCTCTTTCAGCACAGCAGAATAAGTGGAATCATGACACATTTTAAAAATGTAATATATTTGATGCAGCAATCTTGGTACATGGTGTTGTGAAATGCCTTAGGGCTGCCACACAGTTCCCTGCTTTCTTTCTTGTGTAGCTGTTATTTCAAGTCAGTCTTACGGGATATGTCCCATCCCCTAATGCATTTTTGAAGGAGATATATCCATGACTAGCTGGTGTTCTCTGCTGACTATTTCTGTAGTAATAGGAAGGCCATTGTTTAAATTTGGAAATACAAATCTGGCTGGCTGATACATTTTTCCACAGTGCCTGTGTCAGGGATTTGACTTGTCAAGACAAACACCAACTGATGGCAAGTTTTAGACTCACTGGTGCACACTGGAGACATGAGAATGGGGCAAGCATGCAGGATGTTAAGGAGGGTGGTAGGGTGATGTCTTTCAATTACATTGTGGCTTCTCCATTCCTCTCTGGATTTAATTTCTGATATCACTGGATGATACCACAGGAAGGCCATTTTTTTTCAAGTTCCCCCGTGAATGTAGGAAGAGAAAAATTTGGAGGAAGAAAAGCTGTTTGGGGAGAAGTGTGGGAAGAGAGAGAACACAACTGCTTCCTGTGCCAGCTTTCTGTGTTTCACCTGTTTTGTCTTTGCCATCTAAGTGTTCCAAGTACACCTAGTCAGTGTGAAATGCCAAAAGCAGGATACAGTTATCTCCTTGGCTCCCCATTATATCTGTGCAGAGGTAAAAGATCACCACCTAACTATTAGTACTGACTTTCTAATAACCTGAGAAACTAATTGGAGCTTTTTGGCAGAATGTTTCATTTTAAGCTCATACAAGTGTTTATCACTATGTATGCACGCATATATGTGTATGGGTGCATGCCCATGGACTGGTAGCCTACAGTTTTTCTATGTAGCCAAGGGCTGTAGAGGTGTCTGTGCAAAAAAAGATTGCCCAGTCTCAAACACAGGATGCTTAGAAATCCCGAATGCCTCAAAGGTGGGTTGGTACTTTGACTCTTTCTAAAGCCTTAAGGCTTTTCTCTACTGGAGATCATGTATCTTTTGGAAATCTCTAATTCAGATGGTGTCTAAGTTGCTAGGAGATTGCTTGCTGCAGCTCCACACAATTTTCTTGTGGGTACCAGCAGGTGTTATTGTTCTCTCTTTGCTTTTATTCTTATACTTTCCATTGACCGCTCTTTGAGTAGAAAGTCACCTCATTTCTTCTCTTCCCAGGTGCAAATGTTATGCTGGAGAACTAGGTATTCAGAGCATTGCTACCACAGTATCCTGTATAGTAATAATGAATAGATTATGCCTGAGACAGTCATAGGAAATTGTGCCTGGGGCTTAACTTCTGTGATTAATCACTTTACAGGGAGCCATTTTACTTCTTGGTTTCTCTTTTTTTTTTTTTTTTTTTTGCCCTCTGGCACTTACCTTCTTGACTTCTGTGTCATCAGTTTTTTTCCTTCTTTTTTTTTCCTTCCTAACGCATTTGTAGATATACACAAGGAAGCTATAAACTTGCATTTTTTTTTCTATTTCTTCTGAATGAGTCACTTACCTGACTTTTATCACTGTAATGTAAATGTGTAATGAGCCAACTGACTCAGATGGGTTATTAGAAAAGGGTCACTTAACCATTTATTTTTGGTTTTAGGCTTAGATGGAGCAGTTCATTAGAGCTACCATGAGTCCTGACAACAGATTTATGAGAAGGAGATTGCTTTATCTTCTGTTCTTATCTTATATTACACTGTATTCTCTGGTCACAATTGGATATCACTTAGTATAGTTATTTCCATTCTTTTTCGGATTCATTTTTCCAGCCACATCGTATATGTCAATGTTTACTCCTCAAATTCTGTCCCTGGTGTTTGAGCATTAGTAGATTTGTTAGACTTGAGTGCACAATATCTGTGGAATATTGGATTGGTTTTTCTATTGGCTTGAGTTATTCTGTTTCATAGATCCTCCTAGCTATAAGCTGTTTTTATCTTCCTTTAGACGAGATAAAATTTTTCTTCACCTACAAATACATATAGACTTTTTGCTGGAGCACTTCATTTCATTTTCTTTCTTCCAACAGGACTAAATTAGCAGCAGAAAATTCACTAAAGCTTCTGGAAAACCCTGAGATATATTACACTCCCCTTAGGTGTAAATTTTCCTATGTGACCTTTAAGGCTGACAAAATACACACTAAATTTAAAAAAAGACCAGCATAGCTAAAGCTCCCATTTTTCTCGAGCCAGGATATTTATGTAATTTACAAATCAGTAATTAAACCAGCACATTTAAGATTGTGGGATTAAACAATCATATTCTCAGTAGAAGTGATTTTAACTTTGTTTTTTTTAAGTGTGACTAATGTAAATAAAATTAACATATATGTATTTATTTACATAATTGTTCCTTGTAGAGAGAACTCTAAAACACTAAGAGTATTCTTGATGAGAAAAAAAAAAACAAAAACAAAAACAACAAAAAAAAACAACAAAAAAAAAACAAGCATAGAGAGAGGCTTTTTTTTTTTTTTTTGCACAGTATGGGTTAGAAATCTAAATTTACAGAGTTAATTGGAGCTAAAAGTTTTAAGCATCTTGGAAAATGAAAACAGTGTGGACAATTAAAGATTTAAGCTCCTGCATTAGGTGCAGAATGAGTAACATCTAAGGTATTTTACAACATTGCAGATACTTAATCCATTTAACAGGGAGATTCAGAACGTTATGGTCAATGAAATTCCAGGGATGATTTATCCATGAGAATTTTAAACATTACATATTAATTTGTGATTCCTTCATTAGTTTTCTGGGTATTTTTCACCATAGAAATAGGGAAAAATAGAAAAAGTCGAAAAGCTGTTTCCTGTATCTATCTTACTGTCACTGAACATCTTCAACTGCAGACACAGGCTGGTGTATCAGAAATACAAAATGCTCCTGGATTTAAAGAATGCAGGAATGTTTGGAGTAATAGATGGCTTTGCTCTATAAATGCAGATTTTCTAGTGAAGATGCATGATATGCAGAAATCATGCACAGTGCAGTTCTGAAAAACTTTTGGCTCCTGCAGGGATTGTGTCTTTCTTCGTGTGGCTTTTCATGACTTAAGAGGCAGGGCACTAGCAGTTCATTTAAAACGTTCGTGTTGAATGTGTCTGAAGTGATCTCATAGGTACCCCTCCTGACTTCTGTCCCCACAAGGCTCATTCAAGCTGGGGGACAAAAGGGTGGGGTCAGCCAGCTGCTATGACCATCTCTTGCAAAGGTTGATGAAAGCACTCTCATTTCCTTATGCATTTGGTCTGCAGGAGCAGAACTTGCTGCCAACAGTTGCCTATATATAATTAGCTGCATTTAAAATGCCAGTGAAATATCTTTAAAATCAGTGTTCTGAGGCAGAAATGTGGTTATTAGCATAGCAGTGTGCTTTTTTTCTTCCTTCAATTTTAAGTTCTGCAAATTCAATTGCATTTAAGTTTACAGAGATCAGAGGATAGAGGAAATTAGTTCAACTTGTTTTTAAAATCTACATTTATCTTGAGGCCTTGAATTATGTGAATTGTAAACCATGAGGGGTGCTCCAAAAATAATGTCTCCGATGTTATTATGCTGGCCCATGGCATCAAAGGTGGAAGTTGATGTATGGCAGTAGAGGTTGGTCATCCCACCAGTATCCCGTTACAATTTGTTGCTCTGTGACAAATGGCAGCAGACAGGCAGTCTGACAAAGTGGTGCCTGATGTGGAAGTGTATGAAGCAAAGGTGTGTCATTAAATTCCTCCATGTGGAAAAAATTGCACCCACTGACATTCATTGATGCTGATAGAGACAAAAGAATGGATGTGAGCACAGTAAGGTGGTGCATTTCTGCAGCAGTGAGTGACAGCAGTGTGAAAGACAAGCCACATTGTGGATGGCCATGCAGATTTTATGAGCACTGTATGCTCATATTGTTCATTGCTGATGAAAATACATAGTTGATGGTGATGTGATTGTGTTGAAAAGTGGTGTTTTGTAGCTGAGAATTTGCTCTATCAAATAGTGCTATTGTGCTCTTTGCATCTGTTGTAGTTTCCATGGAAACAAATAAAAAGCATTACTTTCAGACTGGTCTATGTACATTTTAGAAGTTCACTGACTTTTTTCAGCAAAGGAGTTTTTCCCTTTACAAATATTCACTGAATGTATATTCTTTCTTCCCATCCTGTTTTGTTTAAAAAAAAAAAAAAAAAGAGTTACGAGTGTATGTTGTGGAGAGATTTAGTAAGTGTACACTTTTCAAAGAAAAAAAGTGTAACTCTAGACTCTATGTTGAGGAATAAATGAGCAAATGTTGTGAAAAGGACTTTCCATTTACTGTTCCTTAGTATACAAAGCCTACACATGTATGGCTGACTACCTGAAAATAATGTTTTGGGGTATGGAAGGTATGTATCTTCATTCTGTAGCTCCTGTCTTTAAAGAAAGCTACTGCAAGACTTCATGTTTATGTGAGTGAGGTGGGAAAAACTTCACAACTTCTGTTCCAACTGTACATCACCTGCAGCTTAGGAGGCTGATATTTGCTAGGAGCTCCCCACAATGGTTTTGCTGTGCTCTGCCGATGAGTAATTGTGCCATTATACGGCAAAACCGAGAGTGTCTTCCTCCATTTCACAGTCTGTTTAACAGAGAAAATCATTCAAATGGCCATAATTATCAAAGTCTTCACTCCTGTTGATGTTGGGAGAGAGAACCTGCTGCACTGGCCCTGTCTGCCAGTGCATCAGCTTGATTGCACTTCCCTTCTCAAGGGCCATTGTTAGACTAGCTATGTTGATTTGCATTAAAGATGCATTGTGCATACCAGAGATTTCCAGCAGGATTCGTGAACATATCAAAGCTTCTAATCAATCCGATTCTTGTGCTGTCTACAATTTCTGTGCATCTTAACATCTCAATAGACACTGTGGCTTTTTTTCCTTTCTTAATATTTTAAGCTACTCAGTTGATTGCCTGCACTACCTGGAATAATAATTAGCTTTAAAGTCCATTATGACATATAAAAAAACTATGGATGAGTTGCAAAAAAAAAAAAAAAAAGAAGAAGAAGAAAAAAAGTCAGCTTTATGAATATATTGTTAACAATATATTTAGAACTACTGCATGATGTAAGTGACTACATGATGGTATCAGAGGTAAGGAGGAATCGAATAGTGACATCATCAGCACTGGGCTGATGTATTAATCCAGCTTGGAGCACAGACACTTTTTGCACTTTGACTCAAAAAGTGCTTCCTGGATTGTACATTTGTGCACAAGACATCTATATTATGCACTCTTCACTGGCATCTACAACCAGTTTGTGTATATATATGGACATAGACAGGAGTCAGTGAGAAATCTGCCTCTTAATATACTTTGTTTATTGTGTTTGTAGTTTATTTACCACATGGATACACTTTCATGTTTTTATATTCTGAATGAAGAAAGAAATGGCCAGCATTTTAGGTGTAACATATCTTTCCTAAGTTCTAATACCGCATCTGTCCTCTTCATGCTTTTTCTTTATTTGTCTGTCACTAAATGCAGAAGGGCTAACTGCTGTACAGAATCAAAGTGTAGATTTGTTAAAATAAATTTAAGGTCCTTTTCTGACTTTTCCCTTACAGAAATATTACCTCCTCTGCCCTCAAACTTTGGCTATTCGATATTTGTTGGATTAGTGTAACCTCTGATTTGGAGATTACAAAAGCAATCTTAAATAACAAATTCTAACAATTTTACCCGCAGAACATGCTTTATAAGATATTTTCAGTTTCATTTTCAACACATGCAGTTCTTGGATATTTTCGTAGAATAAAACTTAAAGCTGTTGCCTGCAAATTTACTGCTTTGGACACATGCCTTAGAAGACAGACAGTCATACTTCAAAAAATGACAAAGCAGATTTGAGGTTTTTCAAGTACTGTAGAATGTGGTTCTGATTTTGGGTGGGAAAGTTTCATTTATCCTTTGAAAGGGAAGGCAAGTTATATGAATCTAAGAGGTTTTGTTAGATTCCAGTTTTCCCTTAATTACCTTGTTTGTGTTGATGTAATAGCTTAGCATTCTTTTTTCAAACCAAAACACTAATAAGTTTTATTTTTTACTTTTTTTGATGGAAACTGCATTTGATTTTATCATTACACATACATTGTAGTCTCACAGATATGTCGTGGTTCTGAATGGAATAATATTTATGTACTCCACTAACACAGTCAAACCCAAGCAAAATTAACTTGATTCTGAGTAAAAGTCCTGGTAAAGGCCTAATGCAAGCAAATACTTTATCTCAGCCCATGAGCTAAGCAGCTGCCTTACATCATCCAGTGTAAATGTGAATCAAGTTGGTACTTTACATATTTAGAGTATTGCCAGAAGCAAACAAAAAACTATGAAAATGAAAAGCTTTTTATTCTTGTATGATGATACTTAAAATAAAATGAAAAAATATATATATCCTGTAATTTCACTGGGTGTAATATACATAATGAAAATGCTCAAGTGGGTTTCTAGCAGAGGGAGATAACAGCAGACATTGTTTATAATATTTATGTAGTGAATAATGCTGAGTCTATATCACACAAGTGAACCATGAATATAAATTTAATATGCTTACTTATACCATTTGGGTCTCAGTGCAGTCATGCTATAGAGTGGAGCTTACAGATTAGTTGTGAGTTTTATATCTTTCCATTCATTTTTATGTTTCTGTTTGAAATTTAAAAGATCAGAGCCAAAACGACACAAATGTTTCTGATTGAAAAGCAAATCTGTGCAATTTCATTGAAGTTTTACTGCCTTCTGCTTATCTTACAGAAATTACCCAGAGTGTATTTCTTTTTCCTCAATTAGAGGTTCAATGTTGTCATCTCTTGTGCATGGTACTTCTTCCTTTGATTCACAAAAATAAATAGATAGATAGATATAGCTTTTTAGTGAAATTGTTAACTACCTATTTGAAACCAGTTTTGAAATTTTGATCTCAGTCAAGTGAGCAGCAGAATTCCTCAGAATGTTGTTTTTCCAGGCTGTATTTCTTTCAAAATTAGTCATTTGTGTTTTTGTTTTCGGTTTTTTTTTTTTTTCTTTGTATCTAGAGCTTGACAATCTAGTAGACCTTCATTGGTTGGTTGGATGTTTTTTTTTCTTCTTCACTTCTAGAGCTTGACAATCTAGTAGACCTAGTTCTGTCTACAAAAAATGTAAAATTTCTGCATGAATACACCAGAGATGGAGAAAAGGGGGCAGGGCTTCAGGTGAACGGGTAGAGTTGTGTTAATGGCAGAAAGAAGAGTACTTTTGCACGTATTTTCAGTGTTTTGCTGTGTAATAATATCGCAAAAAGATAGTGGTAGTATTTAACCATGAGATACTCCTCAACAATTTGCCCAAATCATGCAGGATTATGTCACACAGCAGATACCAGGATATCCATAATATCCTTCTTCTATGACAATTTCTTTTTTTTTCATTTTTGTCCTTTGCAATTACACATCTAGGAAAGGCTCTTCCCTTACTTGTCATGACGTATTCTGTCCTTTGTGCTATTAATGTGCAAGAACTGTGTTGTTTACCCCCCATAGTTCCGTATTTAGTAGTGCCATTGCTAATTTTGATTACCTTCTCCCATCTCCTGGATGTTTCTATCGGTGAACAGCACATATTTTTTCACTCCCATCTCTTGAAAGGACATAAAGAAATCTTAAATGTAAATTGTGAGCACTGGACAGTAAGTCTCTTCCAGAGCTGAAGTCATCAGTTTAGTCATATATTTTTTTGTAATGCTGCTTGAGATTCCTACTGAATTTTAATTTCTCACTTCATAAATATAAGTTTTCGTAGAATGTGAATTTTGTCTACCTGCACATGTCACTTTCTATACATGCATAGACTTGGACTCCTAATTTTTGCGTTGAATGGAGTTCCCTAAAGTATAAGTAGTGTAAATAAGAAGTAATGTGCATTCCAGTTGTGCCAAGGCTTTGAATTCATGTAATGTTAATGAAGGTTTTGATTAATACTTCTACATAAGACCAAAGGAGACAGACTAAAGCCTTTTCTATTAGCATCCCCACCCCATCTCTGCATTTTAATGAAAACTTTGTTAATATTTAACTTGTATTTAAGGCCTTGAGTGTATAGGAAAGTTATGTAGTGGAAAAAGTATATGGACATTTTATTAAGCAGAGCTATTGGAACAAAAGAATACATGTCAGGCTAATAATGCCAGTGACAAATTCTGCAACTTTCAATGAAATTGAAGATTTTCAAGTGTATTTTGCACTTTTATACTATACCAAAAGGAAAAAAGTCATCAGGCAAATACTATGCTCATACTTAGGCGCTTCAAACAAATCATTACTGATTTATTCACAAATACTTCATTTAACCAGTATATCTTTTGTTAAATATTGTTACACAGCACTTGTAAGCTCTTGAAGTGCCATGGGACTATAATAAATCAAGTAATGTGTTTGCGTTAATTGAATGAAGTATTTTAATAAGCAAGTCTGATTCATTTGGACATCTGATTTATTTGGACATTTCCATTCATCTGACTTGAATATTGTGCTATGCTGAATATGTTTTTGATCACAATTTTTTCTAATAGATTAACTCAGTACATAGGAGAAAAGTAATGCAGTTATTTCAGCTTTGATGCTTTCAGGGAAAAATCCAACTAGTCATGTAGAAAGAAATATATATATATTGCTTGCTGTTCAGTGCATACAGTCACAGTGTGTTCTAAACATCCTGGACGTGTGTTTAAAGTAGATATATCTACCTTCAACAGCCGGAAGGCAACCCCTTCATTCAGTAAGGTCACAAAGAGTTATATTATAAAATTAAGCTCTTCGTGTTGTGCTCTGGTACTGAATTACAGTTGCTTAGCACATTTACTTAATGCATTCAGATGAGCTAAATCTCTGCTTCAAAATGTGTGTAGTATTGCTACTTTCGCCTTATAAATTCTTACAAATTTAGATGTCCTTGCAACGTCTCTTCCACTTTCTTCTTCAATTATTTCTTCTTTACCTCTCCCAGTATTTAGCTAGGGAATAATATTTCTATCTCTTTCTTTTTCTTCTGGTCACTGACAACCTGGCCTCTTCCTTTTCCCTATTACCTGGATGTGAGTTCCGACTATTTGACATGGGTAGAAGACAGGTAGGAGAAACCTCTGTGTGTGGATTCCATATTGCCAAGTTCACTTGATCCATGCACTGTGTCTTGCTTGTTCCATGCGTACTCTAGATAAAATTAGAAGTACAAATCTGTGGACATGCTAGAGATTTTTGAATTTTTCTCACAGGTCAAAAAACAGTATGTTTTCCTCTGGATGTAAAATAATTGAATTTTTGTACTCAGTGAATCTAATGAGGCATTGATTTCAGTTTATAATGTCTTTACATGGAACTTCTAAATAAGGCCTATGTGATGGAAATTTTAGCATCTGAAAATGTGTGCACTCTAAATCTGTGGCCATATTTTTAAGCACAGGTCTTTGGCTTTCTCACATTTGTCAAATGTGTATTACTGTATCCTTATGTGTGTATGCATGGACAAGTGTTCATATAAGCCTCCATTAAAATGAATTTGAAACACTGATTTTTTAGCCTCTAATTCTCAATGTTAAGACTGAGCTGCAATGTAGTGCTTCAGAAGTGCTTCAGTATGATCGGGAACAGGTTTTAGCACTGTAATACTTTTCACGTATCCTCATTATTTTGTTTATCCTCATTTATTTCAGTGGTTGAAATTGGTGAAAGCATTTGCATAGGTAATAATTATAATATTTGGTTACAGGCATTTAGCACCATATTTCTGAATTACTGAAATCGAGGATCCTAGGAACCTGAGAGTGCTGTAAGATGGAGAGTGGCTATCAACTATACTCCTGTAGCTTTTTCAAAAGTCTTTCTTCTAATTTTTTCTAAGATCTGGCACTCCACAAGGCCTGATTTCTTAATACACCATTTTATCTTATCTTATTCCCCCCTATTCCATCAGGCTTTGTAAACATTCTTCTTTGCTGTGTCCGCTTGTCTGTGGTCAGTTTTGTTTCACTGAGCAATTGTTGTGCTATCACTAATAAATAATAGCTCACAAACATTCATAATCACTTGTGAAATGTGGAGGAAGAACTGTTGTTGTGCAATTGTTTTTACTAGCAGAATATTCAGAAGATAATGTATATACAGTGTGGATATTTGTGGTTTGTGTATCACAAAGCTGTAAGAAAGGCAAAGTGAGAGAGGAGACAGTACCAGCTGGACAGGCAGCGTTCTTGGCCTCCATCGGTTGCATGCTCTGCTGCTGCTACCTACTAAAGAGCAGAGGTTGCTGGCAGAGTCTGTGGAAGAGAGAGAGGCATGCTGCAGGTGCCACTCTAGCTTTGTTCAAAAATCTTGAACTGACATCCAAAAATAGGTAACGTGTTAGCTGGAAAAAAGCCAAGTGCTTGGCAGATGTTCCAGAACAGGATTAAGCAAGGTGCTTCATGGTTAGAGAGAGATGTTATTCCTCAACAGGGGAGAAATGTGTCAGTCTCAGCTTTAGAATTCAGCAGCCAAGGTTACTGCCTGCTATCTCTTCAGGCTGTTTTGAAGTGTGGAGCAGAGGGGTGGCCCCGTCTTTTTGCAGCATTTTTGATGGTTGCTGCCAGCCTCCAGTGTGGTGGAGGTGGAGCAGCCTGCCTCTCTTGTTACAGCATTTGCTGGAGTGTCGTCTGTGCCTGGAGGTCCTACAGTGTGTTGTGCATTTAAATTCAGTGTTGTTTTGAGATCCAGCTGCTACCTACATTTTCATTTCCAAATGTTTTTTTGGTTGGAGGTTTTGATTTGGTTTTGGTGGAGGTTTTGTTTTGGTTTGTTTTTCTTGGTTGGCTTGTGTGTTTTTTCTTGTTTTTACTATCTGTCTAATTCTTCTGCCATTTTCCTTTTATGTTATCTTTCCCCATCCAGGCAGTAGTCTGACTTACTTTCTGTTTCATTTTGAGTCATCTTTTTCTGTATAGGAAACTCTGCACACTGCATGGCATTTATGGCTAATCATGAAATCACAGTGTTTCTTCCTCCATTAAAGTCAAAAGTGGTGGTTTTATAATTATCTTTTTGGGTTGCTGTTAAATATCCTACATTGCCTGCTTACTTTAAAAGCACTTTTATTTGCCTCAGTGTAGATGAAGAATGGTATATATTTTCCTTAAATAGTTTTGGGTGAAAATGCTGCACTGTGAGACAGTTGCAATTCTGTAAACTTCTCTTGTGTTCATTGCTTCTATAAATGTATAGTTTATCCTTTTGTAGTACTTAGAGTATTTTGTACTTGAAATTCCATAAAGATGTAGATGTTTATATATGAGAGAGGATAAATCCAAGAAATAGATGTAAACATTCCTTGTATATTGAAGTTTTATATTAGTGTTGGATGCCTAAATATGTCAGTTCTCTGAGTGCTTCTTTCAGCTAATAAGTGAAAACGTGCTTCAGACTCTGGAGCAGAAAGTACAACGCTTTGGGTTTTTGCAACCAAGTGGCTGATGTTGTCCACCCTCTTAAAACAGAACAAATCTTGGTAGAAATAACTATCCTATCTTTTTATGAGTAATCGTTGTCAGGGACATAAGTACCATCTCATCATTCAAGACAGACCGATGCACAAATGTACAGTGAGAGGAACTTCTTCCCATCTCCATCTCAGTTCTGGAGATGAGAATTTCACTCAGTTTGTAACCTACTTGCTGTGCTTAGGTCATTATTCTACATATTGTTAGAAACATGGTCTCTTCACAGTTGCAAAAAGGAAAAGATACTGGATTGATACGCTTAAGCAATCAGTGTTCAAAAGTAAGATGCAAAGAGCAGTATGCAAAAATAAAATAAAACAAAATAAAATGTAGCGTAAATGCATGTTTAGTGCACAGTGCTGTTTACAGTATGCATGTGAAATTTAGTGTTGGGAATTAATACTTTTCACTCTCTCCAAACAACAGCATTTGAAGACCTAACCTTCCATTTCATTTGGCTTTTCTTTGTTTCTCCCCCACCTGAGCCCGGAGCTGACTCTTATTATTTAGGATGGGAAAGCTGCATGGCTTTTCAATGGATCTGAAATGCATGCCAGAAGAAATGCATGCAAAATGCAACTAGCTAGAATAATGACAATGTTACCTGTTATATGGATAGAGGTCATTATAATTAGGTCTTTGGAAATGCTGAGTTATTTGGTTCTGGCCAAAATTATGGTGTTTTGTTTCTTAGGGCAGAGTAATCTGGGGAAAACAAACAAAAACTTGTGAGAGAAAAGTTGGGAGAAGAAGGAAAAGTCGGTGTTTACTTATGAAAAAAAGATAAATCAGAAAAATGGAATAATGGAATGAAAACAGAATTTGCATTAGTAGTAGTTTGGTAAGCTGACTTTGAGAGAGCAGAGAAGAGGGGATTGCTATGCTAACACCCAGTATATGCAGTACATGATACCTATGTAAGGTTCTTCTGAGAAATCAAATAAAAGATAGAACTAAGTTCTGCTACCTGCAATTTCAATCTGATGTTACTTCATGGGAAAAAAAAAAAGAGAAGTCTCTTTAAAATTAATAATTCTTAGTGTCTGTTAGCCATCTACTTAGTCTATACCCATCTACTGAAAGTCTATCTTTCTTTTTTCTGTCATTTCCATCTGTTTGTGTGTGTCACAATTTTGTGCTCCACTTTGTTACACAGTAATCAAATAATTTTGTGGTAGTAAAACGTGTAATGGAATCAAGGAGTATTTACTCCATTATTTATCTTCTCTGTAAGTAATTTATACTAATTGATGAATGAGATTACTGAATAGCCTGATAACCTGAGCCAGGGCAGGCAAAGTATGAAATTTTCCAGTGAATGAAAAAAGTTAAGTAATATAGAGCTTTTGTAAATCATTATTGTCCAATAAATATATTTATAAATATTTTTTTATAAGAATCAGGTTTTCTTTTTTTAATTCTCAGTCAATTGATGCTGAAACTTGAGTATCGGGGGAATATATGTGTTGCACAATCATCAAGGACGCTGACCAAACTTGCCTTGGAAAACGGAAACATTGCTTTTGCTATTTTCTGGCTCTTCTTGCTGGTGTTTGTTTATTTTTTTAAAGTGTTTTGGCTCATAAAAATATTCTGAGAAGATAGCAGGAAAAATAAATTATATAGAGATTTGACAGTAGAGATTTTGACTGCAAAGTATATGTTGTGTGACTACATAGCCTACGGCCTACTTCTGTATGAGAAAAGACCACAAATTTGCTATATGCACTTAGTGAACAGTAAGGTAAGAACAAATAGCCATATTTAATGTTCTCTAGAATGTGTTTCTATACTTTTATTTCATGTTGACATATACATGGCTCATGGAAGTTCTAGTTCCATTGTCTTTGATTAGATGTTTCTGTTGCTTTTGTTTGTTTATTTTTGCTTAAACGCTATCAACATTTTTCCAAACAAAGAGTGCGTATGTTTAAAAATACCTGTTTTAAATTCTGGCTCCATTTGTAAAAGGAAGCCACTATGGGAGGTATGCCGCAGTATGAAGAAAATAAGTGCTAATCATGGAGTGAAAAGCAGAAATGGGAGAGAGAGTTAAAACAGGAAAAAGATTTTCACTGAACAAGTGCTTTTTTTTTCCATTTAAAAGAAACCAAGCTTGTATTTAGTTTTTAACCTGCCTTTGGGTTTTTGAGCTCAATTTAGCACTGTGTTTTTCAGGGGGGCTAGCAAGTTACGTTACATGATGTGCTTCATGTGTTACGGGTTTTGAAGCCGTAGGGCTGCTTATGGAGCATGTAAGTTTCAAGTACAGGTGTTAGAAGGAAATACATACAGGGTCAGATTCATGGAAACAGTTAAGGCTATGACAAATGTCATCCTTTCTAACAATAATTATAGGGTAACAAAGTATGTACTTAATTATTTAAAACACATTTAAGCTCCAGCAGGACTAACCAGGCTTATGTGGTATGTACTATCTCACAAAAAAAAACAGTTTACTAGATAAGGCCGATGGATGAGGTTTTGAATATTGATGACATTCTTTTGGCAGTGGTTTGTGAACTGGTGTGATATTTAGTTCTGCCATTTTTGTATGACAAGAACTACAGTACAAGTAATATCAACATGACCCAAAAGCTCATTCCTGACAATGATGTTAGACTGGGCTAGGAAGAAATGTGAGAATAAAGATGATATTTCTTCCTGCTTTGTGCTCAGTAGATACTTCAAATATATAGGTCTGGCAGACACTTATTTACTTTTATGGTGTTTATAAATGACTTTATGTGTGGTCAGATGAAGAATGTTTTCTGAAGATGCTACTCGTCCATTTTTAATTTAGCATTGCTGTCAAGATACAAATTGAGCAGTCTCCTGTGATACAGTGCTAACTAGTGAAATTCTTTATTTTTATTTTTTACTACAGCAGTTGACTTTTGAGTTCAGGTGAATGTTATTAGTGCTTTGATTCCCGGGTTACCATTTACTAATCATCCCAGTCTGAAAAGTACTCAAGTCTTTTGGCATTTATTTTTTTTAAGCACAGGCTAAAACTCCAGTGACGTACATTGCACTTTAGCACATCAAAAACACTAAAATAACATAGTTAGTCTTATGTTAATGAATAATAATCACTACTTGCAGCAGGGGTAGAGAGATTGTGTCTAGCAACTGGCAGGAAATAAGAAGAGAAGGGGATATGAAGAATAGAGGATAGAGTCATAGACCCAAAAAGGACAAACAGTATTGCCATGTTAGAAAAGAACTTAAAATAAAGCAAAAAAAGCAAAATCGAACAAGAATGTATGTGTGCTTAACTAAGTTACGTAATTCACTATGTCATTTCCAACAAACATACTGGATATAATTAAGTAGTTTTTAAAACAGAACTGACATTTGTAAGTTTTATTTTAAGACAAATTCTAGAAAAATAAATGCCTACGTTCATGAAGTTTAAGAATATAAACTTATGCCTAGGCCGCACTGAAAGTAATGCCTCCTATTTGTTTCCATGGAAACTACAACAAACACAAAAAGCATAGTAACGCTATCTGATGCTAAAAAAAAAACACATTTTTTCATCATTCACCACAATTAGCTATACATTTTCATCCGCAATTATTTCAAGTCTGCATGCTCTTCCTGTAAAAATCTGCGCCAGTGGAGATGACCCACTGTCACTGTCACCACTTCTGCAATGCACCACCTACCACCCCGCTGCTCACATCCACTGTCTGGTCTCCATAAACCTTCAGCAAGTGTCGGTGAATGTGGAGTAATTCATTTCCACACCTTTCCTTCATATGCAGTTCCACATAAGACACCATTTTGTCAGACTGCCCTTCTGCTGCCATCTGTTGCTCAGCAATTAAATGTAATGGAACGTTGTTAGGAAAGTTCAGTTTCTACTGCTGTAATACCAAATCTGCCTCTGATGTCATGGAACAAAATAATGAAATAGGAGGCATTACTTTTGGAGCAGCCTTCACAGTATGGAAGCTATTTATCACAGCAAAACTATACCTTGTTTTTCTGAGAAATTACAACCTGAATATTTGGAGAAAGGTTATTATAAAATGTTACCAAAAGATTTTCATAACATATATTCAGGGCAGATTTCAGTTAGTCAAATGAAAATGCTAAAATCAATGTTAATCAGGCTTGAAGAAAATGAAAATAAAATAAATTCAAGTGTTTTAAGGAGAAGGCAAGATGAAGATGGAAATGAAGTACAGTTATTCACTTTCTGCACCTGGCATTTTTCTCTTGCTAGTTTTCAGGTGAAGTGATTTAATTCAGTGTTATGTCTAAGAAAATACTTTAAAAATATCTTTTTTGAAAAATACATTATGCCCATAGCCTGGATTATGATCTTATGACACACCTTGAAATGGATTTAGCACTCCCATTTTTAAAGATGCTTTAAGACACTTTTCAAATCCTTAAAAGCAGCGTCTGAAGTTTGAAGCTAGTGCTATCAACACTGAGAATGTATCAGAGAAATTGAATTTATACCTGAAACTCCCAGGGGGGAAATTCTCCCAAGAAACACCTCATGTGACTAGCTTAAGCTCCTAATGTTTTCTATATTCAGATATAAATCCTCTTGTAATGAAGAGAAGAAAAGGTAGTAGTAGTTTTGATATCAGGTATTCCCTCTAAAATCATATTTTTAACCTGTATCCAAATCCAATGCAAAAAATAGTCCTCCATGAAAACCCAGAAAAGCTGAATTCTAATGGGTGCCCTAGTATCTCACTTTAACTCTGAATATCAGTCATTATGTCAAAACAAATAATAAAACACATCAAAGATATTGTAGAAAAGGATCGTATAAGGTACATTACACCAAAAATGTTCACGACACTGGCCTTTATTTAGTGCCTCCAATCCCACGACTGTAAGATCAAAGCTACAAGTAAGGGCTGATAGATCGAGTGCTGTTATTATTAGAGCAAAGATTGTTCAGTCTTCGTAAAAATTAACATCCGCATTGACAAAATATGTAGAGCTGAAAAACTGTATCTAATTTACATATAAACTGTCATTACTTTTTCAAGCTACATCACAGAATTAAAATAATAATAATAATAAAAAAATACTTCTGGAGTCAGGTATTCTCACACTGGATGTTACCGCAGTTCCAGTACCAAATCCAGTACCAGTGATTTACATCACTGAGAATTTTCTCCACTGCCTACAAGAGAATTAAATGAGTAAACAAATTCAACTCCTTTCTAAGTTCATTTAGTAATAACATGCCCACATAAACTAATGGTTCAACTCCAGGTAGCCAGGGATACCACTGTAGACAACATTGCTGGCTCCTCAAATGCAGGATTTTCTTTAAAAGTGTGCAGTTTCAAGTGTTCTCACTTCTCTTGACAACCTGTCTATCTGTTATATTATTGCCATTGCTTTCCCTCAGGCTCTGCCAAGAAGTTTGCACTTGCAGCTTGATCAAATTACATGCCTTTCCTTGATGTGAACATGTAAAACACTATTGTGCCTGGCTCTGGAAGAGATGACAAATTACAGAACATCCCTTATTTACGTCACTGATCTGAATCCAGTCTTAACCACTAGTGACTGACTGTCATCCCTTAAAAATTTGTATGAAACAAGAGAGAATCTTAATCATTTTAATTTTGTATATTAAATATTTCTACAGGAAAGCCTGAAAATTCACATGTGGTATAGTTGAGCTGCAGCTGAGCTTCAGTGGCAAAGGAAAATAATTCCAACAGATGCTGAACTGTAAGGCAGCACTTGATTGACAGCGGCATCTCAAAACAACTGAGGAACAGGGATTGCTCCTCCTTCTATTTTAATACACCAAATGGCAGCTTTTAGTTCTTCTCTCCATCACCATTATGATGCTAATGTTAGTACTGATTAGGTATCTAAACACAACAGCAATAATCACAGTAATGATACCTCATAACAAATAGCAAAGGTAATAATTTGCATAAAATAAAAAGTACTATTACCAATTACCTCTAATAATGAGAAATTGAGGAGTAGCTCAGCAAATCTATGCTAATAATACTCTTCTCCAGCACTTCTAGAAGCTCCAGGAAAGGAAATAAAAGCAATGAATCTCAGTGGCTTTTTATATCAAGGTTTGAAGTAAGACTCTCAACTCTAATCACATGCATCAGCTGTGCTTTAAAAATACAGCTAAGATGAAGCTTGAGATCTTGTTTGAATGATTTAGCGTGTTCGTATCAAAACATAAGCAAACTGTCCTTTCAGGCAAGTAAAGCAACAGTCTGTTTTAATTGGGTTTCATGAACTTGTTATTTGTGATATCAGAATTCTTGCATGCCTGTTCATTTTATACTGGGTAACAAATTTTGTCAGTCTTATGCATATTGATCCCTGAATTTTTTTCCACTGGTACAATTATTTTTAGGGTATGGTGTTGTTATTTGGAGGACAGAGTTTGATCAACATCACTCTGTTAAAATAGAAGCGCTGCCCAAAATTCCTGAAGATTAATGTCATTTCACATTAAAATTAATCAACCTGGTAAGATTAATAATCCTTGATCACATAGAATTCTCCCTGCTCATTCATTATGTAAATGAAATATTTAATACTGGATCATTATTTCTTCAAATGCATATCATCTGGGATATCATATAAGATAAAAAATTGTAATCTTGCAAAGAAAGGTATCAGAGTTTCTGCCAAAGTTTGAGCTCTCTGGAAACTTTCAGAAATCTTATTTGGTCTCCATAGCAATTTATGAAATGTATTTGAAAGTACAGATATAAGTTATATTAACTTGTATAACACAGGAATGTTTAAGTTAAACTTATCTACATTGTATTTAAGTTTGGTTTCTTCAATATTTCTTTCACAATTTCTGTTTGATTTATCCCTTAAAAATATAGATGCACTATTTATTATAGTGCTTAAACTAATCTCATATTACAGATGAGTTTTTGTGTATTTGATAAATCATCATTCAGAGTAGGAAGCACTTCACTTGACCATGTTTGTGATATCAGATCGTTGATATGGTATAAAAAAATGAAATTCGCTTTTCTTATTAACAGCAGTGGGAATTGAATTTTTCAAAGCGGAGAAGAGAACTCTCCTCTTGCATTAGCTCTGCAGGCCAGCTCACACCTAGTGCTAATAGAATTCCATCTGTGTTATCTACCAACTTGCAGTCTCTCTTACAAGTAATCTGGCATTTGACTCATCTTTTCAATAGCACCAACTGCGTGTCAGAGCATTATGAACTATGCAATTTTGGTTAAAACCAAAATATCATGAGAGAGGATGTCTGTTAGTACTGCGTGCAGTGCGTGTTAATAGAGCTCATGCGAATCGTGACTTAAGTCAGCTTCATGGGAGATAATTACTGCTGGAAGTTAGCTAGGTCAGTCTCACTGCTATCGAGGTATACAGGAATCACACGAGTGCTCCCACAATTCAGGGACTCAGCTCAGGACAGCATTTGTTGACTAAGGATGTCACAAACTTCTGAAAAGGCAGAACATTTTGATTCAGAAGAGTTCCGATTCTAATTTTGAACTGTTCCAATTGAAACTTAGACCTGCAATTGCCTAATCAAATACTTGTGTCGCTTCATTATTTCTAAAATTTTCCTTCTTTTAAATTGTGATATATGCTTATAAGGTTATATTACTAGCATCCTAATGAGGCAAGGTAGCTAATGTATGCCAGTTTAGAGAATGGGATTTCAGATACTAAGTTAAAACCCACTGTAATTGTTGGAATGCCTTAATATGCCTTCCATACAGAGCAAATGATTTAATTGTTGGGAACAGTCAACAGGGATTGACCATCAGTTGTGTTGGACAGCATTGAGGGAATATTGTAAGAAAAAGGACAGTGTATTTTATATTTTTTCTTTTTTGTTTTTGTTTGTTTGTTTTTGTTTTGTTTGTTTGTATAAATCTTGTCATTACCAATGTGGTTTGACCTGGAAAGCAGGTAAACACCACACAGCCTTTTGCTTTCCCTCTCCTACTGCTAGTGGGATGGCAGAGAGAATCAGAAGAAAAAAGAAAAAAAAAAGTATAACTCATAGGCTGATATAAAACTATTTACTAAGACAGCAAAAGAAGATGAAAAAAAAATAATATTTACTATCATTTTATACATGTGTTTATTTATACATGTTGTCTACACTGTGCTAAAGTTCTCACGGACAATGGGCAATTGAATAGCTCTTCTTATGTAAAAACTGTATCAAGGAAGAAAGGAAGGACTTATGTTCCTCATAGGTACATAGGTTTAAAAAGCACAATAAAGGGAAAATCATTCTTCTCATCACAGCTGTCAACATTTTACCTTTGATTATATATATTTTAAGAGGTTCATTATATTCCTGCCGTTTCAAAAGTAAGAAGTGTGAAGTGGAAAGGGAGTGGCAATTCTTTAATGTGACACTGATGATAACATACTCTTTAAAGACTAGGATGGGTCATAAAAAGGCAAATTATGATCAAAGGGGATAATGAAGATTTATGAAAAGTTACTGAGTTTTCAATGAGTTAATTGGATCCAGAACTGCTAGGCCAGGACCTCGTCTATCTTTTGTGTCCTGCCTTGAGTGTTTTCTGTGAGACTGTGGGAAGCTCTTCATTGTCACAGATTTCTCTGCAGTATGAGGGATCTCATAGGGGACTACAGACAGAGCAAGAGAAGACTTTTCTGTGGTACATAAGAGACCTCACATTCATCTCAGTGCTTTATTAAAGACACATGATGGAGGCTTCATTACAAAAAACAAATCCTCAACCTACTATCAATTTTTGCTTTATATGCCTAATTTCCTTGGGCTTATGGACTTCACTTTATAAATATAATTGGAATTGAGCAAGAAAAAATTGTAAACCATACAAACTTAATTCTGTTAGTCATAAATCTTAAGAAGGTAGCTGATATATCAGCAGTAAGCTTTAGGAACAGATTTGTGAGAACTAGCCAATTTACACATTGTACAACACGGCTCTGAGCCACAAGGATTTTGTACTGTTTTTTAATCTATGCCTTTCATACACTTGCTGATGAACTCAGACTGTACGCATTCCTGCAGATGCAATGAATTTTGCTATTCTAATGACATGCGGTTTATTTTCTGTCGTCTCCTGTTTTTCGGATTATATTTTTTCTTGCATGGTTTTGCACTGTTGCACAGAAAGTGAATTTGAAATATAACAAATGCATCTGCTTGGCATAAGACCAAAAGAAAATCTCACCAAGAAGCCTGATATTAAACCCTAGAGTTTAGAATTGCAGGTCTTGTGCTGTAATAATTCGAGGTTTTATAAAGGCTTTAACAAAAATATTGTTAAGGAGAGAGACTCTCTATACTCCAACTATTCTCATTCTTTGTCTTCCCACTGCATGTCAGTTATTTCCTGTGGCGTTTCATTCTTTTTGCTTATGATTTCATTTCCTACTATGGTTTTACTCATGTCCTTTGTCTTAATGCCAGGACTGACTTGCAGAGATTAAAACCAATACATGACTCCAACAGTAATATTTGCAGATATTAACTTGATTCCACCCAGCTTTGTAGCCTATATGTACTGCCAGAACTCCTGATTGCTAGTCCCATGGCACAGCCCAGGGCTGGAGGTCTGTGTGAGTTGCTTGAAGTCATCCATCATAGCTCGCCTTTCCTTCTTGGAATAAAAATGTTCTGTGCTAAATAAATGTGCTGAAGCTGTACCACAGAATCCTTTCCTATATGTGGTCTGATAGAGAGTTTCATACCTTGAATCCAAAAGGTTGAACCCTCATGTGATGGTTTGAGGATCTGCCATATTGTGGTTTTGCTGAATCCTGCACCTTGACGATACAAACAAATTATCAGAAAAAATGACAGTTCATTCAACGAGATAATTTATTCACAGTGAATTTTTCAACCAGATTCCTTAAGAATTTGAATAATACAAAACAAAAATGAGCTGAGCATTCATGCCTGAGAGGTCTGATCCAAAGATGACTGCAGTTGCTAGTCTCTCATCCAGTTTTTGTGTTTCTTGGATTGAGTATCTGAGTGAAAGGTTTAGCTGCTTGGGATATTATTTTAAAATAAATTTATTATTTAAGTAATTGTAGGGTTTCAGAAGTTGCTTTATCTTCTGTTTTTCTACATTTAAGGAAAGGTGTGGTGTTGTTTTTAAGGTGTTTATTCAGATTATGTTATGTATGTAGGGCTGATTTCAAAGTGGTAAAATTTGAGATGGGAGAAAGTACGTATCACTGAGAGATGTTTTTTTTCTTAGGTAGTTTATATGAGAACTCTATGCTCTACCAAACAAGGAAAAAAAGGGAAAAATGACTTTTTGTTTTAAAGAAAAACAGCCTTAGCTGATGTTCAAGGAATTGTTTCATCAAAGAAATGAAACCCACAAAACAGTGTTGTTGGAGTTTTTTTGACTGATTAGTATCTAATCTGCCATAAACAACTTCATGAATTCTTTGGAAATTTTCAGATTTTCAGTGCTAATAACATCTACTTACAAGAGCACTTCTTGCACCATTCATTGAAAACGATCTCCAAGAAGCCTGTTAAAACCTGAAATTCTAATTCTGCTCTTCTGAGCTATGAATCTAAGAGTTCTGTCCTATTCTGCCAAAAAAGAGTGGATTAGCGGGATTATAAATTCTATATAATGCAGATTTTACGGATATGATTTTTCACCTGAATGGTAGAACAGTTATAATGTGAAAATAGAAAATGGAGTTGTCCATTTATCTTGAAAATGTTTCAGCTAGCATATAAAAGCTATTTACAAAATATTTGTTTCTCTGCTGGATTGAGCTTCCTGTTCCATACAGTGTTTAAAATAGGGCATGGCACCTTTTTCTTGTGTTTTAATTTTTCCCGTTGTTTTTTGTTGTTGCTGTTTTTTAACATTCAGAATATTCTTTTCTGCAGTTGTCCTTTTGAAAAGTGTTTGAAAAGTGTTAAAATGTTACCCTAGTCTAAAGTAAATGATTAATTTAGATCTATGTATGAGACCAAACCTGGAACATTTCCGGACAGAAACTGTTAAGCAAGTGGAACAATAGTAGGATGGGAACTTAATTGAGGAAGTTATGCTAAAATGTTAATTAGTGTATTATCATTTAAAAATGTACTTATAGCATTTCCAGTGTGCAGTACTACTAAGAAATCAGAAATAGTCCAATTTATTTGAATGCTAGCTTTCACAATTCAAATGTGATATATGTAGGAGTTACGACAGAATTTATTATACTTTGAACAGGCATCTGGCATAGAAAACTTAAGCAGTTGTAGCTCAAATTGCTTTCAAACAAATGAAAGAAAAGGAAGTTTTGCAGCACAAATCATAGGATGACCTTAATAACTACGAAGTAAGCCTCCTTCTATGCTACCTGTTTGCTAATACATCAATTTATGCTGCGATTCTGTATTCTAGTCATTGTTAGTTATGAGATGCAGTTATATTAACCTTTAGGCAAAATGGCTTGTTTTCCTTTCTAATATTTTTGTCAAGCATCTTCAAGAAACAGCTGTCATTGGTAAAACTGGTAGATGACTAAAAGAGGAGTTGTCTACTGTAAAGCTGTATGAATTAATTGATAAACTGGAATTTGAAGGATCAGAGTCTTATAGTAAAATTGCTTGGATGGAAAACGCAGATAGGAATTGTTTGGATGAAAGAGACATTTTAAAAACTGAAATTTTTCTTTACTCTACTTGGGGAGGTTTGCTTTCCCATTTCAAGGACATCAACCGCCCAAGAAGCATGTAGATATCCCCTCAGGCAGTTCAGTCTTAAGAGAGAAAGGGCCATCCTTCACTTCTCATTTAGATTATGCCTGGCATCTCACTGTTGACTGACTGGAAACCTGGATCACGTTCTTCCTGTCTTCCTCTGATTCTTGGTTTCATTAGCCACGCTGACTTTTGCATAATGAAATCTGCAAAGATTTTCCTTTCTCAGGAACGTAGTAGTTTGCGGTGACACAAAAGCTATTTCTTATAGATAAATACTCTTTGCTCTCCTGTTCTCAGTGTTTGGCCACTCTGAACACAGAGAACTGCTTTTGCAGTTCTGGATACATGGATACAGATAATTAGAAAAGCCTGGCTAAAGTCAAGAAAACTGTCATCTTCTCATCAGCTTATCCAGGTTTTCTCATTGCAGCAAGCAGTTGGGAAGATGTGAAGTGTGTTTTGGACAGGAAATCTGCCAGCTTTTCTTCAGCACCATCCTATCCATCACATCTTATGAAATGCTTCTCAAAGGGATTTGTGTGATGGTCCCCCACAGGAACAAAGTCTAGGTCTACCAGTCTGCTTTGTTGAGTTCTCTTTTTTTTTTTTTTTTTTTTTGAGGTTGGATGTGATATTTACCTTCTTCCAGCCATCATGATCTTTCAAGATCAGAGAACACAGCTTTGCAATGGCATCCAAATAAATTTCATGCAGTCCTGTGTACTCTTTGCTTTTTTAAGCAGGCCCTCATGGATTTTCCTGTGTCATGGATAGCACTTAGTTTCCCCAGTCTGCTGCTAGTTGCAGAAGCTGGAAGGCCTGGAAGGAGACCTTGCTAGTAAAGATTCAGGCTAAGAACTGCCCATTGAGCAGCAATGTTGTATTTTCCATAGCCTTCCCCGTACACGGGGAGCTCTACTTCCAGTAGTCCATATCCCACTGTAATCTTAAATCTCCTAAATAAATATAACTTCACCTGAGTGCCATTTGACTTCTGTCTGCTTTCTGTAGTTAGCTGTAGTTTCTGTAGTGTACTGATAATCAGTTCTACTATGTTCTCTCCAGAAGTACTGATCATTGTGTTTTTGTCCAGAGGTCAGCAGCCATGGAAAGCAGTGCTATCATTGTGCTGAGCTTGAAGAGATCATCTTCTGGTGTCTGTCAGTCTGGCTAATCTATGTGAGGAGATGATATTTATCCGAGCCATGGTTTTACCTTTCTTGTCTTCTTGACTTTTTGGCTAACTTTATTTTGTTTTACAACTCCTTTTTTGACCTATCTCCATCATAAGTAATCTATTATAATAAAGGCCAGTCAGGCCTATAGCGAAAAGGTTATTTCTTTTATAAGACCAAATAATACAGTTGGAGGCAAAGCAAGAAAGCTTTTTGTCTCAAAGGACTTTCATTAGTTTTCTGAGCCTGAAGCTTGTTCTCTCCCTGGACTATATCTCTTGTTCTAATAAAAGTTATTCTCTATACAAGCGTAGCTTGTTTATAGAATTATACCAGCACAGCTACAATGACACTTCTATATGACTGGGAAACAGAAGAAGCCCACATGACAAAATAATGCATATGTGTTAGAGATATCTGTTCAATACAGTTAGTCTGAGCATAACTTAGCACAGAAAAAGGTAGGCTGGAGAATTTGTTAAAAAGATATGTGCCCCTGTGTGTGGTAGCTATCTGGAGGTGGGAATAGAAGATGCTAATGGATTAAAGGTGGGAATAGACAGGGCGGAGTGGCTTAAACCGTCAGAGAAATAGCATGTAATAAGTAACTGTGAAATAATATTGAGCTACTTAGCTACTAAAGTGAGATAATTGTGAATCCAATTAGTTATGAGAGGAGTACATTAGTAAGTGCATCATATTTTAATGCACTGTTTATTGTACTCTGACTTCTCTCAGAATCACAGAACTGTAGGGATTGGAAGGGACTACAAGAGATCACCTAGTCAGCTGCCCCCCCCCCCCCCACACACACACACACCAAAGCGGGTTCCCTAGAGTAGGTTATACAGAAAAGTGTATAGGCGAGTTTTGAATATCTCTGGACAACTTTTTTTGGTGCTCAGTCACTCTCAGTTTTCTCATGTTTGTATGAAATTCCTGTGTTTCAATTTCTGCCCATTGCCCTGTTGCTGGACATCACTGGAAAGAGCCTGGCCCCATGCTCTTGATACCTGCCCTTTGGATATTTATAAGCATTGGTAAGATCTCCACTCAGTCTTCTCCTTTCCAGGCTGAGCAGTTCCAGTCTCTCAGCTTTTCCTCACAGGGGATATGCTCCAGGCCCCTTAATATCTTTGCAGCTCTCCACTAGACTTGATCTCAAAGTTCCCTGTCTTTGGTGAACTGAGGAACCCAGAGCTGGACACAGTACTCCGGATACAGCCTCACCAGTGAAGAGTAGATGGGAAGGACAACCTTCTTCAACTTTTCAGATCTATTTTCTTTCCTTTTATTATTTTTAATATTATTTTAAATACAATAAAGACTGGTTTGGGTATGTTTAGATGCAAAGGGCTTGGACTTACTGTTACTTGTTTGTCTAAAGACATACTCAATTTCAGTTGTTCAAGATCTTCAAATATGCTACAAACTCAGAATGACATCTACTTTGACTGGGACTATCACATGCTGTGTAATGCTTAGTCTGAGTTACTACTAATACTTTCTATAGAAATTATGTAAATTGTATTTTCTTGGGTTCTAAAAGCGAAGTATTTAATTGATAATGGGTAGAAGTTCATACTAGAAACCTGATAGTCCTGTCGTGAGACAAAAATGTTCTGTGAGTGCAATGTGTCTGACATATAAATTAGTGAAGTTTTTCGATTACTGAATACTCTGGAGAAACTGCCGTAACGGCAACTATTAGAGGATTATTATGCTGTGAATAAGTTTGTACAAGAAAAATAGATGAATTATTCACTTAGTTTTATTGCATCTTCTATAGAAGCATTTTACTTTTCTTCTAGCGGTACAAAATCTCATTTGAATGAGTGTTTTTATGTGATGAAAGAATGCTGAGCATAAACCCCAGGTGTTGTACTAAAAATCAAGACATTCAGGACCTATTCTAGGAAAAAATATAGTTGTTTCCACAGGTGTAGAGATAGGGTGGGGTCCTCAGCTAGACTCATAGGGATTATTTTCATTAAAATATGCTGAGTTAGCCAAACCAAGAGTCTAGCCTCAAGTGCCTTATACTCAGGTTCACAGCAGCAAAATATGATTGCATATTAGAAGCGTAATGAAATGCAGGTAAAATTAATAATATATATCTACCGTCAACACAGCCAATGAAAGTGTCTGAAGGGTTTTAATCCAAACTAATACTGATAGGCTAATAATTTGCCTTTATCTCTGCTTTAGACAATGAGTAGACATCACTCCAAGTGATAGAGTCTTTTGATTTTTTATTTTCTCTTCAGCCTGAATTAGTAGGCTTACAGTGCATTACCAAGGGTAGCAGAAATAAAGGTTAGTTTGCCAGTGAAATTTTAAAATGCTATAATGTTTAGAAAATAATAAGTTACAGAAGTTTCTGTTGTAGTCTCATGCAACCATAATAATTTCTTCTTCTTTCTGAGTTTATCTAAGCCAGTAAAATTTGCTGTCACAATTATACTGAAGAGAACATTCAGACAAGTGTAGTCCAGATAGATAAGAGCCAGCTTTTAAGGCAAGATCTCAGCACTGAAAAGAGTTGTACCTTCTCTAGTGTGGCAGTTAACCGTACACTCTACAGACTGATGATTATCAGCATTTGCAGTGATGATTATCAGCATCTGCAGTGAAAATCTTGAAGCGTGCACTGGAAGACAATATAATGGTTACCCCCAAGTTGTTGAAAAACAGGCCTCTGGTATTCTGTTCCTTGGCTGTATATAGCATTTGAAGAGATAATATTATTTTTAAGTCACTTTTCCAGTAATTTCTCCTTTTCAAAAGGAGCTTAACATACTTGGTCAAACTAGGCTGTGATCTGACAAACAGTTGGACTGTGCAGAGTGTTAGAGCATTCTTAAACATTGTCTATTGCTCAGTAAGTGGTCATACAGGGGAAACAGCCCAGTAGCTATCAGGTAGGTGACGTGAATAGAGCTGAAAATTGGGAAAAAATTAGAACAAAGTGTTTGATTTTATGGACATATGTAATTATAGTTGTAATTAGAGTACAAAGCTCCAATAAACAGGTTTTTCTACTAATGCATAAGGCAAAGTGTTCCTACTTCAGATGTCTTACAGTCGTATCAAATGAGTGCTGCTGAGAATGGGAAACAGCAAGCGATCTGGTCACATAGAGTAGCTGTGATGCACCTAAGAAGATAAGTTGAGTCCAGTTATTGATTTGCTAATGTAATTGTAAGATAGGCATTTCTCCCTTCTTGAAAGTAGTAGATTGTTTCAAATGGAAAGATGGTTCTTAAATTGGTATTATCCTTTGAAATTAAATCCTGGAAACACAGTAGCGATAAGCAGAGTAGAACTACTTAGCTGGTTAAACAGTCACTGCTTTATATTCCACAAAACGATCTTAGAAGGAACTGTGCAATATTAAATGGTCTAAAACATTCTCAGGTACTTTGAACAATTTCAGCGTTGTATATGCTAAACAAAATCTTGTGTGGGAATATTGTTTACTAGGTAACAGAATTTCCATCCTTTTCAACTTAGATTTATCATGCATTTCTGTAGTTTTAATTACTAAGGTATAGTACTAATGTATTTTCTGTGGCAAATTCCAGTGTCATAAATGCAGCGGTTTTCATTTGTATTAAGATGTATTTTACTGATTCAGCTGAGAAGGCTGATTTTACTGATTCTAGAGAAGGCTTATTAGATGTCAAATAATCTTTCAAGGGATGTTTTATTATTTTTCACAGAAATTCTTTATTTATGCCTTCAAGTATTTTACTATGTATTATATGCTATTTATATGTTTATGATAGGCAGACTGTTCTGACAAACTTATTTACTGTAATAATAGCAAATGCTTATACTGAATGAAGCAATTAATTTTTAAAATCACACTCAGGTGGTTCTTTTAGTTCTGTAGAGGAACCTATTAGAAATGCTTTGTCTTTGTAGCCAAAAATTGGGGTTTTCCTATGTCAAGATCCTTAACCTTCCAGTTTGGTCCAGCTCATGGATAAAGCAAAACAACTGTTTAAGTTAGCACTTCTCAAAGATTTTGTGTCTAATTACCACAGTATCCTTTTCAGGCCTCCCCAGTGTTATTGTGTTTTGTTTTTCTTTTTCAATAGTTGTCATGGTTTTGCGATTATTGATTTTCGGCATTCCACATTGTAACATCATGTAATGCACTGGGAGTTGAAGTGTTAATGCTCCAATTGTGGGTACCTGTCCCTGTATGTCACAGAAGTCATGGGATCTGGCCCTTCCTGGTCGGGCTGTCACTTACTGCCTTGCAGGGGTGTTGGAGTGTGCTTTCCTAGCCGTACCAAGCTTCTCAGCTTTGAATTGATCTCAGGAACTTTTCCTCTCTCTCCTATTTTTTTATTATTATTATTTTTTTATTAGTCTCGATTTCAATTATTATTACGTATTATATTGTGTTATCTTGCATTCTGGTATCATAGTTAGTAAAATAAGTTTTCCTGCATAGATCGTTGCCGCTGTTTTTTTTCCTTCCTTGAGCCCAGCTCCCATCTCCTTACCCCTTTTTCCTTTCCCTTTCCATTTTGTGGAGCCGGAGGGGGGGGGCGGGGTCTACTGGCCCCGTTCACGGGCATAGATTGATCTAGTTAACTCCATGACAATAGTAAATAATAAACATGTTGAAATTTTTGGCATTTTTACAAAATAGTGTCTTGAATGTGTCAGAACTTGCTGCTAGCAGATCTGGCTGGGATCTGGCTACTTTTTGGCAAAGCACTGATTAGCAGTAAATACTTGAGTTCCAAACTTGCCTTAAACAATGTGTTATGTAATGTACGCAAATGTAATGTCAAGATTTTAATAATTTGTCTGTTGTATAGTCCAGCTTTCACCTGTGAATGCTGTACAGTGCCAGTAAGAAAGACTGTGTGATCAGAATTACACTTTTCTGGTGGCCATACAGCTCTGGAGTCATTACGGGCATCAGAAGGCCACAGGAGCAGAGGTCTTACTTGAAGACAGACTTTCTTATAGGCAATTATGTCCTGTGGTATGTGAACGAAAATAATCTGAATGTATTTTCTGTGCTGAAGGTTGGTGCTGTTAGTTAGAGAGGAAATTGCTTTTGATTCTTATCAGTTTAACATTTGGTTATCAGTGTAATAGTTTTGTCAGGGGCTTTAGCAAAGGAGTAAATACATACATAATTTCAGTAACGGTTTATTGATGCTAAAAAAGGCCTGTGCATTTGGAGCTGACATCATCTGGAAGAGAAGATATGGGAAAGGATTATCTGCCGGACCCTGTGGTGAGACAAATCCCTGGTATGAGACAGTGCCAAAACCCTAACGCTGAAGGTCTGCCTGTGTGCAGTGCTCTTGGCACCTGCCTGACATTTATTACTGTGTCTTAACATGTGTGTCCTCATTGCAGTTGTGTTTTATGGGAAAACGTATGCATTCACAACCCTGGTGTTGGCCACGACCATTTTCTCAAATTCACACCTAGCCTGTCTGTGGTGTGAAAACATCCTTTAGAAGAAGGAGATGGTACTTCCTTTAAAGAAGATGGGAGACTGCCTATTAGCTGTGGGCTTTATCCACCTGGTGCATTTACACAGTCCAGACTGTTGCTTGGAACGGGTACTCTGCTTGGTCACTGCTGTGCTGAATCTTTTTGGTTCTTCAGCATCAGCTCTGATTACTAAGAAAGCTGCTTTGTACTGAGGGAGTGGGGGAAAAATTCCACTCCACACACTTCTTTCCTTTACCATCAAATTCTCAAAAAAATGTGATGAAATACTTCACTTGTAATACCTCATCCATTATGCACTGCAGAGCAGTGACATTAGCCATACACCCTATGAGCATGGTTTATACTGGAATACCATTTTCTAACATATCAGTGATCAAATGTTCTTTGATTTTCTAGCCAGCATCAAGCTAGTTAGCCAGTGACATCCAACTTAGTAAGCCTCTTTATTTTTTCTGCCAACAGGAAAAATATATCCTGGATTTTAGGAATGGAGTATTGATCCGTGTCTAAGCAAAGATTGTTTTTATCTGTGCATTTCTCATTTAAGCATCACAGGAACCCGGAGAATCAACAGATAGCAGTTTACTGTCTAGTGCTGTGCTTGTTGCACTGCCATGTTTGTTCTCCATAGTGAGGAACTTGAAGGCTATTTTCCAGTAACAGCTTTTTCACCAAAGGTCTTCATTCTTTATATATTTTCAGGAATGTTTTGATACGTGTGTAAAAATAGAAATGAGTTAAGCTGGCAGAAGTTTCATGTGAATTTCTTGTTCTCCATCAGCTGTGCGTGTTCACATTATTTTTTGGTCAGCATTGATGCTTCGTGAACAGGTGTTTTATTGTTCATGTCCCTAGGAATCATACTGCGCTGGCATGTATCAGTAGGAGATGTAGGAATAGGAGATCACATATTTCTTTGTACTACACTTAAGGAGGAGCTGACAAATTTTTCCATGGTGCACAGAGAGTGCAAACTTCTTTAAAGTGTCATAAGTCTGAACAGCTTCTAGACAGGTACAAATATGGTTTAAGTTAGGTATATCATATGTAGCAGACAGTGGAGCATGTTCTCACACTACCTATGTACTTAATCCTTTGTCTCTCACATTGGTAATGAGAAGTGAATGTGTCTGAGAATATAGTGAATTGCATGTACTCTTTAGAACAAAAGTAGTATAATTTCAGCCTTTCTGTGGCCTCATATTTGGCAGCTGGAAGAAGTGTTTTCATGCCAGTACAGCATTGTCTTGCATATATCTATCTATCTATCTATCTATCTATCTATCTATCTATCTATCTATCTATTTATTTTGTCCATCTTATTCTTTATCTCATTCTGAAGAACTTCATGGAATGTCAAACATGCTAAGGATAAGTTTAAAAATGAGGTAGTTCTCTCTTCAAGGTTTTCACATCATATATTTTTGTGGTATGTACATTCTAGGAATATTTGCCATGCTTTACCAAGTCCTGCAATGGCAACTCTTGTTTTTCATGCATTGTGAAATATAATGTAGGAGTACTACCCAGGGAGCATTGATTAGCTGGATATACAAATATCCAGCTTGTGATATACAAATATCTATTCATTTACAGAGCAATGCCCCCAGAATTTTTGAGTCCTGCAACAGTGCAAATACATTCCACTTTGTCATATCCTTGCTGAGAAATCAAATCCCCAAAAAGCATCTTAGTGAGCTGAAGGAAAAGCTGAGAGTCTATTGAATGTTCATATGCTATCAGAAAATTGATGAGAAGCTGAAATGTGCATTGCACATCTTAATGTTTACAGGAGAGAGGGAGATTTGTGCAGTTCAGTGAAAAATAACATTTCTCGTTGTTTGCTGCTGATCAGGCTTGATCAAAGGTTTTTCAACAATACCAAAGTCCTATATGTTATGGTCTAATGTACTGAGTATTTTCCTCTTTGATTTCATAATGATGTAGGGATGCACCAGCATAGAATGCACAAACTTCAGTTATAAATCTATTGCATGATTTAGATAAAAGACTTCCGTGTAAACTTTTAAAATTTTTAGTGAAAAAGCAATTATATTTTGCATTTGAAAATCAACTGGAGTGTATTTAAACTGGCCACAAACCTGAATTTAATTGGCATTTTCAATTCCCTGGATTAGCACAGACATCAGTGAGCAAACTTTCCACATATTATGACAATGATATTAATGAATTTTACTCTGGCAGCATGAATACGTATGTTGGGGGAAGAGTAATGCTTTATCTTTATTTGGAGGAGGAAGGTTGTAGTAATGCCATTTTAAGTTAATTTATATTACCTAATAAACTATTATGAGGTAGTAACATTGTCTCCAGACAGCAAAAAAATACTGTAAAAAACTAAACAAAACAAACAAACAAACAAACAAAAACATGTTAAAGTAGGTGTTAGATTTAATGACTGGTATCTTATCTTCAGTGAATTTTTTTTATCCTTCTCATCTTCTCCTGTGCACTGTGTTTTCTGGGCAATATACTGCCAAGTCAGATCATATGATAATGTCTGGGTGGTTACTGGCTTTGCTACAGCTGTTGACTGAAAATTCCAGCTGCCAGAAATTAGAATGTGCCAGCCACTGCATTCTTACCTCAATTTTCAGCAAATAAAGAGCAAAACTCACCGCCTTATAAGGGTCATTTTACCATTCAAAATATGTTGAACATGCTAGTAGCTTGTAAGCATGTGCTTTCTCTGTAATATGGGCAGTGGTTCTAAACCACTAAACAAAGAAATACTGATGCTCTCCTGTAAATGCGTGAGGACATGGCAATTCCCAGGCACCGCTGGGATTTCCAGGGGAGCTTTTACTGGGCAATTGATAGTCGATCCATCAGACAGCAAAGGGATCATATCTAGGTCAAAGAAGAGACTCTTTTGAGTGTTTGACTTTCATCAATATACAGAAAGAGATCATCACCTTAATATCCTTGTTTGGGTCTTTGAGGAAAAGGTGAAATAAGTATTTCAGGGAAAAGGAGTAATAAAAACTTGAAAGGTGAAAGCAAGAGAAGCAAGGCCATACTTTAATGTATTTATTTAAGTCCTGTGTCCCTCATAATGCAAGTGGAGGAGCGGGATGTGAGGGGAAGTTTCCTGGGAGAGGAAACTACCTGAGAGAAAAGGAGATTAAAGGGCTAAAGAGAAAGGGCACAAAGTTATTGAAAGATAAGTCAAAGCAGGATGAAGTTAAAGCAAGAAAAATCTTAGGTCCCTTTACCAACCCAAGAGAAAATCTAGATCTTTCTACCAATCCGAAAAGGTCATTGGAAACACAGGGGAAGATCAAGGGAAAGAAAAGCAAAGAAGAAAGAAAGCACACTGGAAGTATACAGAGAAATTGCAGGAGTAATATCAATACAGGAAAGAGCAAGATAACCACAAGTTATGAGCCACTGGGAGAGTACTGGATACACACACAGGACCCAAGAAGGAAAAAAGGTGTTTTCTGAAAATAAAAGACAAGAGAATTAGTAGTGGGAAATGATGGATTAAAACCACCAAATTTCAAGTGAAAGGAAAAGTAGAAATAGAGCAAATAGGCTAGAGATGAAGGGCTTAAAAAAGGGAGGGAACTTCGCAATGACACCACTAGCTCAAGGAAATGGTTCATTGTATTTGAGATGTGGTGATTTACTATACTTTCCAAAAATCAGACCATTAGAGTTCCTCTGGAAACTTGGCCTAAGCACTAAGCTGTGCTTCATGAGTGGAGTGCATGGTGTGAGAGCAGTTACACAGTCTATGCTTTTTTCTCCCTATATTTGTCAGTGGTGTAAAACATCCAGTTATAATTTCTGGCACAAGTCTGGATGCACGAAGCTTTGAGAAAATACTAAGAAAATACTAAGCTGGAAGGAAAACAAACAGCACATTACCAGCAGGTAGGTTTCCATTAGCTTCTTTATTTCAAAAAGCTGAGGAATTTTGGGCAGGCTCCAAAGTGAAGCATTTTATTAGCTGTGTTATTTGATTGTGTGCTTTGGCTTTGACAAAAGAAATCCATACTTAGGTCATTTGCACTTGTCTATGTTAGGCTAATAAAACAAACTGAGCACTTCGAGTGCTGCAGTTATGTTCCTTGAGGCTCTGAATTTAAAGCTGAACTTGTGTGCTCACATGCTCCTAACATATCTTGAAAACAGTAAAGTGAGTCTAGGGGCAAGTCATTCCTTCTAGTCCAGAGACAGAACAATAAAACATGCAGTAAAAAGTAATTATATAGCTTCCTTACACAGAATTTAGATATTACAAGTGCTGCTATACATTATACAATTTGTTAAACATAGTATTTTTTATTGATTCGAACAACTTATTATTTGCTGACTATTACCTGAGCTCCAGTGAAGTTAAACACAGCCTTCTAGCTAACCACGTTCATTTGGAATTGGTTTGGAGAGCAAAACCAGTCCTTGTTTTTTTTTTTTATAAGTGCCAGAATTACCAGAACACATGTTAACCCATGGCCATCAGACATTTTACAGATGTTCCTGACCAGACATTGGGTGTTTGCTAGGGACCTAAAGTAACAGGATTTTACTCAGGTAAAAGAGCATCTCCCTCAGCTTTTGCTGGCAGTATCTGAACAACAACCAAAATGTGTATTTTGCAGCTTTTCTTCTGTGAGATACCTTCATCAGGTATATTCTCTGCAGAGCTGTTTTCATGTACTCCTACATGAATTTTGCTTGAAGTGGTGTCCTAGCAAGCTTTGAAAATGCTGAATCCACCCATCACACAAAAGTGTCTGTGATTTTTCTGCTGTGTATCCTATTTTTGAGACTTGCCAGAACACCTGGGATTTAGAGTTGAATGCTGTCTCATGAGAGGTTTGCGGTATCTCTTCTATTTGCTTGAATTAAATTGAGTTAAATCCAGCTGGCGACCGGTCACGAGTGGTGTTCCCCAAGGGTCGGTACTGGGGCCTGTCCTCTTCAGTATCTTTATTGATGACTTGGATGAGGGCATTGAGTGCACCCTCAGTAAGTTCGCAGACGACACCAAATTGGCTGGGAGTGTGGATCTGCCTGGGGGTAGCGAGGCCCTGCAGAGGGATCTGGACAGGCTGGAGAGCTGGGCTGAAGCCAACGGGATGAGGTTCAACAAGACCAAATGCCGAATCCTGCACTTTGGCCACAACAACCCCAGGCAGCGCTATAGGCTTGGGGCGGAGTGGCTGGAGGACTGTGTGGAGGAAACGGACCTGGGGGTGTTGATTGATGCTCGGCTGAACATGAGCCGACAGTGTGCCCGGGTGGCCAAGAAGGCTAACGGCATCCTGGCTTGCATCAAAAACAGTGTTACTAGCAGGAATAGGGAGGTAATTGTCCCCCTGTACTCCGCACTGGTGAGGCCGCACCTCGAGTATTGTGTTCAGTTTTGGGCCCCTCATTGCAAGAAAGACATTGAGGCCCTGGAACGTGTTCAGAGGAGGGCTACGAAGCTGGTGAGGGGCCTGGAGCACAGGCCTTATGAGGAGCGGCTGAGGGAGCTGGGATTGTTCAGCCTGGAGAAGAGGAGGCTCAGGGGAGACCTTATAGCACTCTATAACTTCCTGAAGGGAGGTTGTGGTGAGCTAGGGGTCGGCCTTTTCTCTCGTGTACACAGTGATAGAACTAGAGGCAATGGTTTCAAACTGCGCCAGGGGAGATTCAGGCTGGACATTAGGAAATATTACTTCTCGGAAAGGGTGGTCAGGCATTGGAATGCACTGCCCAAGGAGGTGGTGGAGTCACCGAACATGGAGGTGTTCAAGAGACGTTTGGATGTTGTGTTGAGGGATAGGATTTAGCTGGGGAGTATTGGTGATGGTTGGACTGGATGATCTTTTAGGTCTTTTCCAACCTTAATGATTCTGTGATTCTGTGATTCTGTGAATTTACTGTATTTTGGAATGGAGCTGGGTGTTCTTAGCAAATATTTCTTCTCCTGCAGTTTTAACTCAGAAAATATCAGTTTCAACAAGTTGGACCTAGGTAAAAACTGAGAAGAGCATACCAGTACTGCAGGCAAGGAGGGTGGTGTCGGTACTAGCGATCAGCTCTGATGTGTGCCTCTAACAGAGCAGCTTATTAGAAATGCTCTGTGGAGACCACTGCCACTGCAAATGTTTTCTCATACTCTGTAGTAAAACCAACATCTTATGAGCGTTTTGTTTGTTTGTTGTTAAGGAGGCCAAGGAAATCAAGGAAAAAGGAGCAATACTAGTCTTGGCAACTTTATCGATTCCGGTTGCACAAGTAATGATTTTCCATCTTTCATATTTCCTTTGCAACTTCTCTAGAGTGTTTTCTACTCCATTGCAGTGTTACTGCGAACATGCAGCCTGAGTTCAGAGGTGGTTGCACTGCAGTGCTAGATTAACTGGCTCATCTATATTTTCTGTTAGTTTAACTTAATAGAACTCCGTAAGATCTCAAGCAATGATCATCAGTGTGTACAAGTAACGCATTTGTACCCATACGCTGATTTCAACTATTATATATGTGTCTGTTCTCGACTGTGATCACTCCAGCCCACCAAACTGACTCAGTCAATTGTTTGAAAAAAGTTTGAAGCTTTATGACACACTGCCAAAAAAAGGTGAAAGCTCAAGGATGCTCATGAGAGTCCACTGATTTAGTACGGAATATTTGAATTGTGTGTTTGAATGTGGAAGCTGGGGAAAAAATCTGACTGTGAGCTCTGTCTCAGAGACATTATAGATTTTAACATTCTGAGTTCTGTGTAAATCTGTGCCCGGAAATTGAAAATATGCTATAGATTTTAGTTATTCTGATTAATATTGATTACAAATTATGGACCTTCCATAGACATGGTTCATAGAGGCAAAAGTTTCTAATAATGAAGCACCTTTGTTAAAGGAGGTCAATTTTTTGTCTCTGCTAGTGAAAAAGCAGAGGTAAGCCCTTGTTAATGATTATGGTAGCAGGGATAACAAGCTGGAAAGTGGGATGAGATTGGAAACCGGAAAGCAAACAAGGCAGCTCACTATCAGCTCTTTCATTTTCAGCATTTTGCATCAGAATCTAGGGGAGTAAACACTATCATTTAAGTAGTAGGAATTTCATCTGAAGTACAAAGCAGTATAAATAGCTAAATTTACATGGTACGAAGAAGACAGGTACTGTGCTCAATAGCTGTCTGTATTCTTCTACACAGATCAACCTGAATTAATGTGAGATTCTGTTAAATCTGTCAAATCTAGTCTCTCATTTCAACTCTCAGAGACGGAACAAAAGGAGGACATAAACGTAGCAGCAGATATTTTGCAAAGAGAGAGGTAAAGCTGTAGAGAGAGCCTCACACCAGCCCTCACTTGCTGTTTCAGCAAAGTTAGCATTTGGTTTAGCTGCAGAGACATGCTCAACTTGTCATCAATAAATGTTGATTCATTTTTGCCTAATAACAGTAAGCAGCTCCCACTCAAAATCAATTTGACTTTACTGGCACGGCATTGCACATTCATCTCCATCATGACTATGCTGCATAAAGGAACAAGTGAACTGGAAATTAGATGAACAATAATTGAAAATGAAATGTGTCATCTTAAAGGAAAACTCTGCTAAATTTGTAGCAATTGGTTACGCTCTTTTTTTTTTTAACTTAAGAAAGTAGAAAGGTCCAAGCTAAAAACTTCTCTATATTAATATGTACACATTGATGTATGTAATTGAAAACGGACCTTAACCTCAAAAGGATACGAAGGTTCTTCAGAAACTTCATACTGCTTTAAGTCTGGCAAAAGCTGTACGGTATCCATGGTAATTAGACTTTCAAAACATTTGGATATGCTATTTTGAACCAACTTCTAATTAGTATCTTGATGTGACTGAGAATGACAGTCTATGAAATAATTTTGTGTACTTTTATTCTGAACTTAAGTTGTTTTCAATGTTTCTAATGCATAAATAAATAAAAATGGAGACTGTGAAATGCTGTGCTTTATAAGTATGGCAGTGATTTGTTCCACACAGTGTATAGTGCCTATATATACAGTACATTCACTGTGCACTATTACTGGTAACATGCTAGAGCCATTAGGTTTTTCATCTGAATCTGTTGGACACCTCTGGCAGAGGAGGAATGAGGATCTGGAATGTCAGTGATCCCTCCATACAACCGTTAATAGCTAGGAATGATGTGGAGGAGGTACTGAGTAAGGAGAACTGGCTCCGAGGTCATAAAAGTCTACTGTTCTTCTGTTGGTTTTTGAATTTAATGCCAGTCTTTTTAGAGGACAGATGAGTTTTGCATTGAGTTTTAAGAATGAAATTGGTAATGCTTGTGCACGTGACCAACAGATGAGTGGCCAGTTGCTTAATTTCTCTGTACCCAAAATAATCATCTACCTTCACATAAGAATGTAGTGAAGTCATGCTTTCAGAGAAAATAAATCACAGTTCATTATCAACTAGTCAGGCTAGAAGGACGTTAGTCTTAGGGATACCCCTGAGCTAAAGCTTCTGTCCGTAGAAACACATCAAATACAATAGCATCAGGGCAAAACATCTCATAGCTGCGTTCTTTCCTCTCTTCTATCTGTTGGAGTCCTTTCTCAGCACTCTGCTGTGCCTACATGTCTTTCTTAGTCATCTTTAAATGGAATCTTTATCCAGGCTAATCACTGCTGTTTCATTACCAATGAGTAATATAAGTTTTAATTAAATCTAGTTAATTCCTTTTGTTAGAGTTCTACTAAAAACGACAGGCTGGAGCAGACAGCACACTGAAATTATGGTTGCTATTATTTCTCCAATTAGCGTATCAGTGGAAGTCAGGTGGAAGTATTTTTTTTATTACAGCCTTACCACGTTTCAAATATTTTCTATTAATGCTCCTCCACAGAATAAATCCTCCCCGAGTGTTTCAAAAGCAATACATATTCCTTCAAATGCTGGATTCTGTCATCCATTACACTCATGTATTTAAAGGCACAAACTGATATCCCTAATTGCTTCATTTGGAGTTTAGAGATAAATCTATGCACAAACCCTTATCTGACTTTCCGTCCCATTGATTCTAGAAGGAACTCTGTGTATTTCCTATGCTCCTGCTTGAAGGCTCCTAAGAGGAATGAGCAGTTTTTTGGGCAACAAGGAAATAACTTCTGCCTTCTCTTTCAGCTCGGCTGCTGGAATCCCATCACAGGTCTGAATGGATCCCTAACAGACAGGAAGTTGGAGAATAACATGCGAGGAGTGGTTCTGCGAGTGGTGACTGTATTGGTAAGCAGAGATCTTCATTTTGCACTGCAAGGAGTATATATTTTTTGCCTTGTCGTCTTATCAGAGTGTAATTTGGAAGGATTTTTATTAGGTACAACATTTTGCCCATTTTTATCGATAACATTTTCGACGAACAGGCACCTAACTTCTGCATGTCAATACCAGTGCAAGGGAGTGACTTCCACCCAAGTTTTTATAAAGTAATTTAAAAAAAATCAGTAAAATTCAATTCAGCAGGTGAAGCAAATTTACTATAATCCATTTTTCTTCTGTGGGTGCATTCTAAAGTAGGTAACCATATGAACTGCTGAAGTAACATAAAATGCTCGGTTAGCTAACGTTCCCTAACTCATGTGTAGTTACTTGTAGCTTTACTGCTGCCATGCCAAACTGATTACAGTCCAACACAAATTGTTGTGCAGCTTCTAAGCTAGCAATAAAGACAAAAGGCAGCCGCATGAAGTTCAGCGTGCATCACGTGCCGGTTCAGGCTCCTCTCCTCACGTCACATGATCACGTTTCTGCTTTGCTTTTGCTGACAGTGATCACACACAACTAATGAAAACACTATTACTCTGAATTCTACTCTGTTAAAATCCACTAATGTCTTTCAAACTGAGTCATCTTTTACGTAGAGCGTGCAATTAAGGCAGTATAGGAGGAAGATGGGAATGACTCATACCGGCTTCATAACAGAAATGGTTGTTTTAAACTGTGAAGCTGTGCATGGTCACTAAGTGCTATCTAGACAAAATCATCTGTGAAACATGCTAGAAGCTGAGGTTCATTGAGTTTTATTCAGTAAAGATGAGAAGCGAGGAGCATGTTAACTGTGTACCAATTATTTCTAGACTCCTCCAATCTTTGTATGCCCACAGGTATTACTGCCACCCCATTAGGTGCCAGAGCATTATTTAGGGTGCTTACCCTACAGCAGTTTCTCTTACTGCTCTTACAATGAGTGAGTAAGGGTTATTCATGAAGATACACTAGTGCGTAAATCTTGTTTTGATTTGAGAATTAAGACACATCCATCATTAGTGTATCATTGTATTATAGTGTATCACGCATAAATGTTGCTTTATGATAAATGTATATAGTCTTTACGTGTTACTAATTTTACCTCGGATCCCATCTTTATTCATATAGCTTATCACAATGAAGCAATTACGTTACTTTTACTGGAGTAGAATTAAAAAATTGGTACTGTATTTGGAATTGAGTCAAGTCCTAGTTGGGATGACATGACACTGAGGAAATGAATCAAAATCATACAAGCAGTGTATTCATAGTTGTTTTTTTCTCTTTTGAAAATTAGACTCGTAGTCCCTCAATTTCTTGGTATTCCATTGGATCTTAGAAAAATCTGGTCACCAAAGACACAAACAGGAATATCATTGATATCTATTTATTTTAGAGCAACTATCAAAGGAAAATTGCTTTTAAGTCAATTTATCTTATGAAATAGAATAAATCTTTCGAGTTATATTTTGGTCAAATGTTAGTTTCTTTGAAGTCAGTGGAACTAAGAGGGCTGCTGCAAAAGTAATGCCTCCTATTTTATTACTTTGATCCACAATGCAAGATGTGGATGTTGCTGATATGGAGTGGATATTGAACCTTTACGCCAAAATTCCCTTATATTTTGTTGCTGAGCAACAGATGGTAGCAGAGGGGCAGTGTGACAAAAAGTGTCTGACATAGAAGTGCATATGAAGCAAAAGTGTGTCAATGGATAGCTCCCTGCTGAAAAAATTGCACCCGCTGATGTTCTTTGATGTTTGCTGAACATTTATGGAGAGTGGATTTGAGCACAGTGAGGCGATGAGTAGTGCATTTCAGCAACAGTGACAGAAACTGAGAGTCTCTCTGCTGGCACAGATTTTTTCTGAGTGGAGCACACAGGCTCTTGTTATTGCTGAAGTTATCAAACTTTGTTATTGCTGGCAAAAATACGTACCTAGTGGTGGTGACTGTGTAGAAAAGTAGTGTTTTCTGTAGCTGAGAATTTGCTCTATCAAATGGTGTTCTTGTGCTCTTTGTATCTGTTGTGGCTTCCATGAACATAAATAGGATGTGTTATATTTGGAGCAATGTACATATTTGACACAAATCAAAGCCCTAGTAATAGATGGAAGCACAGTTTTCTTCTGGGCTCACAACTGCCCTGAAGGACTACAGTGGAAGTTTTTTTATTTAATGTGAAATAAAAAAATGCATGGATTTTCCCTTTGATCTGGGTGGAAGAGGCACTTCACCCTCCAACTTTACTTTAGCAGTGAGTTTGTTTTCATCCTTCCTTCCCTTTCCATCCTTTTTTGAGTTCTTAAGTTGAGTCAATATATTTCTGTTAAAAGTAAACGATTTATTAATGAATTCTCACTTTTCCTTAAGCAGGAAAGAAACGGTTATTTGTGTTTTATTCTGGGGAAAACTGTAATACTGCCTGCATATATGCAATTCTATGTTTTGTTACACTTAACTTGGGTTAGCACCTTTCTGCACTTGTAGAACAGGTTAATTTTGTTTCATGATCATTTACCTTTGTCCTGGACTGGCTGCGCACGTGCAACCCAAGTTTGAACTTTGTTTGACAAGCTACTTCTAAGTTCAAGAGACTTGCTAGTGAATTTCTGTCAATATTCTGAGATTCAGAAATTGAGTTTGATGAAAGGTCAGAATAATAACTCATACCCAATAGAAAGTGTTCTGAATGAATAATTATCTAAGTACAAATGTAGCTGGATAGCCATTTTGGCAATTTCACTGTATCCTCCTCACTTTCAGGTGTTTGGTTTTATCAAAAAGGCAGCTAGAATACAACAGATATTCTCCTAACTTCATTTTGGCTGCTGTAGCAATTAATGAATAATTCTTATGAATGTTAAGCCATCGGCAACAAAATGAGATTTGGCCTGTTTGGCAATGAATAGTTCAGCAGGTATTCACAAAATCATGTTTCCAAAACAAGCTCCAGCTGTCTGAAAAGGCACAAGTTTTAAACTGTGTGTTTTAAAGAATTAACAACTTGCTGAAAAGTATAGAAGTACAGTGCCTTTTCTGAGAGTGCGTGAGGCATAACTTGCTAGAGGTGTGAAAAATTACATTTGAGACTTTGTAAATGGAAGATATGGCAACCAAACAGAGGTATGCATTTTCATATCCAGATTAATCTGAAATGTGGGCAGGAGGAGGGAAGTTATGACAGCAAGCGACGCTGAGGTATCCTTTGTTATATCTCTGCACATAAGATCTCTTGCTTGCTACTACTCGCATTGCTCACAGAAAGCTAGATGGGTTAGAGGCAGGTTGGTGACCCTTGGCTCCAGGCGGGCACTGTGGGGAAATGAGAGGGGTGGAAGAAGCGTAGACAAGCATACGAAAAGTAAATGATATAAATGCATCAGCGACACTTGTGAAAATGTTCTCATATGTGGTGGAATAGGTTAATTCTCAAACATTGGCATTAAGCGCATGACTTTTTGTGAATGAGATTAAGTAAGAAACAAACCGGGAAGTGGACAGTATCTTTACAGATGTGACCTGGCAGGAGGACTGCATCTTTAGTCCCTTTTGTATAGTTTTAGAACTAGGCTAAGTCCTAGTTCTAAAAGCTGAGGCTGTCTTTGGGAGTTGACCTCCAACTCTGCTTTTAACAAGGTGACAAAAGTTCTTTAAAGGAAGCCGTAGTAGCTTTCAGAATGATATGAAAAAAGAAAGGCATGAAAGAGATGAAATAAGACAGTGTGTGCATAATCAGAGGAACAGAAAGTGAGAAGCAATGGAGGTCTGCCTATCTTATTGAATGCTAAGAATTATTACTTGACCATCTTCATCAGCAATAGTATTTATGTTTTAAGGGAATATATTTTACTTTTGTATTGACAAAGGATAAATCCTTCTTACTGCCATTCAAACTCGCAGGCATAAATGGCCAAAAGTAGTATGTCATATAGTATGTCAAATTTTCGTAGAGTCTTTTTTAGAATCTCTAGATGCTGTAACTTGGTGACGTGTTTGATATATTCCTTACGTGCTATAATTCAAATATTTCAAAATGATCTCCAGTTTTAGATTATGTCATTGCTAGTTATAAAAAATGTGTAATTTTCTAGTCAGCAACACTTCCCCGTGCCTTGTGGTTTTTCTTCCGTTTTGTTACTCACGTCCACCTGCAGAAGAAAGTTGGAAAAAAATGGTTCTTTCATAAGTAAAGACATGATGAAAAACATGCAGTGAAACGGTAGTTAGTTATGGCAACAGCAGTAGATGTGTTCATTTCATTGGTAAATGAGTGAAAGCATCAAAAGTGATGATGCGTGATATAATTAGGCACATTATTTACTATTTTTCATAGGGACTCTAGATTTTTGACTCAAAAGCAATCATTCCGTATTACTTACTGATGAGACTGGCCTGCTCTCTTGGAAAAGTCAGTCATTAATAGTATGTCTTTGTGCCGGGCAGATTTCTAATTCGCGAAGCTAAGGTCAGACTTCAGCTCAGCGTTTACTGAAATGGAAATTTTGACCCTTTTTATTGAAAAACAAACACATAAATTGCTGTTTATTATTGTAAGTGCTAATAATAGTGTGCTTATTTCTAATCTTATGAAGATTAAGAACAAAGAAGTCTTTGTAAGTGTGCTGACCACATCTGTATTTTTTTTTTCCTCCAAAATGTTGTTATATCTTAACAAATGAAATGAATTGCCCTTTCATTGCTTAAGTTTCCATAATATTTTTTAGAATAAGCAAACTCGGTAGATAGAGCAAATGCTTCCCCATGTAAAGCGAGTGTACCTCTCAGAGCAAATGCTTCCCCATGTAAAGCGAGTGTAGCTCTCAAAGCAACTACTGCATTTCCTACCACAAAAAGTAATGCTACTCCTCATCTCTGCAAACAGCATGCTCTCTCTAGATGGCAGTTCAGTGTATTTAATATAGTTGGGTGCTAAATCAGAACACTGAGTGTTTTAATAGGATTGCAGTGAAAGCAGCACCACTAATGCAATGAGGCAGAGAAAAGGAGTGGTATTTGTGCATTACTTTCCCACAAACAGAGACAGAAGAAAATAAGATTACTAAATTGCCTCCCGCCCTCAGACATCTGCCCTACCCATCTCTCTTCTGGGCTTGCCAGTTCTGTTTAGAGTTTCTTTACCACGGAGAAATTGGGAACAGGAGCCATTTCAGCCACTCCCTTTTAATCGATCAGTGTTGATAAGTGAGCACTGTGATTAGCATACAAACAATCATCAGGGCAGTCTGCTTTGATTAGGTATCCCTTGCCTTGCCAGGGATTTCAAATTGATATAGACCGGTCCCAAAAATCCTCCAGCCTTCTGCACGTGGTTTTGGCTTTCTGCTTGAAAATGACTTGATTGCTCTGTGAATTTTTCATTATCATTATATGTGCCAGTGTACTCCAGTGGGGTTTTGTCAAAATATTCATAATTACAGTGACTAATTAATATAGCAACAGAAACTAGTATCCCTTGATGAAAGCAGAACCTGTCCATTCCTCTTCCTTCTACTACATCTGTTCAAGCTCCAAACTGAACCTGGTATGTGACTGGGCAAAGGTGCTGTTCAGTGGCTGGTTTGTGTCTGTTAGAGCTACATAGCTTACATTAAAGCAGGTAGGTCATAAATGATGCAGTTATTCATGCTGTACGTGTCTACTGCTTTCCATCCGCATTGCAAACTTTTATTTCAGGGACTGCTGGAGAACCCATCTCCTTTTGTTTTTTAAAATGAATATTTGAAATTTGTTTTTATGAAGTAGTAGGCACTGTATGCTAGATAAGGTGTGTAGCAAGGAAATGAAATTATTTGGGGCCCGGCCAGGATAACAGTTTGACAGCAAGGTAGGAGCAGCGTTGTAGGGCTAGCCTAATTTATCTATATGTCCTGGACTACAGGGTAGAAGGCTCTTTAGCACTTACCTTCCTTTTCATTGACCTTCACCCATCTGTTCCACTGGGTATGTTGGTGTTTCGGGGTAATTCTTGTAGGTCATGGAACGCTGGGGAATTTGGCTTTTAAGCAGAAAGAGATTCTCGCAGTGATTACAATTAGCTGGGCATTCTATGCAAGACAGAAAAGGGGATGAACTGTTGTATGACAGCATAATGTCATGAACTATTCTGGAATGTATTATAGATAGAAGCTCTCATATAGCTGCAAGGAAAGGTGTAATGTAGCTTCCAGCTAGTTAATATACACCTGTACTCCACTTTTGCCAATTCACGTATCTGAGCTAGTTGCATTAACGCCAGCATTGTGATGTTGGACATACTCTAAAACACTCCAATCGATTCCAGCCCCAATCCATATTCCTATCATATAACTGTAATGGTTCAGAAAGAGCTATTAGGTGCATTAAGTTATTTGGAATTAAAATCAATACGCAGAGTTTGGCTGCATCCTGGCAGACCATTGCTTTTGACAGCTTTGAAAGAAGCCTTAGCCTTGTTGCAAAGCAATAGGAGATACTGGAGGGAGGGCAAAGTGGCTAACATTTTAAAATTTGTCTAGTCCCATTAGTGATATAAATACAGAATCCACAGTCTGAATTTGGAAAAAAAAAAAAAAAAAAAGCACATTTAACACGCTGTTTATTCACCAGATGGAATGAACTTGTGTCTTGTCAAAGATCATGATAAAACTGTCATTGAAAGAAGTGATGCTAAGTCTGTGAATAAAGACAGGGGCAAGCAAAGGCTGAATTTTAAATGGCCTTCCTCTAACATCATCTTCAGCTTCTAGGATGCAAAGTAAGTTTCAGTTGTAGAGAAAGGGACTTTTCTCTTAGTACAACTGATTTTTCTAGGTGTTTTTATTTTTGTTGTTGTTTTGGTTTTTTTTAAGCAGAGGATTCAATAACGGTGCATTTATTGCCAATATTGTGACTAAGGCCATTGGCAAAATGGGATACTGAATGAAAATAATACCTTAATTACACGAGGTTTGAAACCTTCATCTTTGTTTTAATGTTATTAAGGGCTGGAGATTGTACTATGTTTTTCAGCGACTTTTATAACCATTGCTAGTGGGAGTATTTCTGTAATGAGAGAAGTAAATGTTTCAATTAAATTTTGGTCATTGATTCTAATGTGAAGTAATGTACATTGCTGTTCAATTAAAAATAACAAGCTGCTGCGCTACTCCTAGCCAAATACAATCCCCAAAACAGCGGTCAGTAAAGCTGTTGAAGGAATTAAGTAAGTATTTGGGTTTATATCAGTGAAATCTTTTGGGGTAAGAAATGCCAAATAGCTAATAATTAAAAGTGGGGGGTTAATGTTTTATGAGTTGAGAAGAAATAATTATGAAGATAAGAAGACCAGACAAAAGCATCCTGTGACTGAAAATATTTTAGTTATGGTTCCTAAGTCAGAGTCGGGCTTGGTATTGCTTCTTATATGTTCTAACTGCTCTGCTTGGTCATCCAGTAGCCACTGGAAAGGGACTGAGAGATCCAGTAATTAGACTGAATTTCACTTCTGGGAGCAGTTTCTTAGCATTTGTAAGTAATAGAAAAGTTCTTGAGTCTCCCAGTGCATCTTTGTGTGTCTACAGAGCTGTGCTTGGTCATCATGAGTCATTCAATGTTTGTTGCTCCTAAATGGATAGTCTCACTCACAACTGAGCTTCATTTCTTGCTTTGTTTTTTCCACCTCTCGCTTCTGACTTTTGCTAGGGAAGAAGTAATGAACATAGAGTTCCAGTTAACGAATACAGACTGTCGAAATTAAAGTAATACATCAGAGTGCATTCAGAAATTACTTATGAGTCATTTTCACTTGCTTTATGAGTTCTAACTACCCCTAAAATAACCTAATTTTGAAACTATCCTCCAAACATAGTAAAAGCACATAAGGCCATCCATCTGAGGTTTGAGCTGAGCTCTGATGGCTGCAGTAATTCCCAGCAGAGACTGATTTCTCTGATCTGAATAGACAGTAGATTTGTATTCACTAACTTAATTTGTGTACAGCTCCCAGCTAGGAAGTTCATCTCACCACAGTAAGAGCACACAGTAAGAGCAAAAAGAGGATTGAGATGAGCTGGAGAATAATCTCCCACAGTTCATTTTGCTTTAGCTTTTTCATTTTTAAAGAATGTAGTGGCTTTTTTTTCCATCTTTTTTTATTGTCAGAAAAAGCATCTGACTCCTGAGTGAGTAGAATAGATGAGTATTGTGGCTCAACCCCCAAGAAGGGAGCTAGTTCTAGAAGTATAGCAGTCTTAACACATTTCATGCTCTTACACTAGATCAGGAGATGCTGCTTCTTTCTTTAAGAATTTTACAGTTATAACGAATTAATGGACAAAAGAGTTTGAGTGCTTGGAATCTGATGGCATTTTACCTTAGTCCACTCCTCCCCTTTATGTCACATTGCCTTAATCTTGTCTCTAGCATTCCCACTCCACTTAGTTTTTGGTTTTGTTTTTTTTCTTTGTCTGCAGACCAATGAGAATACACTGCCACTACAGTCCAGTTGCTCATTTGTTTCAGTGGCAGCATTCACCACATACCTATTCCCATGACTGTTAATTCAGGCATTTAAGAACAACCCTTTCTTATTCCAAGTACCTCTCCCCTACTCTTCGTTCTTAGTTGTATCACGCTAAGAAAGTAAGAATGTTGTTATAAGGGATGAAGTCACCTGTGGAGAGATATGGCTAGCTAGATCTTGGGCCACAAGCACTAGGGGGAGTATAAACCCTTTCCTCCTCTATTCTTGTGAGTAACAAAGAGAGGGAAAGAATGGTGGGGAATGGGCACAGCCATAGGGAAAAAAAAAAAAACAAAAAAAAAACCCTTAAGTGTAACTTATCCTCTAATTCAAGTATGTGTTTTATTTTTGCAAGATATTAAGGGTAATGGAAGAACAAGGGTAAGAAAAGAGTAAGGAGCTGGGGAAGGGGAGAAAAGGAATTAGAACTTAGCCATAAGTATCTCTTTTATGGGAGCAGTATCAGAAAGATAACTTATTTAACAGTAGAGAGGGGAAAAAAAAAGGTAAAAAACAGAATCATGTTCCTTGCTAACCTGATAACTTAATCCACCTTCTCCTTATCAATTCAAACCCTTTGCTATCTATCCTTTTGATGAGCATTCACCCATTATTCTTTATAGAAATTCAAGCCTCCTGCCTGATTCTCCGCAAGCTAAACAAATGTATGCCTAGAGTTAAAAAGCAGCAAGTCATCCAGTTCATAGTAAGATGCACAACATAGTAGAAGGACAAGAGAAATACTGGAGAGAGAATGTATGTTGCTGTAGCGTGGCACATTTTGCTCTGTTTTTATTCCTTATGGCACAAATTAATAGTCACATTTGCCAGATACAGTGTTTACCCAGTTGGTGGGAAGCAGCAGTATGGCAGAATCCTTCGTATTTACGGACAGACATATGAGCATACGTCTGTCATGCTGAGCATAAGTGCAGACAGAAGGCATTGCTGAAAAGCAGCTATCTTATAATGTCAAAAGATTTACTTAAAAAGTGTCGTAGAGTTTTTTAATCAGGAGTTTGTGGTAGTTATAGTGAAGTAAAAGCCAAAAATATCGTGTTACAAGGTACCAGAGATATCCCCGTACTCATCTAGTGGAAAATGTTTTATATAATATTAATACTTCCTCCTTTAAAAGGAAAGGCACCTCAGTGGGCAAGCCCTCGTTTCACTAACAAAGTCACTCCATTTGTTCTTTGTTTAGGAAGAGCCCTTTGTCATGGTGTCCGAAAACGTTCTGGGAAAACCAAAGAAGTATCAGGGCTTCTCAATAGATGTCCTGGAAGCTTTGGCCAATTACCTTGGCTTTAAGTATGAAATTTATGTTGCTCCAGATCACAAGTATGGGAGTCCTCAGGATGACGGGTCGTGGAATGGACTGATAGGCGAACTAGTATTTAAGGTAAGGTTGTTAATACATTTAATAATGTCACTTAATACAGAATGTATTACTTAAGTTCATTTTCATCACCTGGTAACCTTAATTAACGAATCCTTGGTTACATCTGCTAATTATTTCTGATAACAGCATCTGTTAGTGCACCAGGCAATAAACAAAAGGCCTACCTTGTTGGTAGCAGTCTGTATTTTTTTTCTTTAAGTATAGAAGTAGGAAATCTGAATGCAACCAAAAAATGGGGGACATACATCCCTAATTCACATGGCAAGACCTGCCACAGATGAGTGGAGGAGGTTGTTCTAAGGAAAGTTCACATTGCAATTAGCAATATATAACATAAATATTAATTAGCACTTAGAAAACCATTGAATACAAATGCGAGACCTTTTTGCACCATTCTTCACATAGATATAGGAATCAAAAGTAATATGTTCTCAATCTTGTTAATAATTATTCACTGAGTTTGAAGTCAAACCCTAGCCAGCATTCCACACTATCCAGCTTTCTTAGACTCACTCCAGCAGATGATAACTAGTGGGAATACAAGTGATATGGTTAAACTCCACTGGAGCTTGCCGAGACACCCTTCCTCCGGGAACCTTCTCCAAAGATGCACATCAACATCCTGCTGATCAAGCATCTTTGACATGCCCCAGCTGAGGAAGAAAGGCAGACCTCACCCAGTTTTAGTAGATCCGGCAAGAGGAGATGAAAATTACAAGTAGTAAAGTTAATTGTACACATCACTAACATCTTAGCTGACCTTTATATTGCTTCTCAACCCCAGCAGCAGGGCTGGGGAGGCAATCACTCCTACAAGCAAAAGGAACTGCAGCACTCACCACTAGCTCAAAGTTCAGGGGCACTCACATGCCTGAATTCACAGTCCCAGAGTTTCTTGCACATTTGTGTTCATCCTTGCTCAAAGAGGACCTGCAACAGAAGTCAAGAGTTGAAACTGCATACATCAGCTTTTTTTTTTTTTTTAAACATCCTGAAATTTCCTTGTGCTCCTTTTTGCCCCAGCAGGACCAGGGCTGGGAGAAATAGCCTCATTCCACTCATCTCCCCATCACTGGAAGCAGGAGAGGCTGCAACACCCACTATAGCAAGTTAGAGCACCCTGGAGTTGTCCTTGGACTCAAGGAGCCAAGAAGCTGCCCTGAGCCAGCCCCATCTAGTAAAAATCAGCGGGATCCCAGCAGGTCCAGTAGGACCAGCAGCCTAGTAGAAGCAGTCTTCCACCAAAGAGCCAAGAACCCAGGAGAAGCTAGCACCATGAAATATAATAATAAATAAATAAGGCAGGAGCCCAGCAGACAAAGAGGTCTGAAAGGCCCAAGAGTCCCCAGAACCTATCAGAAGCCCCTAGTAGGCCCCAGTAGCCTCCTGAAGGGTTTAAGAGGCTTTGGGGACAGCCCTGCCCTACAACCTCAACAAGGCACAGCTGTGCTGGACCAGCCCCAGCCCAACAGGGGTGGTGACAGTGGTAGGATGAAGGATGCAGGATTAAACTGCAGGCAGAAGGAATGTGAAGGATTTAGAGAGTGTACTGTGTGCAGGCAGGAGTTGGATTCAGTGATCCTCGTTAGATGTTCGATACAGTGTCACAACGAAAACCAATTCAATGTACCATTCTTTTCCCCACACTTTGCACCTTATCCTCTGCTCTCAGTACTTCACCCTGAGAGAAAGAAAGGGCTGTGCAGACTCTACTCTGCCACTGTCTTATTTGTGCTATGAAAGTATAACCAGAAGATGCTGTTACTACTGCTAGAGGTGCAGGTTTTAAAGCCATCAAATCCTATTTTCGTTTTCCTCAAAATAACTGCTGTAGACATTCTTGAAAACAATTTACTAGTGGTTTATAGAAATCTTTTTCATAATCTACAGGTGAGATTTAATTGTTGAACATAATGCACCATTGTAAAATGTAAGGAGTGATGCAGTCGGGCACAGGAAGTAACATTAAATACTGGAACTATGAGGTGACAAAATGCAAAAAAATCAGACCTTGCATAAAAGAAAAAAAAAAAGTTTAAAACCAAAAATTTCAAAAAATTACAATCACGATTCACATGAAAAGAAATATTGGAAAAAAACTTAACTTATTCTGCTTGCCCAAGCAGTACAAGGCCTGTGAGAATGGAAAACATCTGCGTGTGCCATAGTCTTGACATGGTTTGTGCGTTTAAACTGTAGTGATAACCTCATTTTGCCATTCTCCTTACATCCTTATAAAGCCAGAAGGTGGAATGCTGTGATCGTACGTGCTGAGCTGCAACGATTGAGAAAATTGAATTTTCCTCCAACTCAGAAAATGTCACAAATGAACTTTCATTATCTACCATTTAGACTAGGACCACATTTGCTTTGTGTCGATTCATTTTTATCATTTCTCTTCTCCTTGCATCTGATGTTGTACTGTACCCTGCTCGCTGCAGTGCTCGACAAAGGACAGTGTGAGGCACTGCGTGCTGCAGGCTGGAGGCATCCCGGTGCTTGGTGGCTCCAGAGATGGAAGAATAGCCTGGAACAATTTCTGTTTGAAATGAATGATTTATCAGGCAGCAGTCACAACCTCTGAAGCCTGTTTGTTCTACTAAAAAATCTCCACATCGTTCTTTTCCTTGTGCTAGCCACGGATTCACATAAACCTAAATAACACCCTCGAGGCAGTAACCACTAGATCTGTCAATACACGTCATGGGTGGAATGGATTTGTTGGTCTGCTGCAGTTTTGCTTTAAATGAAAATGTGAAATGGTTGTGAAAACCTTCTGTGCAATTAGAAGACATGAAGTGTTAACAGAACTGCGCTTGCAATGTAAAACTTGTGTTTCCTCAATATAATTTCTTTGGCATCTTCTTGACCCCTCGTATAATTAACAGAAAAGGTTCGTACCATCCTTCACTTTTTCTGTCCCTCCTGAGGCAAAAGAGAACCTTTGGGCGAGCTGCCAGTGTGTATCTACCCCTTACCAAGTGCAAGCTGTTCTCAAAAGGCTGCCTTCTTATTTACTGCAAACCGAGTTCTGCTCCCATAACTCATGTATCTCTCTGCTTGGCAACTCTCTGAGGGGAAGCAAAGGAGCAAAGAATGGTTTTAAATTAAAGACCTAACCTGTTTAACACACAGTGTTTCCTAATTTTCCCAATCAAGTATTACATGACAATTCTGCCAACATGTAGAACAAATCCAGAAACAGGGGGAGTGCTTTTTACCTCATAACGAGTGAGCCAGAAATGACTTGGGGACGGTGCATTTCTACAGAAGACAAGTCCTACTCAAGCACAGTGGAGAATTGTCATCTCCTCTTTGTGAGTGCCTTCAAAAGATGTCTGTGCCCACTGCAGGAAAAAGGTCAGATGAAATGGTAATTGCTGCCATGAGTGCATTACTTTCTTTGTTAAGGACTGACAGATATGATCTGCATTAATCCGAATCAGGGTGCAGCAAGCTCTTCTACAGATCCTGGTACTGGCGAGAGCAGTCTTGGGCTGCTCTCATTGGCAGCCACATGGGATGGAAGCCCTGAGCTGCAAACACATGCCCTAAGCCCACACACTTAGTGGAGCTTCTGCCAAGTTCACTCTTCTTGCTGCAAGGATAGAGTGTTCCTGTACCCAATTGCTGCTGAAATAGGAGTTGGAACCAGCATTTCAGAGCAACTAGTCTTTGGTTTTAATAGGGAACCCACTCTTCCTCCTCTTCATATTTCCACCCAACTCACGTTAGGTCTATCCTTCCTACGTACACCTTTTTCTTTCAAAATAAACTGACTGTAATGTGATGGGTCTGTTAGTGTATCCCTACAGAGCTTTGGCTCACAGATGGGATAAGTTTGGAGAGCAGCAGCGTTCAGCAGAGCCAGTCTAGGGGAAGCAATGCTTTACTGCATATCTTTCTTTTGCCACGAGATACCATTTTGCAGTACTTCCTTCGGTTACGCTCAAGGCTGCGTTACCGGAGGGACGAGCCTGCGTGACAAGCAAAGGAGGCAGAAAAAGGCTCTTCTGGGAGAGGACAGTAGACTTTCTAGTGTGGTTCTGGACACGACAGTGATATTTATATTTGTAAGCCAGTTTCCCACATTGTGCCATGCCACCTGAATTGCTGTGACTTCTTTTCCGATGATCCATCAGGAAGCAAATGGCATTGAAACAATTTCACTTAGATCTGTCAGAAATGGAAAGCTTATACATGCCCAAGCACTTCCAAAGCAAACTGACAGCAATAGAAGGCTCTATAAAGCTCTTCTCTCAAGCGTGTCTTCCTAAGGGGTACAGCGTAGGAAGGCAGAATGCATACTGGAAAGCCAACGTGATAAGATAACATATACAACAGCAGTTGAGAAAAAAATAATTATTTTTGCAGGTGCATTACCATGAGAAAAACTATATCTGAAAGTAATTTTTATGTGTCCATGTTAAGGACTGCATGGCACGCAGAGCTGTGGCTTGTTGCTTCCAATGTTCAGTGCAACTTGATTCAAAGTTAACAATGAATTACCATAAACATCCTCATGGAGGAATTTACAATTTGTGTATTGCCCCTGTTCTCGGTCATGTACCACAGGCATCATCTTAAGATTGCTTTACGTGTATATAAGGCATACCTTCTTTAGCAATAGAATGGGAGGATTTCAAACCATTGCTGGTGAGCCGAGTCCATGACAGGTAGCAAAGCTTTTGGGCCTATTGGTTCACTTATTTTGGATTTCCTGCTTGCGGTAATGTTGATTAATAATGACCTCAGGAGACCTCCTATCAACTTTACAAATTCCTAAGCAGGACACCTAAAGAAAAATAATGCCCCCTACTGTTTTCCAGGGAACTGATTTCAGGATTCATGGTTTCATTAATTCAAATAGTGCTAAAACAGACTTCTAAGATGCCAATGGTTGATTTTGGCACTGTGAAAACTGAGCGGAGAATTTTACATGTTTATAATTCAGATTGGCAGCTTTATATCTAAATATTGACATAATTGTATGCGTTTGCTTTTCTCTCTCAGAAGCGCTAAGTGAACCTTGAATCCTTCAAACTGATATCTTCTCTGATCCAATTCGACGTGTTAATGACAAGCATTTAATTTTTTCCATCTTCCAATTTAATACACGGTGACAGATTCTGTACATAATTAGGAATGCTAACCTTCAGCGGATCAGCTGCTGAGTGAAGCTTAACCGTCATTCTGTGCTAAATGTACAGTTTTCCACTAATCCGGTGTTTATGATTTGATTCTGTAAGTCAGGAACATGAGTTGTCGTAGCTCGAGTAACCTTTATTTTATGGAAAAAGGGCTACATTAGGGAGTACAGAGAAGTCAGGACGCCTCCCTCTCTTTTTCATTTTCTACATTACTAGCAATTTTTTTAGTTCAAGACATAACCATGACACAATTGCTGCTACCATATCACAAAGAAAATGCAACATTTCCATTAGGACAACGTTGCTCCTTTCTTGTATCTGGCTGATATCCAGAGTGGAACCGTAATGCTGTGGAATGTGAAAGACTGCTCCTCAGGGATGTAAAACAGAAGCAGTGTTTCTATAAATATCATATAAATATGCCCTTCAGTGTATTTCATGGAGAACTATGTTCCTCTTCAAAAAGAAAACCAAACAAACAAAAAAAACCCGCCAGATTTTTTTTTCCCTGAAATTTTCTTCACTTATATTGGTTTTCCTTGAAAGATCTATAAATGTCTTCCAAGTACAACTTGAATGGCACCTCACAATAATCTAGTGCAGTACAGAAGTGTTTCAGTGATACATGAAGTTAAACAGCAGGGGTAGTTACATCTATTGCTTAGCGGTTCCGTAACCCACTTCATGTTTTAAGACACATCCTGGAAAAAAAAATAGCCTTACATACTAAATATGATTATTGTTGTACTCAACAGTTATTGGTACAGAGCTCTGGACTTTTTAATTTGGAAATTATTTTGAACGTATGGTTCTGTTCGTTACTGTGGAAAACATTTCGGGTGATGTTTGCTTTGCACGTTGCTCAGCGCAGCTGGGGCTCAGGAGATACTGTGAATCATTCCAGTCATTTGTTGGCTAAAAGTTCTATAATTTTATACATTAATTTACAAATTGACGCTTTCAGCTGCGTACATCAACGTACCTTCATTTCAGATGCTACAAGACCTAAACTACAAATTAAAGATGAAGATCTTATTCATGATTTATAAACAAGCCAATATTTTCAAGCGCCTTACTGCTTAAATCATCAGGCCCTCAGCTACTTTCCGCTGTTTCTCAAGACAACGAAAATTAATGTGAAGTACATCATGTAAACCAAAGACTTCAGTGCACTCTGATTAAACGCTGTGTCTGTACCATGGGCAACAGAGTGTCTCACAGATGGTATTTTGCAGATGATTTGCAAATTTGATTCTAATCAGTTTCAGCTCCATAATTTGTCACTTAATGTTTCACATTTCTTAGGAGCCAGTAATCTCTGCAGCCTGTGGACGAGAAGAACGAAACTCAACGCAGTTAATAAAATTGACTCAGTACTGACAATTTGGTGCTTTTGTGCTCTCCTCGCCCCCTTCCGAAAGACCACACGCTGCTTTAGGCAGATCAGAAACAAATTAAATCAAACTGGTAGCATCTTTAGGTATTTTAAATACTCTTCTTTTGTCTGAAAATATCTAAAATTAACAGTGTCTTTCTTCGCTTTGGGGGCTTTTTTAAACTGCGTTACTGTGTCTGCTTTTACTGAGGTACAAATTGTATCTATATAAAGGAAAACAGCAGCTGCTGTAGTTGTGCCTGCTGCCTCTGGAGATCTAATACCCAGACATGCTGTGGAATATGATGATTGGATCAAAACATATTATTCATCCCTTCCTCATCTGCAGTGGGTTCTTGAAATTACAAAAAATAAAAATAAAAAAGGAGACACAAAGCAGTAGCATACAGAGGAACTAGCGGAGAAGGATCTGTTTGTGCTGCCTCCCACTCTGCACTTTGTGCTCTGCCGCTGAGGTTGATATTGTGCAGAATATCGAGTACCCCAAGCAACCCAGGATGTGTGAGATGCACTTCGTCATGCAGCAGCCCTTTATCGTGAGCATCGTATCAAGAAAGCATTGGAAATCATACAGCTCTGTCAGGAACAAATTTCCTCTAATCAGGAATGCTGTGCACAAAGCCACAGCAATAATGATGGCATCAATAGTCCAAGAAAAATGACTGGAAGTAGATTTCGTTGAGCTATTACCTACATTGGAAGTGCTCTGATTTTTTTGAAAATAATAATTTGAAAAGCTAAGGTGTCTGAGTCCACAGAGCAAAGTTTGCTCACAGAAGCTAAGAGAGGTGGTACAGCTCTTACTCACATTTCTGAGTTTGCATATACTGTGCCTTAAATGTTGGCCTTGGCATCTGTTATTCCATACTAAATTTAGCCGCTGAAGATCAAGGAAGAACAAAGATCATTTCTGTACCTCCTGCTCATGCATATTATTCTTCCTTCCTCTTTCCTCAGAGAGCTGACATAGGGATCTCTGCCTTAACCATCACCCCCGACAGAGAAAATGTGGTGGACTTCACAACACGTTATATGGACTACTCAGTGGGCGTGCTACTTCGGAAGGCAGAGAAGACGGTGGACATGTTTGCCTGCTTGGCGCCATTTGACCTCTCCCTGTGGGCGTGCATAGCTGGTACTGTGCTGCTAGTGGGGCTGTTGGTCTACCTCTTGAATTGGCTCAACCCTCCTCGCCTTCAGATGGGATCTATGACCTCCACAACACTCTACAACTCCATGTGGTTTGTGTACGGATCCTTTGTGCAGCAAGGTAAGAAACAGAGGGAACCTGAGATTACAGTAGTGTGTCTCCTATTGCCATCCTCCACAAGGGACTGGGAGCACTGCTGAGCCATGTGCTGTGAGTTTTCTAAAGTATGCAGCAGCCTGGTGTGTGAACCATGAGAAGTTTTTTGAGCGCTGCATGCTAACTTGTTTTTTATATGTAGTTGACTAGTGCTTGGAAAGAGTATTTCTCATCACCTTCTCAAAAATTATTCATTCTTGGTGTAAGTGATATGTTCCAAAGACGTCTGAAAATGTCAGGGTTCAGCTTTTGAACAAACTTTAGACCAGTCACCAGTGCCAAGTGATCTTACCGTGTCTCATACTCTTTCCTCCTTCTCCCACTTTACCTCAGTTTTCTCCATATAACTCTTAAAGTTAGTCAAGTTACTCTAGCCTTCCTGGATTCTCCCTTCCTTCCCTGCAGCAGCTAGCATGGCCCAGTGTGGTTTATATTACCAAGTCTTTAATGGTCCATCTCTTCTGCAGAGATTTAATCGTTTATCCCAAAGGCATCAAGGATGGCAGAACTTGGCTCGGTATTTGCTTTTAAAATTCTTATCTACAAATTGGAGTGATAACGCAAAGTAGAAAAGCTTCATGTAAGATGGCTTAAGTGATAACACCTGGTAACTGACAAAATAAAACAACTATCTTATGGTATTTATGCACATACTTATCTGTCAGTCCGTACCAGCACTGCAGATACATCTCCTTGTAATTCTATGGAGCATCTAATCTGCAAAGAATCATGGCCACTACTTCAAAACTCACAGATATCAAATGGAACACAATAGGTAAAAGTATTTATTCAATAAGGTAATTAGAAATTACCTTATTACTTACTAAAAAAAAAAATTGAATGAAATTTGTGACAATTGAAGATGTACACGAATGTTGTCTAAACTTCTAAAAGGGGGAAAACAACTGACACCATCACCTAGAACAGTATAAAAGCTGCATTTGTGACTGTCCGCAAGAGGTATGTTTTTAAATTCATCAACCTAGAGAGAATAGTTTTGACAGTACCATTTGCATTTAGCAGTGATGGCCAACCGAGCAAAGCTGCAGAAATTGTTTCATGTTTCTTTGGTTTCATGTTTCTGACTTCAGAGCCAGTTTAGTGCTACAATAATTTTTTTAATGTCTGTGGGTGGATTTTAAAGTTTTCTTTCTGTCCAAGATATTCCCATTGTAGCTGTTTAGGGAATCCAACTGTGAGAGAGCAGTTGGTCTGTTAGAGAACTAGACTCACTGCATCTGTCTGCCTTTTAGGTTAAAAACTGTGAATTAGTTTCTTTACTGCATGAATATGAGGTGATTTTGCATAGGTTTATTGTTTGGCATTAGCCTTAGCACTTCTGCTGTACTCCCAACATCATTGGTCCCTAAAAGCTTTCTAGGAAACTTCCCAGCAGTGTTTTGAATGGAGGCAAAGCTAGTTTAATTGCACACTTCAATCTCATTAGTTATAATTTGAATTGTTTGCCTTAGATCTGACCAAGTCAACATATATCGTCCAGTACCCCAGAGTTTTTCAAGTCATAGATCGAGGGTGTTAGCTTTCAAGGCTTCAACAGATGCTCAGTTAGCATATATAGAAAAGGGCTTTCGGAACTGTCAGTAGAGTGTTTGAGGAGGACTGAATAACCACCTCAAATAAAGCACGAAGACAAAGAGGAAATTAGATGAAAAGAAATTAGATTAAATGATAAGGAAGAAAGAACAATTAAAAACAAACAAAAAAACAATTTACCAGAAAAGTAGAGAAAAATACTTTCCTCAAGGAGATCCTCATCTGTTTCCCACAGTGAGAGGACCATGAGATTTGGATTTGAATCAGGCTGATTGGCCTCATTGACATCTCTGAAAAGATGATGGAGCACGTCATTCCTAGTGTCATCTTTAAGCAAGATGACCAGAAAAGAAGGTGACTGGGATTAGTAGCATGGATTTGCTAAGGGAAAATCATGCTTAACCAATTTGATAGCCTTCTAAGCTGGAATGACCAACTGGATAGATGAGGGGAGAAGAGTGGGCGTTGTATCCTCTTTTGACACTGTCTCCAGTGACATCCTCAAAGGCAGGCCCGATGTGGGTTTAGATAAAAGTGGACTGAGAAGTAGCTGCATGGGACATCTCAGAGGCTTATGACTCAAAACACAGCCTAGTGGGAGGCCCATAGCTAGCAGGATGCACCAGCACTTGGTACTGAGTCAGGTCTTGCTTAACATCTTTGATAATGACCTGGATGAAGGAACAGAGCATCTCCTCAGTGAGTTTGCTGAATGAGATGGGCAAAAACTGCTTGAGATTCAACAAAGGCAAGCACTGGGCCTTGTGCTTTGAGAGGAATACCATCATGCACCAGCACGGTCTTGGGGCTGACCTGCTGGAAGGTAGCTTTGTGGAACAGGACCTGCCGGTCCTTGGGGATGCCCAGTTGACCGTGAGCCACCAATGCACCCCTGCGTCAGAGAAGGCAAATAGTATCCCAGAGAGCATCAGGAACACTGTTGCCAGCGGATTGATGGAAGGAATCCGTCCCCTCTATTCTGCCCCCGTGAAGCCTAGGCTCACAGTGCTGTGTGCAGTGCTAGGCTCCCCAGTATGGGAGAGACATGGGGCTATTGGAGCAAGTCCAGCACAAGGATACTGAAATCATGAAGGGACTGGGATATCACTTATATGAGGAAAAGCAGAGAGATTTAGGCCTGTTCATCCTGGAGAAGACTGAGAGGGGATCAGATCAGTGTGTCTTAAGGGAAGGTGTAAAGAGGATGGGCTAGACTCTTCTCAGTTGAGCTCCACAACAGTGTTAGAGGCAAAGGGCGCGAACTGAAACCCAGGAGTTTCCGTCTTAACGTGAAGAAAAGCTTCTGTTCTGTGAGCATAACAGAGCGCTGACACAGGCTGCCCGGATAGGCTGTGGAGTCTTCTTCCCTGGAAATCTTCAAAACCCACATGAAGCTGGTCCTGTGTAGCCCACTCCAAATGTCCCTGTTTGAGTAAGGGGATTGGACTAGACGGTCCCCTGAAATCCTTTTCAACCTGAACCGTTCTGGCTTTTTCTGTGTCTGTGTGATTACTGAAAGCCGCTGGCTTTTACTCATTAGTAAATTGTGATTAGTAATTGCTGCTGGGACATGGAGGCTCAAAGCACTAAAACTGTTGTGAGACTTCAGAAGAAAAAAATAATAATTCACAGAATTAAAAGGTATGTTGCATTTATTTAGAAAGATTTATTTAGAGAGATTTAGAGATCTCGCCCCTCTACTGAGTACATTTCCAGCACAACTCCTTACAATCCAATAGAACAATTTAAAACATATGCTTTATTTCTGCTGAGTGAGGGGTTGCTATACAGTACACCTCTTCTTCAAAGGAAACGCAGAAGGACAGTATTTAATTTGCTAAAGGGAAAAATGACGCAAATTTAATAGCATTCAGACTAAAATACAACAACCTTACAGACCAGTTTAAATATCAAGATTCAGAAGACCTCAGAAATCCATTGTGAAAAAATAATAGATCCATTTATAATGTCAGCCTGTATTTCACTTTCAATTTGAATATAACTCAAAACTGTATTAGCTGACACATTATTGTTTACTAACCTTTTGAATACAGACAAATGAAAGTAATTTCCATTGACAGGCCAACTGGCTATTGTAGTAATTTTGCTTCTGTTTTCACTCATCAGCTCTTCATTCAGCAGAAAAGTCCGCAGGTTTTATTTGTTTTGGAATAGCCAATCTGTTGCTATTAATTGTGATTGGCATTACTTTAAGCGCAACAGCATGGGGCATTTCAAAAGCTGTCACGTTCATTTAAGAAGTCTTTCAGCTGTGGATTCAAAACATGACAAGGCACTCATTTCTGCCGTCAAAACATACAGCCAAAGATGCTTCTATATCTTATGCTGAGAGCAATAAGGCAACATGAGCTGAGGATTGCTAGCGCTTTGATGGCAACAGATTCTTTGTTTGGGGCAAGCCAGCATATTTTGGCGTTGTCTGTTCTTTCTTTCCTCTAGCTAGGTGAAAGATTTGCAGGCAGGGAGCCTGATTCCGGACCTGCTGACAGTCTAAAGAGAAAAGAGCATCTTCGTATATAAATCAAATTCTTTAAGGAACCATGTAACTTATTTTGATCTAATCAGAAGTTGTTGTTTCTTTCGCTTGTTCTGAAATAGTATTCTGCTGTTTTCAGTAGCAGATTTGGTAAGCTGCATCAGGTTGTATTTCAGTCAGCCTGACTGGTGCTCCAGTCAAATTCCTTTAACGAGTTCTAATCTCCGCAATTTTTGATATATCAGAAAAGTACTGTGGCATTGCCTGGACACTTGAGTCAGCACAACCAGCCTGGTAGTTTTTAGGGCAGGTGCATGAGAACTGCTGAATCACGACCTGAACCTCTGATTGATCACCTGAAGCAAGCAGTGAGTCAGCCCTGGGAGCACAGGTGAAGGCAATTCACCTGTGCTGCCAGAAGGGGTGGAGCCTGGCTCTGTGGTATACCTCACAACTATAACTTCTGTACATTCATTGATTGTATAGTGGGTCTACATGTTCCTGTTACATTCAAAAGCAAAATTTTGATACTTGTAATTGTCTACTCAGAGGTTGACTATGAAACTGCAATTAGGATTCTACTAGTCCTGTTTATTATAGAAGCTTAAAACTTGAATTTGGCCTTCAAAGCACTTTCACTGAAGAAAGTTTAGAGGATGATAGAGGACAGGTCTTACTGAATTTGCTGCTGGCTTGTGACATGCATAAATGCTAAGCCAAATCGTCAGAGCTGAAGTTTAAGTGTAGTATCTCTGCACTTGCTTCCTTGAGAGCTTAGATGTCACTGGTTCTCATACCATGTAAACTTGGGTCTTGATTTTGGCTTTCAATTTATTATTTTTTTTTTCCCTTCATGGGGGAAAATTAGGGTGATCACACAGTCTATGTACCACTGTTGAAGCTTCTGTAACGTGTAGGTATATTTTCTTTCTCTTTTAATTTTATATTCATTCATTGCAGACATTGTGTATTTGTAATTATATGTATTTTTTTCTAATCTATTATGTGCACGTGAGTTTTCATTTGAAGAGACAGTTTTGAGAACTGAGCTGACATATCATCGAGTAGGCTCACTTCATATGAAGAAACAATGTCAAGAATTTCTTTTTGCTCTGTACTGAAGACCTTCAGACAGTACACTTTTCGATGAAAAATGATGACCAGTGCATTAGAGTGCTTGGTCCTACTTCTGAATCTCTAAGCACAGATTTAAAACGTCCTGTATGACCATTGCAGAGGCAAGCGAGTTCTCAGAGGGAGCTGTGTAGTATTGCGGATGAGATTAAAAACAAATGCTTTTGACACTGCCACTTACCCTGGCATGAGATTCTGTAGCACATCTTTTATTCCTGTTACATTTGTTTATGTAGCAAATGCATGTACTGAGATTGAAGAGGATTTAGGTTATTTTGAAAAGTACTAGTCTTGCTCTGAAAGTAATGCCTCCTATGTTCTTCTGTTGGCTCACAATGTTAGAGGTGGATGTTGGTGGTATGGCAGTAGAAGTTGAACTTTCCCACCCATATCTCATTACATTTTGTTGCCGTGCAACAGATAGAGGGGCAATCTGACGAAATGGCATCTGATGTGGAAGTGCTCATGATGCGAAGTGTGTCACTGAATTCCTCCATGCAGAAAATATGGCACCCACTGACGTCTATTGATGCTTGCTGCACATTTATGAAGACCAAACAGTGAACAGTGAGGCAGTGGGCAGTGCATTTCAGCACTGGTGAAGTAGGTCATCTCCACTGGTGCAGATTTTTATGAGCATGACATGCAGGCGCTTGCTCATTGCTGGTCAAAACGTATAGCTAATGGTGGAAACCAGAGTTCTGTAGCTGAGAATTTGCTCTATCAGTTGTCTTTGTAGCTGTTGGAATTTCCACAGTAATAAGTAGGAGGGGTGTTGTAGTAGGGTGTTGTTACTTTCATAGCAAGCTACATAGTTTCATGGTTTCTGAATTTGTTCTTTTCCACTTCCTAATGACCATTATGAAGGCAAGTGAGTGTGTGTATATATATATAATTTTTTTTTTTTTTTCATAATTTGCTTTTCCAGTTGGGTAGAAAATGATTTCAGAGTTAACCTTCCAGTTCATTGCCAGCTCCTTCTGTATCTTCCCTTGGTTTCCTACTCCATCCTTTAAAGATTTTGCACTTTGCCAGCCTCATGCCGTAACTGGAGCCCATCATCGCTGCAGCTTTCTTCTTGGGTGTCAGGACCTCGCTAGCTCTTTTGCTCCTGCTCCTTCCCACTGACTCTTCTCCTCTTGACCCTCTATTATGCATGCTGATTGAGAAGGTGCTTCTCCTGTGAGAGAAGGATGAGAGAGATGAGACTGTTCAATCTGAAGAAGAGGAGGCTTGGAGATGAGTCTCGTCAATGTCTATAAATATCCAAAAGGAGGGTGCAAAGAGGATGGAGCCAGACTCTTCAGTGGTGAGCTGTACCAGGATAAGAGTCAGTGGGAACAAATGGATACAAAGAAAGGTCTGTGTGGATAAAGAAATCCTTTTCTGCTGATAACTGAACAGTGAAACACACTGATGAGAGATGTTCTCCACAGGTTATTTCCCACCTAATCTATTCTGAGTAATGTGTCATAATCCAGTACAATATAGACTTTGCTTAGTTTTTCTGAAATTCTATATAGCTTCATTTTTCTTTCTCTTCAGTCCTGGCTACTCTCTTAAATTTTGTGCTCAGTCAAACATGCAAATGTGGAAAATTGAACATGTGACCAGAGATCAGAAAATTGGTCCCAAAGCAGTTTAGTTTACTAAAACTAGATACAAGTGACTAAGTTAAAAACTTCATGGAGATCAAATGAATCAAATGCTTCATGTCAGAATGTTTATGTATACTTGCTGAGGACCTCCTTTAATCTCCTGAAGGTTTTCTATTTGCCTCTTATTTCTTTGAGTTCTTGTTTTGAAATATTCCAGAGAGAGCACTCTACTATCTCTGCTACTGGAACAAAAAACTCCACTGCTTTAGGAAACAGAAATATAGGACTTAAGATCGTTCCCAACCCTACTTGTACAACAGATTGTTTGCTTTTGGACAGGTGAAATGCTGTGTAATTTTTAGCAAGAATTTGCACAGGAATGTTTCAGAATGCTTTCTTTCAAAAGCAGCCCCTCTGGTTTGGTTTCAGAATACGCCAACAAGCTTACTTAATTTAATAGAATAGTTCTGAATATAGACAAAATAATGAATGTGTACTGAAAATTAAAATGTTTTGTCTGTTTCTTCTTTTTTTTTTTTTTTTTTTTTTTTAGTACCTTGAGTTTTGTTTATTACTCTAACAGGAAATATCTTTAAAATGCTGAATCATTTGAGATTTTGCAGTGATTCCAGCAAATCCAATATTTGCTACTGTTTCTAACTAATGTTTGACCACGGATCCTTAAAGTATTACTCCCAAAAGCATTCTTCTGTTTGGAGATCCTAATATTCTCCCTTAAGCTAGCAAGGTTTTGAATAAATGGTATGAAAGCATCTCTGTCTTTATCCCTTTACATTTTGATTAGTTTAAAATGCTGATCACGACTGGGGATTTTGATTGGTCATCAGCAGTGTCAGTAATGGTCAGTTACATTCATAATGCCTGGTAAATGAGCAAATATTACTGTTTGCCTTGTTTAAATTACATTTAATGAAAGCAGTAAGATGGACTTAAAGCCTTGGCTCTTCTAAGTCATTATTACAGTTTGTGGTTCGTTAAAACTGCTTGGGCTTCTCAGTCTTGTTCCTTGTATTACCACCCAAGGCATGATATACACCTCCTGAAATGCACTGCTGTTGCTTAATAAATTACTCTGTCTTACTTATCTTACTCTTGGCACATCCCTATCAGCAGGAAACCATTATCCTGTAACAACATACATTCCTGGTGACATTTCCTCTTAATTAACTGTACACCAGCCTCTGTGTATTTACTATGCAGAGGAAACCTCTAAAAACCTTTTGAAAAAAACATGCTCTCTTTCTATTATGTCTTCAGATGTGATATTTAGTGGTGACAAATCATTATTTTCAAGAAAGATCCAGCATATAAGCTTTAGGACTAATACTTAGAGCCCATTTTAGTTTCTGCTTCTGAGCTTCTGGCTGACCACAAAAGCTTCATCTAATGTCTTGTGCCTCACTTCTCACTTAAAAAATAGAGGTGTTACCTACCTTTCATTGTAAAAACATGCTTTATGTCTTCTGATAGAAAGCAGAACTTAAATGCCAGTCTCATTAATTAATATTAGTTATAATTGCTCTTCAAACTTATGCCAGATCTTGACATATTCCAGTAACAAGGAGAATAGATTGGCTGAGCCTAAAATGCACTTACTAGTTGAGTACTAAGCTGGGAAAATGGAAGGCAAATTTCTTAGGGGAAGAGCTACCTTCCATGTTTTTCTAGCACATACACCAGCAAGTATAGTTGTTCTACTTTAAAATGTGAAACTTCCAAATTCATATTTTATTATACTAAATGTAGGCATATGTGTTACTGTGTATATGTACTTTCATGAAGCAATCTATTTAAAATAGGTACTGCAGCCTTGTAGTACTCGTAATCCCTTTCCATGACTCAGTTGTTTGGCCAGCTCTGTTGACAGTATCAAAAAACAACTATATTTTGGCAGTTTTGTTCTGTGTCAAATCTGTTCGGAAACCACAAGCAATCAGTGAAACGGACAAAATATAACAAAAATTTATTGTCATATATATAGTATACATTTGCAAACATCGTCTGTGGCTTCATGTTCATGCCATCTTCAGAGGCACGTTTGACTGTCCCTTTTTGAAAATGGGACATTTTCATCACATCAAGAAAAAATGTTCAGTAGTATGGACACTTGTTTGCAGCAGTGCGATAACACTAGCATTAAACTGCCAGGAATATGCTTGGATTTTTTCCTAAATTGAAATTAAAACTCAAGCAGACCTCAGAGGCATCTAAAATAATGGATACCTATATCTTCTGTGCATCTGCTTTCTTGAGTAATATCACTGAGTATTTGAAGCAGTACATTTAGAGATGTTGTGTCCAACACACTTTCTGAGAGAGAGAACAGCACTGTGAAAGCCCAGAAAACACCCTCTTTCTCCTATGATTTGTTCCAGGGCTGTGATAAAGGAATGTCTGTATGACTAGGGTATAAATGTTGGTCAAACCAAATAAGTCAAAAGGAAAACTGGAATTGGATGTCTTCATCTTCTTCCATTCTTTTAGAATCACATTTACTCAGAATAATTTCTTTAACTGATACTATTTCTAATGTGGTAACATTCTCTATATTAATAAAGAACGGATAAGTTAGATCCAGATTAAGTAATCAGTTTTGAGTTTTCGGAGTTTATCTGTGTATTATGTATTTAAGGAAGGAAATGACAAACGGTTTAGCCAGGAACTGAATTATTCTTGCATTAAACAGGAATGTAACCTATGCTATCATCTGAAAAGTTGTTTAGAAGCTGAAGAAGCAAGCCTTACTTGTCCTGATAATTGATTTTCGTGCCCAGAAGCTTGCACTTAAGCTGGCAACATAGGACGTTCAAGGTAGGGAGGAATTAGGATGTGAGTTATGCCTTTATTAAAAATGTTCCCTTCTGCTTGGATAAGAGCAATTTCATCTAAAGACTGATGAGACTTTTTCAGTGGGGATTATCTGATGCATCAGATGAACATGAGCTTAGAGGGGAACCTGTGGTAGTTTTCTGTTGCTTTTCTGGTTGGTGGGGAGTCCCTCCTCTACAACAGCTGTGCCACAGTTTTATCTGCCCATAAGGCTCTTCTTCATAACACCAGTTAGGGGGGATGTGCCAGAAAAGTCATCTGCAACATGTAAAAGCAGAAATAGCAGAGATTTTGTAAGTCCTAGCGAAAGCATCTCCCTTCTTCAAATGTTGAGAATTTTTTCCTCTAACTTCTTCTACTAAAAGGTAGAAAATGAACTTATTATTTAATGTTTTTATTATTAAAAAATTTATTATGTCATACTGAAATATTTTATTAATATTTTGTATTTAAAATTAATATTGAAAAGAATCATAATTATGGATGGTGAATCTTCCAAATTTTCATTTTGTCAGCTTCCCAGAATGCAACTACATTGTTTTTGCTATGGCAGTATCCTAAATTGGGAGCCAGCTGCTGCCTTGTTCTTATTATTCCACTCTCAGCAGGGGAGGAGAGATTGCAAAATGGGACATCATCTTTCCAGTGCTTCTGCAGTTAGCGAGAGATGGTGTTGGGTAAAAAAAAAAAATGTGCAATACATCATCTGCCAGACAAAAACTGAGATAAAGTGTAGTTCTGACTGAAGAGTTTACTTCCCCCACAGTGGGGAAGATAACAGTAAATGGGAAAGAAAGAAAATCTTCTGTGAAGAAGCTGTTACAATCAAGTGCAGTCAAGCGAGAATGTTAGTTGTGCATGCCTAGACATACTTGCTAGTAGCACATTTTTAGGTATAAGCACATATTTCATTCTTACAATATCTTCTTGCATTTCTTACGCTCTTCTTGCATCCCCAAAGCAGAAAACACTTGCTGTCTGGTGAAGACATCCTTGAGGTCATTTCTCGCATCTGCATGAATCATCATCTTAAGCAAGACACTAGATGATTTGAGAAAACAAAACAAAACAAAACACCATTCAACTTGCCAACATGAGCATTTGTATTAATAGCTTTAATCAATAAATGGCATTATAGCATTATTCTTAGCAAAACTTAAAAGGATGAGGGATTTTCTTTCCTTTGTTCACTATGAAGTTCCATATTATTACAGTATGTCAACTTGACTCTAGAGATTGCTTTGATAACAACATTACAGGATGTACCTAAGGTGGAATTTAGGCTACACTTCAAAAATATCTTATTTAGAAACATAATTAGACCTTCTATATTAGTAGCGGCTAAATTCTATGAAGTTAGAATTTCAGTGCAGAGAAGCGCTCTGAAAATAAAAAGATAACTAGAATTAGTGGCATAAAAACTGAACTAACGTATGCAATTCTCCTTGCCTGTGAAGGAGTCTGACACAACTCTGTCAGTCACACACCACTCTTTGATGATGGATGCTTAGACATCTTGCAACAGCAGGTATATACAGCATTGAAAACCCGAACAAAAAAATCTTTCAGTACATTATCCTCTCATAGAGGGTTGGGATTTTTATTTAAAAAATAATAATAAATAAAAATAAAAATAAACATGCAGCTGTGCAGTAAAAAAAGGCAATGACAGGGCTCTCTACTGGGATAAAAGTGTTATGGAGCAATGGAAGATGATGAAGGAGAGAAGTTAGCTCACCCCTTCTGATGACCATTGATGGCTCAAGAGGAGTATGATCTCTATCCAGAGAGATGCTGCTCTTTCAGCTGCTAAACCTTAAGGTAGGATGAGGAGCGGTGGACTGAGATTCCACTCCTTCCAGTCACACATGTGTGTTGCTTGCATCTGAGCTCCCTGGGTTAGCCACGCATTCTCATCTGGTACTCAACTGTTGGTTCAGGCCGTTACCTGGCAATTACTCTGCACACAGGCATTACTGGAACTATTATTTGTCCTTATGCTCTTACTGAGTCATGTTTTGTTTCATTTGTAGCTGTTCGGTTTCAGCCAAAGGGCACTCCATCTCCCTCATGTTCATAATGTCCTCCCTGACAGGCACTTAGATAAAGCAGCACTTTAATACCTCATTAATGGCATTGTTCAGTTTGATGTTGATTGTATGTGCAGATGGCCTGTTTTCAGTCCATTGTGCACGATCCCTTTTGCCATCCCAGGAGGTACTAGGATAATATTGTCAGCAGTCTATGGAAAGGCCACTGCTATGTAAACTGCATGTGACACTTTGCTTCTTAACCACTTATGGATACGTACTGGAGATGTTAATTGTGGTTCTTTGAGTCTTTAGATCATTGGTATTCAGACATTAGCAACAGAGGGCTTGGGTTCAGCATCTCTTTAAATCCTATCCGAAGTTGGCCAACCTATAAGGTTGTTTGTGAAGATCAGGTGCCACTGTTCTCTGGCACAGTAGCTAGCATATGTCATGTTGATGCATTCACAGTGGCTGCAAATAGTGATTTTGCAGAGGCATGCAATCATTTGCAATCTTAGAAGCACACACCGTAGCCCTACAAAAGAGGATCCACAGAATCTCCTTGCGTTGTTTTATACCTGCGCACTGAGCTCCAGTCAACTCTGGTTTCCGTATGTTTCTCTGTTCATAATTAAGTAATATGAAATTACTGTCCTGTGTTGTAAAAGTGGCAACAAAAGATTGGTCAGAGTTCTCTCTGAGTAAACAACTGTTGATAAAATTGCTTGGCCTGTTGTGCAGTCATTTGTGGTGATATAATTCAATGGTGCTAGATTAGGTAACCCCAAAATTAAATTTGAAGCCTTGTTAAGTTTTCTGATAAAACTGTGTATTTCAGCAGCATTAATACACGAGGTTTCAGCCAACCTCTTCATTAGAGACATGCAGCAAGCTTCACAGTTCAAATTTGGTCATGCTTACAGCAATCAAAAGATTTACATTCAAATATCAATCCTTGCATGGTATTTCATCGTCTGAATATATGTAGTGTAAGTAGTGTTTCATCTAAGAGCTTCCAGGAACTGCAGTAAATATTAGGAGACACCTCAATTTTCAAATTTAAGCCACACTCATTCCTCTTCTTGTGTAATGACAGCAAAATAGAAAAATGAAATATATCTTTATGATACATTTCCCCTACTTCGTCACATAATTATTTCACCACATGTAGGAGCGATGTAAAGTCTATCCATCCTCTGTCTCTGTGTAATTATGTAGCATAAGTCACTGCAATGTATTGCCATTAAATTAATAAAAACTTTAAATCTATGATGTACTATGATTTGCAGTGGAAAATATTTCATTCTGAAAATTCTGCAGGAAGATTGAATTTGATCACTGTGAAGTTGCTAATATCTGAAGGAAAATATTTTGTTGTTGCTCTATACCTAAAAGCCTTTAAAGGGAACTAGTTTGAAGTTTAATACTACATAACAGGAATGTATATTTGACAGATACATGTGGCTAAAACATCAATGATACCAGAAGAAGCTAGCCCACAGCCATTCGTTATGTGATGATGCGCTTCCCTTCCCAACTTTTGCCTAACTGTCGCAGTTTCAGCAAGATGGGTGGATGGAAATGATTTATTGTCGGAAAGGGAATTATAAATATAGTATAACTAATATGTTATGCTAAGATCATTTTAATCAGGTAATTATTAAAAGACTGTTTGGCCTTTAAGGACATTGATTTAATGGGAATTAATTTAATGATTGAGTACTGTTTGTGTAACATTATCATTGCTAGTGATGCGGAAAATTGGAATCTCAGCTCAGCGGAAAAGAGGTTACATTTTCCATTATCACATTAGATCCCTTTCTTCTAGAATGCAGTTATTAGACCTTTTTTTTTAATACTTTCAGTGTATATTTAAATACTTGGGCTTTATCTGAATACTCCTGACTTGAAAAAGTAAGTGAAAATGTTCATTGTTGTACCATTCTCACTTTTAATCAGAAACTTGAATTTCTGTTTAATGTAGCCTTAAACAAAATGCACTGAATTGTGATATTGATTTGCCATTGCTTCTCCTATGAAAGAATTTCTCAATTGTCATTTCCTACTTTCCTCACTGCATACCTGATCATTGTGTTTGGGATGAGCAGGATTTTTGTTTCAGCTATACAGAAGCAGCAGTGTTAGAAGTAGAAGCAGGAGGAGCACATTTCTGTCTAAATCTGAAGTTGAATCATGCAGGCTCTGGTCACACCTTAGGAGTGATTTAAAAGTGACTCTGACCCATTCCTTCTCTAAATGGTGAGCGCTGTAGGAAGGCTATGTCCAGTAACTGATGATTAGGACTCTGCTAAAGCTGACCCACATAGGTACAACTCCCATTTGTCTGAAAGGATGTTGTACCTGGTTACCCTTCTTAATTTGTTCTTAGTTACACTATTGTCACAAATTATTTCTCAGCTATATACTGAGAAATTTATACTGAGACATTAACAACTAGAGTGTAGAAATAAAGATCTAGAAAGAAAAAGAGGGAAAACAAATGCGGTTGGAGGCATGTAGTAAATAGCTGTGTCTGATAGACTTGTGCACATTGATTTTCAAATAAATTTTTAATTAAGGATGACTATGACAGTTGTTGATGCATCTTGGCAATTTTGCAAGGGAGATGGGTGGCCAAATGATTATCCCTCTGTCACTAGAATGAAGCCCTGCAGTAGGGACAGCAAGCTGGGCAAGTTTGGTATTTGAAGACAGATAAATAACTTGACAACAAAAGCAAAAGAGACTTGAATTCCTAACTACTTTGTATTTCGCTCTCCCTGCGGTAAGCCAACCAACAAAGCTGAAATGCTTTGCCGTGGTTAACATCAGTCTTTTCCTGGGTAGCAGAGCATTTTCTAGCTTCGGGTAGAAGAGTTTCAAAGAACATAACTGAGAATCCTGTGTTTCAAATGAATTAGTTTGTGAGTAGTCATTTGGACAGACTTTGAATGTTTCTCTTTTTATGTTAAAGCTTTCTGAACAGATTTATCAGAGAGGTACATCAGGCTGTGACTTGGTTAGCCCCAGCATTTGAAATCTCAGCATGGATAATCTTTTCCTATTAATGAGGAAACAGAGCTGAGCAATGAGCCTTAATATGTAAGTCAAGTGCCAAAGGCACATCTGAATAGATGCACAGTAGTTGCAAATGGAGGATTATCACAGGGCAAGTTTCTTTCTCACAGAAGTCTAAACACAACGATTTGATCAGGGATAGAAAACCGATAGCTATAAAAGCAGCATGTTGAGTTCTTATTCTTGCCAGAGACCAAACAGGCTTTTTCTACATGAATTTCCTAGCCATGGTAAGTGGGGGAAATATAGTTTGGATGGAAAATAAAAGCTTCTAAAGACATTGGAGAAATTGAGTTTCTTGTCAAGAATATGATAAACATCACCATTCCTCATTAGGGAAAGAAGAAAAGTCTTGGTCAGAGATTCTTCTACAATAGATAGAAGAGTATGTAAACATCAGGGGCAGAAGTAGAGAGTAATTGACTATTAGCACAATATTTAGGCAGTCTTCCACTTTCCAAAAGGAGTACCAGAACCTGAATATAACAAAAAATATTCAGTTTTATGTACCCAGCACAGAAATTTTCCCCAGGAAAAAATATTTTTGTAGATCCTTCTGATGAAAATAAAAATTAGAAAATAAAAATAAAAATGTATAGTTCAAGCTTAAAACTGTTCTGTACAGGCACATGTGCAGAAAAAGATTGTGCAAAGCCCAACATTCATACACTATAGACAGATCATCCTTGTACAGAAAGTGGACAATAGGATGAACTGCTATCTTCTTTAAGCAAAGATACAAAATATAATTTAGAAATTACTGCTGGCCAGCAGTAGCCTAGCGTGACAAGTAGGTGATAACATTCTGACTAGAGCTGGTTCATGCCCAGCCTCCTTTGTACAAGAGCAGCAGGAGCCTAGACCTACCTTATACAGAGTCATGTATATACCACAAGGTGAGCAGGCTTCCAAAGTTGTTGGCAAGAGTTTGTATGTATATTTAAGATGCAGCTTCTCAAACCACTTTTCAAATTACCAATGAGTTGGAAGGATTTGAAATAAGCTCAGAGGAGAAAAATTATCGTCTCAGATGTTCTCCCTGTCATATAAGGGGGAGGAATAAATGAGATCTTTCTTTTGTGGATCATTGCTTCCCTTCTGGGAGGGCAATGAGGGCAGTGCTTTCCACCCAGCTGAAAGGAAACAATCTTCCAGGGAGTAACCATAATGAGATTAGTCAGGGGATCGTTACACTAACAATAATAAATGGAAAAGGGTAAGTGATCGTTTAGTTCAGAATTAAGACATTAAGGAAAAAAAAAAAATTAATTGGGCACTAAATGACAAATCAAACACATTTCTTCATTGCCTATAGACCAGTGCCAGAATTCTGAGTGGTAAACAAGAACTGTAGATTTAACTCACAAATATGAATTTGTTCTTTATGATGATACTCAAATCTGACAGGAAGATTCATGTGGTTGGAGTGCTAACGTACTGAAAGATAGATGGACAAGGTGGGCAAAAGGGGAAGAAGGATAGGAAGAAGGCGCTACATCAAAATTGAATTAGGTATTTTGGAGGATTTCAGAACTTGAAAGGAATTGATTTCTTGTGGGAAAGCATGCTAATGACTGGAACACAAATAATTGGCTCCTTTACTGCATATCTGTAATGTATAAGGGAAAATGTGAGATCTAATAGGAGAATTCGATCTAAATGGTGTATGTTTTAAGTCTTGCTCCTCCCATGCTGAAAAATCTTGAATGCACCTAAAGAAGAGATGGGGGAAAAAAAAGGAATATTGGTTGCAACAAAACTACAAATTTCAGGAAGTGTACACAACTGAGAAGAATGGGAAGTAGGATTTTAAAGTTTTCTAAGGAGCTAAAGAAACTTTATTGTCGATGCATTATGAATGTCGGTGCATTATGAGGTGAAATCGATGCTGTTCAAAATAGTTATACAAAAGAGATAATGAACATTTCTATTCTGTATTTTGAGAAAAGTGAGTGTTGGATTTGTATCAGGTGATATTTAAATATTCCATATTTAGAGCAACTTGGAAAGATGTTAAATGCAGGTACTAACACCAGCATTTTCAAATCAGCAAATCTGGGCTCCTAGATGTTTTAAAACATCTTGCAAAGGTGCCTCTGTACCACTTTTTTCTGATTTGAGTCCCAGAAGGTTGGACAAGTTTTAGAAAGCTGACAAAAATTCTTATGTAAAACTTTTAAAACAACAAACAAAAAAAAAAACCCAGAACCTTCAACTCAAGTCCCTCCCGTCTTAATATGTAGATGCAACAGTGTGAAAGTCTTCAAGAATATAGACAAAATTCATAGATCCAAGATATAGTGCTTTAAAAGGCACTGTATTGCCTTACATACATATATATGTGCGTGTATGTATGCCTAAAACTTTCCTTATCCTCAAAATTGTCAAGAGAAGGAGGGGGAAAGAAAGAAGCCAAAGTATGTCCGTGGCACATGGAAAAAATATGTTGCTGGGAGCTACACCCTATCCACCACAGAGCAGACATTCAAGAGAGAAATTATTGCTGGAATCTGGTAACAGAGGACACTCAATGAGATTTTAGGTATAAAGAAGGATAGGATATATTTGCCTCTTAAGTGGTGTTTGATAACATATAAAAGACTTGTGTTCAGCAAACTGTAATGCTGTTCAAGTAGGCATATGAAAATGACTCTATTAGGTTGTATGCTATGGGAAGATGAATGCACAGCCATCAAAAAAGTCTCTAATATTTCTAATTTGAAGATTGTTATGAATTGTAATGGCTCCAGTAATTATTTTGGTGCTAGGCTGGAGAAAATACCAGCTAATCTAGTAATCTCAAAATTATTTTAATGTTTCACATGTTTTAAATATTGAAATGAATTTCACCTTCATTTTTAGAAAACTGATATATGAGGATGTATGGTAATGGTTGAGTCATGGCCTCAACTACTGATTGAGCACCTGGGGAAAGAACTGGTTCAGCCCTGGGAGCACAGGTGAAGGCAATTCACCTGTGTGACTGGAGCCAGTGGAGTCTGGCTCCACCTCTCTTATACCCCATTTAAGGGCTGGCTGCCAGCAGAAAAGGTTCCCTGGTTGGAGGTCTCTCTCTTGTAGAGTTTTTCCTGTGAACCTTGCTCTTCAGAGTTGGGTGAGAACCTTTATTTTTTCTTTGTTGTGCCATATGTTTACTATTTGCGTTGGTTCCTTTCCTGTTACACTTTGGTATCATCTTTCCAATTTTAACAGAGGGTATCTTAACAATGAAAATCCCCGTATCTTTTGTACTTGATAGAAGCTTCTATAATCACTGTAGGGCTTTGGATTTTTGTTGTTGTTGTGTTAGTAGTTTGCTTGCTTGCTTAATTCATTAAGAAGGCTATCACTTTACAAAGCCTACTGCTTCCAGTGAACCAAGGCCCAGTGCTTTCTGTTCAGGGAGTAAGGTCTGAGGATTTGTTTCAGGTATGAAACAAAATATCTAAAATATCTTTTCATTAAAATGATAACAATAATAAAACATCTTCCAGTAAAAACAAGGCATTAGGAAAGAAAGAAACAAGTTATATGGTGAATAAAAGCAAGAGCTGGCTCTCAAATGTGTCTAGGCTGTAAAATCTAGCCCCCCCACCCTGCCTTGTGCTTATTCCTTTCCCTACTTGCAATGCCATGCTATTTGCAAGGCTAGGGATTACAGCTACTGATTTACAAGCTTGCTTGGAAGGCATTACCAATTCAAGGAGTTGTATTCTCCTGTTAAAGAATATATTTAATGTCTGCTGTGGTCAATGGATATTACCTTCAGCACACAATGTAAAATTACAAACTCAGGTTATGACATGCCAGCTTATATCTCATGGAAATGAATGCACTCTGCACAATTCAAGGAAGAATGGAAAAGTATGGGTAAAGAATGAAAAGAGAGGAAGAAAAAATGCGTGATGAAGAATTATTTGAACAACCACCAAGCTGCATTTATTTCATAGCTGGTAGAAATGGATACAGGCTTCATTGACTGCGAAGAGTTTATTACTTTTTTCTGTCCCAACTGAATTGAACATTTTCAATTGAAGACAGGAGAGATTTTAGATTATCAAGAAAGTCTACAATGGAACGATAGGGATAGCTATTGCCCTGAACGATGATGCCTTTGAAGAGCTGTGCTTTGCAGACGTTTTTAAAATATAACAGAGCTTAGACAATCATTTAAGTTTTGTTTCATGTGACAAAAACAGCAAAAAATACAAAATGCCTCTGTCTTTGTTAATAAAAACCACTCCCTCATGCCCTCTCTCTGTTAAATGCCCCTTTCACAAAATAAGCCTGAGATATACATTGATCTGAACTGCTTGCAGCAGAACTCCACACTTTATATTTGTGCAAATGGAAATTGCAGATGTACAGCATAATTCATGTGATTGTTCTAACACGCTAAAGGCTAAACTACAGCCAACTCCTAATCCTTTGTTTTTTTCCGAAGGCTGATAACTCACCCAATGTGGGCAGAATTTTTGCGAGTAAAAGCAGAGCCAAAATCTGTCCCTGGATAACCTGCCCTATTATTTCTTTACCTCTCTTTTTCAAGCACAATTAAAATCTCTGCTTTCTAGTTTAGTAGTATTAGAGTTTCTCAGCAAAACAGTCTCAATTATATTTTTACAGTTTCTGAAATAGAAGTAAATCTGGCTAGAAGTCCACACACAAATTCAGAGCACTATTGACCTCTAGTAGAGACTATGTTAGCTTAAATGATGGAAATTTGACAGAGTCATTGGCAACTGAGATATGTTAGAAAAATGAGAGCTTTTGATGGTGGGTACTGGTGACAAATTGAATTTTGTTTATGGGAGAATCTAGTCTCTGCAATTTCTATCACACCTGTATTTTTCACAAAAAGACATTGCAGGATATGATTCTTCTAGTGTTCTTCCTATATCTGTTTTTCTGAAGTCTCTCTTCACACATGGAGTATCTGTGGGTAGGCTCCCAGTATGGCTCTCAACTGCCTTCAGATATGATTAACAGCCTTTTCAAATTCAGGATGTAAAGTAATGATGTTTTATTGATTTTTTTTTTCTGTAGAAAGTACCTTTAAAAAGTTGAAATCATTCAAACCTAAGGGAGAATGACTGACAAAGGAGAAATAGTTATGGCAGATTGGCATATCACACAGAACTGCTCAAGCTAGCGCTGTAGTTGAAACAGGAATGCTTTTTTAACTACAGATCGAGAGTTTTCTCAGCATTATGAGTGCTAGGCTTCCAAATTATTTGCTACAGTCACAGTAAAAATAATCATAATAAATAACAATTTTATTAAATCCATCTATAATCCTACATTAGTTTTTTAATTTAAACTTTATTGGGGAAGAATGATTTAAAAGGAATTAGAAATCTGTACAGAATTGCCTGCACACATTTTGTCACTTCATGCTTTTTTGTCCATTCTTTTAGGTCTGACATAATTACATGTTACATTGTTTGTGTTGTTTAGACAATGCATTATTTTTCTTGCCTGCTGATAGCTACTTTGAAACTCTTGGAAGGAAATAAAAATAAACAGAAATTCCTAAATTCTTGTATAAGCCTGTTGTCTGAAGTAGGCCAGCATTAAGTTAGCTTAGGATTAATGAAGGAGAACTGCATTAGATGAGAGTGGGAGGACTAAAAGCAATTGCTTTCACTGTCACTTCTAAGGTAAATCAGTTTTGGAAAGCTTTGAATGAGATTGGTTTTTGGTAACTTAGTTTATTTCAGAAAATATGTTTATTTCTGCACATGCAGTCTGCAAATTTTAAAGGCAATTTTAGGTTTTGAAATTATTCTCAGTGTACAACAGAAGTGTCAAGTGAATTATACTGAAAGCTGTAGCCTCAATCTACGTAATCTATAGGTAGTGGCATTTTATGTTCCATTAAACCATTCTGTATACTGCAGGAGTATTGGAAGGGACAACTTTAAAGAAGAATACAGCATCTGTATTTGTTTCAGACCTGTCCCCTAGCTACACAAAGTATCAGGACTGCTGAGTATTGTTTTAAATTTCCATTTGTCATGAAAGGAACTCAGCAGTTTTAGGAGTTACTCAGAATATTACAATAGTAGTCTTTTTGGTGCAGTTAACACCGTGGATAAATTTTGCTATGGGTATGAGGTACGGTAGGACGAGTTTTACACTCATCAACAACATAATTGCATGACAGCAGCTAGACGCCTTTGCCATTGTGGGTTTTGAAGTTTTGCTGGTATAATTTAAAAGACAACAGCAGACAGATTAGATGCTCTTCTTGATGCCTCCTCCCTTGCACTCTGTATGTGGGCTTATGTATCTGTCATGTGTGTAGCCACTCCTAATAAGTGTAGGCTGTGATCCATGATATTATACACATACATGAAATCTGTAGTAGATACTGGGAATATTTTCACAAAGCAGAGCCCTAGGAGGTGTACATACATGCTACTTTACAGTCAAGATTGGCAACTGGAGGATCTGTAACTTATTCACAATAACATTAATGGAAAGCCAGCGATTGCTGCTCTCCTGACTGACTTGGTGCTCTTCAGCATGAAGAAACATGTAAATTTATGCTGGGGGGGAAAAAAAAAGATATAGAGAATTTTATCTTAGAAAGCAAACTAGGGGATGAGGATGAAGATGTTTCTCAAGGTAAGCTGTCATAGTATGATAAGTCTTGTAGGAAACAACACAATAGAATAAGACTGTGTGGCATTTGCTCTCCTACTAGATGTCAAATAAATTATGCTATAGCAGTAAAGCAATAGCTATAGCCAGTCATTTTGATGGTGAGTGATGTTCTTTAATGTCTTCATCAATGACATTGACAGTGGGATTGAGCGCACCCTCAGCAAATTTGCAGATGACACCAAGCTGTGTGGTGTGGTTGACACACCTAAGGGATGAGATGCCATTCAGAGGAACCTAGACAGGCTTGAGCAGTGGGCACAGGTGAACTTCATGAGGTTCAAAAAAATCTAAGTGCAAGGTCTTACACCTGGGTCATCACAACTCTCTAATACCAATACAAACTGGGAGATGTAAGGATAGAGCACAGCCCTGCTCACACAGACTTGGGGGTGCTGGTGGATGGTGAGATGGGCATGAGTCAGCAATGTCCTCACAGCTCAAAAAGTCAAATGTATCCTGGGCTGCATCAAGAGAAACATGAACAGCAGGTCAAGGGAAGTTATCCTACTCTACACTGATGAGACCTCATGTGGAGTGCTACTTCCAGGTAGGATATCCTCAGAACAGGGGACTTGTGGTCCTGTTGGAGCACACTCATCCAGAGGAGGGTCACAGAAGTGACCTAAGGCATGGAACACACAGGCTGAGAGATCTTGGGCTGTTCAGCCTGGGGAAGAGGAGGCTCTAGGGAGACCTGAGAGCAGCTTTTCAGAACTTAACAAATAGCTGTAAGAAAGGAGACCGACTCTTTAGCAGGGCCTATGGTGATAGGACAGGGAAAATGATTTCACACAAAGAGGGAGATTTAGGTTGAATAGAAGGAAGAATATTTTTTTTATCATAAGAGTAATGAAGCACTGGAATAGGGCTGCCTAGAGATGTGGTAGATATCCCAGCCTTATTGACAATCAAAGCCAGGCTGGACCAGGTTCTAAGCAGCCTGACCTAGCTGTAGGTATCCTTGTTCATTGCCAGGGAGTTAGACTAGGTGACCTTCAGAGGTCCCTTTGAACTCAAACAATTCTATGATTCTATTAAGATTTCTTTAGTTTTTTTCATTTCCTTCACTGGGAGAGGTGGAAATGCTGCCTCTAATGTTTAGAGATCATTTACCCATGCAGCTGTAGGATCAGACCCACTTTAGAAATGATTTAAGAAGTATTAGTGCAAAGGTATTTTTGAGCATTGAATCATTTTCTGTGCTTCTTGTCACATTCCATCTTTGTCTTCAACTTTCAGTTAGTGACTGCTCATATACAAGGTATAAGTGCGCATTAGGTTGAACTAAAAAACCCGGGAAGACAACGTTGTTACTTTGAGTCCATTGTTGGCATCAATATTAATAAAGAAAAGGTAACAGTGAATGGTGGGGACCATTCCATGTGCGTAAAACTCTACTGTATGAACAAAAGCAGACGCTATTACTGAGGGATCTGTCGTAGATTTTACAATTGCTTGCTGAACAGTGCCATCAGTTGGAAACTTGAGCTGTGCCCAGATGGCAGATGTTTGACTTTCCATAGTCCTCTCTTTTCTGACACTTCACTTCAATAAAAAACATGAAAACGTAGAGTTCTACTCATTAAGCTATAAAATGAAAATGCAAGGATGCCCAGGAGATCATTGGTTTCTCCTCTCATTCTACCAACTTCAATTTAATACAGTGATTATCTGCAGGGATTGGCACCTGAAAGTTAGAAGGACAAACAGTCTGTTCCAATGGATTGATATAAATGTCTTTTCATTTGATTAAAAACATTTTTTTAAATGAAATATTCCAAAGATATCACAGAAACCAAGTGTTGTAGAGTGGGGGCTTCTTATTAAAAATCACTTAAAACTTATGTGGGAGACAAAAGAAAAAAAAACAACCAAATCTTTAAATGTTAAAGCTTATGTTCATCTTTGAAAGTCTTCATATTGAAGGAATAACTCCTGACCTGATTGGAGGATTCTTGTTTTAGATAATTACGTGGCATCTGGGAGATGGAAGAAAATTTATTTCTGACTGCAGAGGTATAATAGATTATTTTTTTTCTTTCAATGCTGGAGTTCTTAAAAGGCAAAGATTTGAATATTTACATACTGTAAATATAACTGAATGAAATGAGTTACTATTTAGCATGTGGCAGAACTTAACATTACTGAGATAGAAAATGCTTCACATTTCTATGGTGATGCAGAGTCCCCAAGATAGTGCCTCGTATTCAAGAACTGATTAAATGTCTAGATAACTTCTGTTCATGACTGGAAATTACTTCTATTTAGCATAAGAGTAATGGAGAAAAAAATTACAATTAACTTATTTACTGGGGGGGGAAAGGAAGAAGTTTTTACAGAAGTGAGTATCAAGTATGAAACACTTATGGGTGATTGAGCCTGTAGCAAGCTACATTGTGTATGCATCCTGTTACACTTCCTGATCATAATGACTACCTTTTAAAGTGCTGAGTATGGAGAGGGGGAGAGAGAGGGAGAGAATCAGTGAATCTCTTCAGTAGTTTACTGGGGATGTTTGGTGCATTCACCTCTCCCACCTAGGCACTTGTAGCTGTGACAAAATTTATACTACAGACAAAATGGATATCTTTAAAAATTAATTCTCTTTAAAGCTAAAAATCTGTGTGCTTGTATATTTTTAACTAAAAGAGTTCTCTAAAGATTTCATATTTGGAGAGCAGCTATTTGCATAACATACAAAGTTTTTCATGGCTTGCTAAAAAGGGCTCTGTCCACACAGGGTGTAGTGGGCATCTCAGATCTTGTGAGCCACCAAAGCTCTAGTAGCTATGTAGCTACTAGAGATTTTTTTTTTAGGTATATCTAGGTAGATTTAACTGATGTGAATGTTTTGTTTGAATGCCATTTACATTCTGAGGAAAAGTAACTGTGGGAACACAAAGTAGTTTTGCGCTCTTTTTCAGTGTGTTTTATTTTTTTTTCATGTCCTGGTGGACTTGGAGCAAGTGGTACACATATGTACAGATCTTATGATCTTGCTTGCCTACCTAATGGTGAAAAATAATTTTTTTTGATAGGTTTGCTTTAACCTTATATTTTGCAGAACTCAAGAAAAGCTCAATTAAAGCCTGTGTATAGGCTCTCTAAGGAAGGAACATTTTAAGAATTTATTCTTCTCTCTGTTCTGAGATCTTGAAGTCTATTTCCATTACTGAATAGGATAAGCTGATGAATTGCAATTAAAGACACGGTAGCAAAACAGATTAAATGTGCTAATGATGGCTGACTGTGATTTTCCTTTACTACTTTCACTGCGTAGAAAGCACGGCTCAAAGATTTTGCTAATTTTATGAAAGCAAGCACCCTGCTGACCCGAGGTCTCCTGCAACAGTTTGAGTAATGGAGATCTGGGTTTCCTTCTGCCAAATTACAACTCTTGCTTTTCCTTCTTTCCCACAGGAGGAGAAGTCCCTTATACAACCCTGGCAACACGACTGATGATGGGGGCTTGGTGGCTTTTTGCTTTGATTGTCATCTCCTCCTACACAGCAAACCTAGCTGCTTTCCTCACCATCACGCGCATTGAGAACTCTATCCAGTAAGTTGATGAACTAAGGGAAAAGGATGCATAAATATATAAAAACACACGGAATGGTATGAATGTTCTAGTTAAATGTGAGATGGGGGGAAAATGTTAACCCTCTCCTGAGTAGTAGTTCAGAAGCTAATGAAACGGCATAACATAGCCTTCAAGTATTCCATAGTACTTCCCCTCTGGAGACAACATCAGAATTGCTGGCTTCTGGCACGTACTATTCAGTGACACATAGACATGCATATGTATATACATATACCATGTTTTGAAAGAAGAAATTGAGTTTGAGATAACTAGAGTATCAGTATCTGAAGTGGAAAAATACAAATTACTGGTATGTTTTTAGGCTATGCTTTCTGTTCAAATGCAGTTTTACAGTAATGGTACTCTCTTTGATCAAGAGGGATTCAGTTTCTTCCAAGTATGGGGAGCTCTAAGCTGATTCACCTTTTTTGCAAAAGCAAATAATGTGGTAATAGAAAAAAAAAATCACTGATCAGTTGTCTTCATACCTTCCACTCCAAAGTGCTCTCAGTACAAATCAAACAAGTTGTTCTCTTTTTTACCGTTTTCTGTTTCTTTTTCTTCATCCCTCCCAAACACAATTATCTTCTTTTTTTTTTAATAGTATTCTTCTATCCCTTTTTCCCCCAGTTATCTCTCCACACCACAAAAATGGTGTCCTGCTCTCTTTCTCTCCCTTTTTGTTGAGAGAAACTGCTCCAGTTTCTCTCCCTTAGCACTCAGTGTGCTAAGTTGCTGTAAGTCTCCCCACCCACCTAAATCCTTCCTCCCAGGTCAAATCAGAGACTTTTAAATACAGATAAAAACCATAAGCCAAACTGTCCAAGGACCAGCTGGTCATTTTTCAGTAGAACACTATTCTTGAACACCAGTCTTGAGTCTATGCATACCCAGATATGCAAGAGTGACACTGATGTAGACTGGGCTGCAATGGAAGTTTGTGTAAGAAAAATAAATGAAGATGGATTCAGTCATTCAGATTTTCCTTACAACTACATAATCTTCTGCATCCTGCTTTGAAGCTATGTCTCCTACGGTTTTGAAGTACTTTTTTTTAAAAAAAAGCTTAAATTGCTGAGAGAAGTATCTGAGGTTTTTCATCGTATGTAAAATATATATTAAATATATCCTAACTATAATTTAATGTATCTTTAGCTTTTTAGTTTGTTTATTTAGTGTATTATGATGTCACTAGAAAGCCCCCAGTGGAATTCTGAGAGTATTATATACAGTTGTGACTACATTGGTGTTTATGCAGTATTATTTACAGGCAGTCACTGATAATGTTTTATTCAGTAGAAAATGTTGCAGCTGGAAAGCTTCTGAAGCGAAAGAGCAGAAACATTTATCAAAGTGCTTGTAGCTTAGAAATAGAGCAATTAGATGTGTTAAGTATCCATTAGGGAATGAAGTTATCCTAACTATGGTGGGAGTGTAAAACTTCAGTTTACAAAACTGCCAAAATTGGAACTCCAGCCGACACATAACAGAGAAGATGTTTGTTTACCATGCTGAATTACTGCAAAGTGGGAAACATGAATAAGCAACAGAGAAAAAAGCTGATCTTTCTTTTTTTTTTTTTAAACAGATCAAATTGTACCTTGGGGAGCTTAGAGGGCCAGAATGGGAATGAGCTTAAGCATTTAAAGAAAATTAAACAGATTCTGCTCATAGTACATGCTATTCAGTCGGCTTCTGAAAGAAAATCAAACAAATGAAAGAGATTGAAGTCAGTGGGTTTGCACAGATGTAGCAAGTAGTTAATGGGTTTTCATTTCAGATTTCTAGCTAGCACCAGATATGACAGCGTGTTGTCCTTGTAATATCTTTTATGAAGGAAAGGAGGACTTGAACAGCCCACAGCATGCTTCATTTCTATGAAATATTTCAGTAGTTACTGCATTTCAGCTTCTGGATATGTAGCCAGCTTTTGTTCAGAACTCTTCCCTTTTTTGGCTGTTACTGTGATGGGGCCACTTTTCCTAGTAAGAGTCTAAGAGTATCCAGAAGCTTATTTTAAGAAAAGCATAAGTTATGTTGTTAGACAGTGCACCACTAAGGACCCTTTTCCCAGAGGATATCAGAGTAACTCTTTGCTGTGTAACTTCATTTGTGACTGGAGGAATTGTTATCTGCTTCACTGGTAAATTAGAACTAAATTTGTTAAAGTTTGTGAATTGACTATGTTTTCCAAATACATGTTGACTCTTAATACCATTAGAAGCACTAATAATAATACCAGTGGTAAGGATTGGGAGTATAGGCATGCAACTAATGAAGAATTTCCTAGTGCATCTTTTATTCACACTTGACCCACATCTCAGACCTTATTTAAATCAAGACAGTCATTGTTTGGTATTTCAAATGCCAAAGCATTGTGGCAGCAAAGAAAAGTGTAACTTTGATTTTTCTTAGATCTTTAGATCACTGTCTATAATGCAACATGAGTGAATGATAATCAAGAGTAGCTTTTCAGCAAGTGCCAAATAAGCTTGGAGGACTCAAGCTATTTCTAGATGAAGATGCTGTGAATTTCATGACCGAGCCACTATTTTCCACTATAGTGTTTATCATTCAATTATGACACAATTCAAGACTCCACTGGCAGAGAAACTGGCTGCGCTCATACTGTACTGCTTCCTCTGGTAAGGTAAGCTGTCACCACTATCCCAGAGGCATTGAAATTGTGAAGAGAAATTGGAACTCAGAGAAGAAGTGAAAGGATTTGTTGGAAGAAAGGATGGGCTTAGGTTCAGGTTTAGGTTTAAATCTAGGCTGCTGCTGAAGATGAGGAAGTTTGACTAAGATGTATCATCATGGTACAGGGAAGAGTCTGTATCTTCTGTGAAATAGGAACTTCATGCTGTGTTCTCGAAGGCACAGGTTGTATGTCCTATTTGATAAGTGAGACTTCCACCTCTAAATAGTAGAAGCATGGCAGTAAAGCTTGCCTTTGGTCATGCTTATTTTGCCTAGTCGTTCTCACAACATCTTTCCTGAACCACAGTTTACTAAGCTTAGATGTCTCCAAGGCTCAAATAGTTTCATATGACAGCCTATATATTTTCAGCAAAGGGTGTTACACAAGAATGCTGTAACTGAAGTAGGCATTTCCTTGCTCAGAAAAACAGAATGTTCCTTCAACCCTACTTTTGCATGGTTCACCCAGATCTCTAAACTGCCTAGCAAGCAACATTTTTAGTTTCTGACACAGATGTCACTGCCAACAGTCAAAAACCTCTTGGCTTCCTGTATCCTTTTTCCTAGGCTCACCTATGAATTAATCCTGAATTTTCCTATTAAAAGGAAAAGATAGAAGAAAAATGCATGCTTTATCAGCAAATGAGCGCTTGAGCTTAAGCAATGAAAAAGTGAAAAATGACCTAAAATTTAATGACAAGTTCCCCGCAGAGAGTGCTGTGAAGTAGTCAACTCTAATAACAGCCAGCATAAAACAATCTGTAACCCAGGTCTACAAAGAAATTTTCATGCCCAACCCTTTGACTTCAGTGAGATGTAATTATCTAAAAAGGAATTTAGTTAACCCTCTGTGAAACTGACCTTTCTTTTTTCTACGTTTTCAGTGAATTTTTTACAAACATCTTTAGCTGACATGCATGGACAACATATCAATTCTGTCTAGAATATGAGTTTAGGGAAGAGGGTGTGCCTTGGGAAAATAAACTTAAGACTTGATGTGAAAATATTTTTCTGAGCTTAAAGCAGAGACAGGTTTTTTAGTTAAAAAGTATTTAGTCTGTAGTGAATTGATTTCTACTGCTTGATTAAGGTGCAGAAAAAGCAAACTCACCAAACACTGTAAAATACACCTAACTCCTATTAATTCATCCTCAAATGACTCAATTCATCCTTGGAATAGCCTTACACTGTTAATCGGTATAGGATAATGTTTGTATTGGCTCAGTAATTGCAATTAGAGAAAATATAACAAAGACCACATCATATTTTTCTCCCCAAATGCTTCATGACTGATAATCAAAAATAAACTGAACTGTTGCTTGTGTATTGCACTGAGTGGTCTTTTACTTTATGTAGAATTTGTATAAATGCAAACTTAAGTACAGGTGTTTATCTTCATAGCAATTTTTCAACTTCTGCTTCTACTAGATTTTAAATGTTTCTGCTATTGTATGTATGGATAGGCAGCAGTTGGTAGTTATCTTTAACTAGTATCAGATCACCCAGGAAGGGCAGTAAGAAACTCAGTAATAAAGGAATAGATTATTCTTTCTGAAGATCATGGCTCACTGGAAAATTTAAAAGGAGACGGTCTCCAAGTAGATATACTTCTCCTTTTTTTTACCATCCCTTATCTGAGGTTAGGGAGGAATGGATCTTGGATCCACACCTTCCCTTTGTGCAGGTGAATTGCTTGCACCTGTGCTTCCAAGGCTGGTCATGCCCCTTCATCAGGTCATGACCTGACAGTTTCTGTATATCATACTGCTTTGAAATAAGAAATCCAAAGAGAATTTCTTAAAATGTGGGCTTATAATATCCTTATACATCTTAGATCTACTTTGCTTTACAGATGTTTGAACTGAGATCAGTAAAGCTTCTGCAAAATTAAATCCTCATCTGAAGCGGATAATGCTGCATCAGAGAATAATCAGTATGAATACATCAACTTAACTAGAATTTTTTTCTTATTGAGGCTTCATCTGGCAACTGTGTGTTCAGGCTGTGCAACACACTGAGACTGAGCATTTCACTCCACTTAGTTGTCTGAATGGAGAATGAGTTGTTTAATCCAGGAATCAAGGTATATCAAGCAATGTGTAACCTGCAAACCAGGCTGGAGGCAAAAGAAAAATCTTTCTTTTAGAAAGGAACCTCTATGGTTTAATAATTTTACTAGTTCTGTCAAGGTTTGCTGCGTTTCTTTGTTTCACAGTAACTTGGCTGCTCAGTTCTGGATGTTGTGGAAGTCTGTGGAGATGTCAGTTATTAAAACTCACTTTATGAAATAGGTCATACATATTATGATCCCACTGGGCATGTTTGTGTGAGGGGATGTAGTCAATGGTGTGATAAGTCTTTTCCTTGTCTGTGCAGCTGTGAGCACACCAACATTTCAGAGTCTGCAAACCTTTTTCACTCCTCAGCATAGGATTGAGTGAACCAATGCGTGGAGTTTTCAGCTGACATCATTTATAGGGTTTAAACCCATCTTACTGTCATCTAGCTACTGTTATTTTCTCAGTGTAGAGCACTACCTACAATGTGCAAAGCTGAGGAACAGGGAAGTTGGGAGGCATCCTTTGTTTTAGTATAGAACCAAATTGTGAAGAGCTGCAGACTGTATTTTATGTCAGAATAGACAGCTAGGATGCACCTTCCTGAAGGCATCACCATAGTCATCCTTGTCATTTCTCTGCTGGTGATCCATTTGGGTGTGATGGCACTCCTGCTTCTTTCTTCCTGATGAAATGAGTACTCCTCCATACCTTTCTGTAGTACCCTTCTGGACCATCTGCGTATGTTTAGCATTTTTTCCCACCTGAAAATAGTAAGGTTGCTTTTACAGCTGCAAGATATAGAGAGGAGCTGTTTTTCCTTTTGTGCTGTTCGTGGCAGCAGTTATATGTATCATTTACATACCAGTTAGCAGTTATATTTCAGGAAAATGCTTTGTTGCTTGTTACACTAGAATTTATATGGCTATACAGAGTCCATTAATGATTGCAGTTTTGCTACATGGTGGTGTTAGAAACTGGGGACTCAATAAATACTTTCTGTGTACTTTTCTAGTAATATGTATGATAAATAACACAACAATTACAGGACTTTACAATATGTATCGCGTGACAGACTGTTGCACTTCTGAGCACTGCCAGGAGATACAGAAGCATATTGGCAGCAGCAGCACTGACGCAGAGTGGGTGAATATAGCATCTTGCATTAGTCTAGTGCCTTTTGTCAGTGATGCTTTTGACAGATATGTAGCCTATAAATGCAGCTGTGATGCACCTTCTTTTTACACAGTGCTTTGTGTAATGGTGAAACTAAGTATTTCTCAGCAAGGCATGCTTCTGTCTATTGTAATGCCTTTTTGCAGAGCTGTTGCCCGGACAGCCAGGTCCCAGAATGGGTTGTTGCAGAACGTTATCCCTAGCATAGTTTAGGGCTTTGCATTTCTTGCTGAATTCCAGAGTGTTCTGTTTGCCTCTTCCTCCAGTTTTTCTAAGTTTGTCTGAATGGATGCTTTATCCTTGAGGAGTCTATGTCATGTTGCCCACAACCTGATAACAGGATGCTTCTTCACCTCTTCCAGGATATTGATAGCGATGTATTCCCTTATACTTGTGATACTTGTAACTGGATTCCAGGTGTGATACAACCCAGTAACCACTACATTTTGAGCATGATCATCCAGTCAGGAACTCACAGTATCACCAGACTGTAGGGCCTCGAATGGCCCCAATCCCCCTGCTAATGCAGGTTCCCTACTAAAGTAGGTTGTGCAGGAAAGCATCCAGATGGGTCTTGAGTATTTCCAGAGACTCCACAGCCTCTCTGAGCAGCCTAATTCAGTGCTCTGTCACCCTCAAAATAAGTTTTTCCTCATATCCATATGGAACTTACTACGTCCTCTTGTCCTGTCACAAGATACCACTGAAAAGAGCCTGGCACCATCTACATGACACCCACCCTTTAGATATTATTTCTTCTCCAGGCCTCTCATCATCTTTGTCACCCTGGCATTGGCCTCTCTTAGAAACTGCTTGTATTTCTTGAACTAAGGAGCCTTGTACTTTACATGGTATTCCAGATATGGCTTCACCCAGCCACAGTACAGAGGGAGGATAATCTCCATCATCCTGCTGCTGGCCATAATCCTTTTAGTGAATCCCGGAACATCACTGATTGTCCTTCTTGGCCACAGGAGCAACTGCTGGCTCGTGGCCAGCCTATTTGCCACCCAGACAACTAGGTTCTCTGCAGAGCAGAGATCCAGCACATCAGCCTCTAACTTGTACTGATGCATGTAATTATTCCTCCCTGGGTGAGACTCTACATTTGCCCTTGTGGAGCCTCCTAAGGTTCATCTCCACCCAACCTCTGGGTCTCCCGGAATGGCAGCACAGCCTTTTGGTGTCTCAGCCACTTCTCCTAGCTTTGTACCTTCAGCCATTTGGTTTTCCACACTGTCAGACCTAATAACATAAATTAGATACAAGGGTATTTTGGGAGACAGTACTGAATGCTGGCTAAGATAAGGTAAATTGCAGCCATTGTGCTTGTCTTGTCCACAAACTCAGTCGTTTTATTAAAGGAGAGGGCAATTCAGTTGGTCAAGCCTGAGTAAGCCTTACTAAATCTGTGCTGCCTGTTCTGTCAGCTTTTTCTCCTGCATATGCTCAGAAATGTGCTTCAAGAGAGCTCAGTCCATGTTATCAGTTAGAAATTAAATCAAGGCTGAGCAGCCTTAGTTCCCTAAATCATACTTTTGATCATTTTTGAAGACTGGTTATGTCCTTTTTCCAAAATGAGGGGGATGGATCTCTCTCAGTCTGAATTGTATTTTGGAGGTGATAGTGAGCAGTCTTGCAAGAAATAAGGTCTGTTCTGTCAGTGCACTTCATGAAGCCTTCGTGGACTTTGGTCAAATGCTCCCAAGCAATCCCTACCTAAATTCCTTCTTTCTTACCTGTCTATGCTTTCCCCCTTCTTTATATTGTCTGTTGAAGATCTTTTAAAATCTTTTTATTTTTTTTCTAGTAATTTTTAAGATGGATGTTGTTTTCCCTGAAGAAACCTACCTAATGACTATCTTTAAATTTTATCAAGTGTTATTTCAGTGCATTTATTACACCTAAATTTAACATCTTTCTCAGTTGCTTACTTTTGTGATTCCCCTGATCATGACCAGAGTCTTTTAAAAATATTTGCTTTCCTTTTGCATCATGGGGTTTCACATTTTTTGTAATGTTCATAATTAATCTTTCAGAACTCATACATATTTCTGTCTAGACTTGATTTTACTTTTTACTTTTCAATTACAAATTAGCCACAAATACATTTTAAAGTAGAAGAATTTTAACATGGACACTTTAAGCCTTAAGTAATTTTTTTTCTTTTCATTTTTCCCTTTTCACATTAAGCCGTGTTTATACATGTCTGCACACAGAAATCCCACTGTTAATTGGGTTGCACTGCAGTCTACATTCAGTAACTGCTTTTACCCTGCTGAATGAAATGTTCTTCTTGAATCCAAAGGTCCACGTGGTTGGCCAAAGAGCATGCGTAGGCATAGTTTAAGCACAGAATTGAGCTCATTCTCCTCTGTATTTGTCCATTCAGCTAAGAGCAATGTTGAGAACTTAGAAATCTAGAATATTTGAGAATGTAATCTTCCATCAACATTCTGAAGTTTATCAAATAACAATTCATTGCCGTCAGCCTCTCCTTGACTTTCATGTTCTACAGGGTACATAGTGGTGTGCACTTGCAGAGTTTTAGGAATTTGGGGAATTATATTGACCAAGGCACTGGACTGATACACAAGTTTGAGGGTTTTTTTTGTTGTGTTTTTATCTATTTGTCTAGCATTTTCTTTATGGGTAAATATGTTTGCTAGCAAATAATTTAGGAGTCTCATGACACTTTAGTCTACCAGTCTTCCATTTTTCTGTTTTTCTTCCCAGAAAAGGGTAAATCTCAGTTATGTAGTAAGACACCAATATACTCAGGTTCAGTAAAAGCCTTATCTCATGGCTCCTTTGGTCTCATTTGATAATCCTGTAGGTGTACTGATTCTTTACAGTTTTCCTGTTGCTTGTATTCTTGAAGAGGAATGCCCTCTTGTAAGAAGCAGAGGAGAGGATTTGGGATTTTTAAATAAATTTTTAATTTTTTTAATTTATCTCTTTCTAATATTTTCTATATGTTATCTACTTAGAATTTAGCTCTTGTTCAATGTTTTTCAGTGAATGAAATTCAATGGATTTCAAAGGATTTCTCTTTGACTCAGTGAACCTCTAAAACCTTGCCATTGGGCTCTATTGATTTCTTCCTTCTTTTCTTCCTTTCTGTTGTGCTCAGTGCTATACGTATCCTTCAAGATGTGTTGTCTTTGGTGTCCTTTCTGGGACATTTAAGAATTTCTATTTTTCCTTCCCCTATGTAATATCCTTTTTCTAAACTCTAAATTTACTTGTTTCAAAAATTCATCTTGGATTTTAATGAATTTCTTACCATTGACTTTGCATTTTCTGCAGCTGCATAGAGGTTTTACAATTTGCTATGACCTGCTTTAAGACAGCTCTCAGATCCTTGATTTGTCCTTAGGTGTCATCCATTAGATTTGTGCAGTTTATACAAAGTTAATTTGTACCAGGAAAGCTGTAATGGATTTTAGGCACTAGATGTATTGCAATAGTTATTTTGAAACTTTAATGAATGCCATTTAAGAAACAAAGGTATGGGAGAGTAATTCTGTAGGACAGAAAAATAAAGGCCAGGAGGTAAGGAGACTTAAAAGACTATATATGTATGTGTATGTGTATGTATATGTATGTGTATGTATATGTATGTGTATGTATATGTATGTATATATAATTTTTATTTTTTTTAAGAGCAAAGCAGGGTTGACAAAGTTGTATTTGTGGTTAATATTTTCTGTTTGTAGGGAACAAATAAAAGTACATAATATGTAAAGTAGAGCAAATCTATCAGAGTAACGTGAACCACAATACAGAGACATTTCATGAAACCATAGGAGAAATGATCTCATCGCTGAAAATTGTATAGGATGCAATCTGCTGTGTGGTGGGTGCATTGTTCAGCACAGGAATTGCACCAAAAAGCTCTTTTTTGCCACATAATCTGGTAGTTTAGAAAGCTGGTTTTGGTGAGTGTGGCTGTTAAGAGTATTTAACACAGTTAATCTGCTACGTGTGGCTGGAGAGACTGCAACGCTTCTTTCTCCCCTTTGCCCCTGTTGTTATCTTTTCACTCATTTTCATTTTTTTCCACCCCTTCCTTTCATTTCATATTCCTCCTTATATCTTAAACCACAAAAAACTTCAGACTCAGGTTATCTTTAAGAAAAAAAAAATCAATTAAAAAAAAAGAAAGAAAGAAAGAAACTGCCTTGACAGCCATCTTTTTATACATTGCCTTTTTCTTGCCTGCAGTGTCTTTCTATTGAAAATACAGCTTTAAGTCTCCTATGTTTCTTTTCTTTACCAACAATTAAGGTCTCTCCAGGATCTCTCAAGGCAGACGGATATTCCTTATGGCACTGTCTTGGACTCTGCGGTCTATGAACATGTTCGAGTGAAAGGGATGAATCCTTTTGAGAGGGACAGCATGTATTCCCAAATGTGGCGGATGATTAACAGAAGTAACGGTTCGGAGAACAACGTCTTGGAGTCGACCGCAGGCATTCAAAAGGTATTGTTGTGACATGCTTTTTCCTTTCCTTTGCAGACTCTCTTGTAAACATCAGATTTGCTTAGTTGTTGCTTTTAACTATCAGGGATGCATTGGCACCCAGATAATGATTATGCCCTGTACCAATTTTTGCAAGCCCGTTGTATCAGCATAGAAGATTTCTCAGTGAGGTAACTTGTTTTCAACTATGTTTTAAAATGTAAGTACCTAGAGTGGTCATTCTGAAGAGGATTTATAGGTATGAGAGATGAAAACATTTGTCAGGATGTAAAATGAGTATAGGATCACTGGACTGCTAATGCCAGAAGATGTATGGCAATGTACTGTACCAAGTTCAAAGCACAAGACATTGATTAACTTCTGTAGGCTCCCATCCTACTGAAAACCTTAACTTCCTGTTAAGTCCGAATCACATATTTTTCAAGAGAGGAAGGTAGCACAAAACGATCAACGATCTTTTATAATGTTTTTAACTGAGGGAACATAATTTGAGTCAGTTTTTGAAGGAACATTGTTGAATGTAATGTTTCCCTGGTGTTATGGTGTTTATAATAACAGTAGTTCATGAAGCAGGTCAGTGCAAGTGAATACTGGTTAATGGGTGACAAAACAAACTTTATCCCTACCATTATGTCTTCCTGTTAAGTTTTAAAATCAAACTTGTCAAATACTGTGTTTTGCAGATTTCATTTTAAATTTGAAAATGTGATGATTATTCAGGGCAAATATCCATGAAGTTGTACTTTACCTAAATTTGGTTTAAAGACTTCTAAAAATAGGAGCAAACCCTGTGTTTCATTTCCACTGGAATCCATTTGCCAGGGCAATGTGTTATTTCTGTGTTTTGACACCCAACACAGTCAAAAGAAAAGGCTATGTTCAAAAGAATGATTAAAATACTGTTTATGTCTTGGTAATAAAGGAACCACAAAGGAACAAAGGTGGTTTGGAGTTTTAACAACCACTAATTCATTCTGTATAACTGGTATCATATTTTCTGGTGTGAAGGACGAAATGGTATAGCTGTATGAGAAGCTGTGCTTTTGAATCTCCTTTAGAAAAAGACATAAGCTGAGAAAACAAGAAACAAAAAAATGACAACAATGTGAAGAATGTTGGCTGGGTAAAATTGTTTTTTTCTTTTCTTTTTTTCTTTTTTAAGAACACGCATTTTAGCTCAGTTTGCAAAAAGTTTGCAAAAAGGGCTTGCCTTTTGTATTATCAAAGCCTCTTGTTTTCCTTCCCAAACTATACTGAGAGATTCAGGAGAATCAAAAACCAGAGCACATTAAGCATAGCACTCAATACAGTCAGCAGTGTGTTGACAAATTGCTTTCACCTGGAAAAACAACAGATGTGTCATACTGGAAAGTAATTCTGGATTATAATCTTTGATTTCTAATTCCTATAAAGGTGGCAGTTGCTGTCTTAAAAGCTGCACCATCAAAACTGTCTGGGTTTTGTTGGGTTCCCATGTTTCTGCTTCCCAGGAATAAGCATTTGCAAGTGATGTCAAACAACCAAGCTGCAGTATGTGAGCAAGCCAGACACTCCAATTTTAAAATACCTGAGGGCTTGATTTCAAAGAATATACATATCCACCAATGTGTGTGCAGTTTCTCTCCTCCTTTTCCCTTACAGGAAGAACAGAGATAAAGGTTATCCGCCAGCTGCTGTTCACATTAAAGCTTTTGGGAGATCATATTTGGATTGCTCAGGAAGAAAGTTCTGTTGATTTACAAGCAAACACAAGAAATATCACTGAAGCTGTCCCTTTCAGGAGTCATTTGAGATAGCTCTCCCTCAGCTGGAAGTGATGTGATGATAAAAGCTATTCTTAGGCAAGGGAAATTAGAGTGGAATGGAACAGTTCTGTTGAAAGGGACTTTCAAACATTACCTAGTGTAACTACCCATCCTCTTCAGGGCTAACCAGCAGTTAAAGTGTTACTGAAGGCATTATACAAATGACTCTCGAATGCTGCCAGGCATGGGGCATCAACCATCACCCTAGGAAGCCTGTTCCAGTGCTTGACCAGCCTTATGGGTGGTACTCTTTACAAAAGATAATTGATAAAAGACAGGGACTATGATCTGTGGAATAGCTTGAAAGACATCATTTTACAGGAAGGAAATGGTGGATCCCCTCTGCCAATATGTATACTTCGTAATGCTCTTCAGAGCCTTGAATGAATTTAACAGGCTGCACCGAGGCCACTAACACAACCAGATTATAGTTCTGGACAAAATGAACCACTGGGTGTCCCTTTGTGCTTTGTTAACCAATGTGAAAGCATTGTATAATAGTGGGATGTCTGGGCCCTGCTGCCCTCTCTCTGAGTTGAACAGAGTTTGCAAGTACCCATCACAAGATGACAGGTTTAGACAGTCAGGCATCAGGATATTGAAAAGGCTTAACCAAGCATTTTTATTATATCTTAAAATCCCACTGTTTTGTCTCACTTCTGTTCTTCAAATATTTGGAGGAAAGTAGCAGTAGAATGTGTCTTTAATTGGGAGGAGGGGGATCAAATGCTGATGTATTCAGCGTATTATCCCTTGCTCAGCAGGATGGTGCATCTGCTGGACCAGAGACTTCATGGAGAATCACACCTGTGCAAGTGAGAGCGAATTGTAGCCAAATGACAGTGATCACATAATCCCATTTTGCAACAGAATGTCTGCAGCGTTGACTTCTTTTTCCTGGTGAGGGGGCAAGACAGGGAAGAAAGAAAGGATGGAAAAATTGTGCTATTTTAAGTTTCTAATGTTTGATATATATTGCTTCTGTTCTTCTCATAAATCAAATGCATACACATCACTGAGCACCCACATGACCAGCAGTTTACACATGTACATCAGGTCCTGTTAGACAGCAGCTGGTTGGACTTACCTTGAAAGGACAGCAGTTTTAAATACCTCAAACTGAAGAAAGCCTGAGGAGTAGAGGCACTTTTCTAATTTCTATAGGTTATTTCCTCTTCCTTTCTCAAAGGACAACAAAAAACAGTTTAAGATCTATATCAGAGCAAGGGAAGCATTCAGCTGTTGGTCCTCCTGCTTTGTCAAATCAAAACAGTTGGAGAGTTATCTGTATTCCTGTATATGCTTGGATTATTCCAGAAAATAGTCGCTTTTGTCTTCTTTTTTTTTTCTCATTATTACTCCTAAGTATTTTGTGTATCTCAAATTGATTTCCTTTTTTTGCATAGGTTATGAAATATACATCCCATTCCGTCAAAGGAATTTCTATTTTCCGGGAAGTTATTTATTCAGAGGGGATTTACCAAGGCCTAAGTCATGCCTGCTTAAACATTCATTGAGGACTCCAAGAAAATCATTTAGGCTTAAACATATCACATTACATACCTCTTTATGTCTTCTTAAAAAGCACATTACCCTGCTTAATCCTTTACAAGCACCACAGGCTTTCCTATCCCTGGAACTATTCCCATTTAAAATATAATGAAGTGCTTCCATTGTGCCTCTGTCTGCTCTTTCTTCCCTAGAGTATAATAGTGCCTAATGCCCTATCCTACCCACCTCATTCCTCTGAACGAGACACTGTAGCCTACAGCATCTCCATTTTTCTCAGTAGTACAAAGTGGAAAATTCCTTTCCCAGGCTGCATAGGCAGAATCAAAATGCATTTGTAACCTCGGTCTGTTTAACTCTGCAAAATATTTAGCTTGTAGGAAACTTGAGGATGACTGCCAGGAGAATTAATGTTTTTTGGATGGTGCAATAGAAGAAACTCATTTTACTCTCTCAATTCCAGTGCATTCATATTTCCTCCCTGAAACTGATCACAATATCAGAAGAAATTTAGTCTTGACATTTTCATTCTCTTGTCATTTTACCTGTATCGGAAACATGCGAACAATTGCTGAGGCTTTTCATTTTCCCCAGATGACAGTTTTGCATTCCTGAGAATATTCTTAACAGTAATAATATTATTGTTTAAACTTCTTATGAATAGGCCATAACAGAGCTTTGCTGAGGTGATTTTTCTGGGGAAGAAATAAGTAATAATGGTTTGCTTATCTGTGCTAGAACAAATTATCAATGACTGGACATAGTTATTCTTCCTTTGCAACAGTAATGGCATCTGTTGATAGGGCAGAAAACTCCTTAACTAGGTAATTAATCTGATTTATTTACCAACTTGCCATTGAAATTGTCGTTCTGGTAGCAGATACACTCATATTACAGAGATACCTAGTTAATATTTTCAAGTCCATGCATCTTTGTCATGGACATCTCTGACAATACAGCTAGCCAGTAAAATAACATCAAAAACAGCATATAACCAAGCTGACTTTTTAGATATTGAACCTGTACTGTGGCTCTGTAGTGGAAGGAATAGGAAATGAAAAAGGCAAGAGCACATAAAAATGCTGGTACTGCACTCTAATCTCCTGTATGTCTTCTCTCCAAAGGGATCAGCTGTATTGCGAAGTCTTTGGTTAGGAAACTAATTATCAACTCATACACTGGTTTCTCTTTGCCTCTGGAAGTGATGCTTCTTGGACAAATGAGGTGTTCTGTTGCTTCTGCACCAGTAATAACGTTCAGGAGTATCCTTAAGACATTGATGTTTCAGCCCCTCAGCTGAGGGTACAATTTATTTATTTTGCAATTGCCTTTTCCTTTATGGTCTATGGTTTGGAGCTGACAGGTACTTAGGGGTACCAAACTCACCTGCCATCTTTGCTTTGATTTGTCACAGGTGGTCTGTCTCTGTCTTATTTGTGATATTGCAGCCTTTTTCTGGAAAGCAAGTCTCAGCTCCAAGTCTGAGCCCAATTTACCATTGATGCGCTGTTAATAATGACAGGACGAATGCACAATCCTCTGGCACTGTAATGTTCAAAGTACCATGATTTGTCAATTTGTCAGTTTAAGGTGGGAGTGGATTTTATTTCCTTGCAAAGCACATTTCTAATAGCCTTATCACAACTTGCTTGAGCTTAAAGAACAACCAGCCTGGAGAAAGATTTTCTTCTGCAATCCTGTGTATCTTTGTTCTTATATCTAGTCCTTAAACAAACTTACAGCAGTGGTAAAAATGCAGATTACTTACTATCTGGCCAGAAAGCACTGGAAATGTAGTATGATCTTACCTTCAGGCATTATCAAAAGGCTGTTAGATATCTGAATTAGCCTGAGATCATGGTGTTTGGTATGTTTAATAACTGAGCTGTGACAGTTAACAGAGCACAAGGAAGATTCTGGATTTAGTTTCAAAAGTGAAATGTAAAACTTCTCATTGCTTCGTTTTCTCTGTATTTAAGGTGGGCTCAGCAAATGGCTTCCTCGACCTCATGAATATTCCAAAACATATTCCAAAGTTAGATCAAGCTTGGACTTTCTAGAGTGATTTTTATCTGGAGTAGAATACCTGTGGAAGTTCTTATTTTGTGCAGTTTGGCTTTATTCCATTCACAATTTAAGACAAAATTTGAGTCAGTCTGCATATCAAAAAATAGATCTTCACACATGTATTCATCCAACAGCCAAGCCAGTGAGAGCTGTATTCCTTTTATCTCTAAAATTTCCTGAAAACTTGATCTTAGTTCACCTTCTGTTTCATCCTATGTGCTCCCAAATGTACTTTCCACGTTGTGCTTTCACCACAATTCCATCTGAGTTACTAATGACTTCTGTTTAAAGTTCAATCTGCAAACCCCTGCCAGTGCTTTTAGCAATCTCAGATGTCACTAAGTGGCATCCCACTGTGGTGACAGGCCATCCTCCCATCCATGACTCTTTGCTTGCTCTCCCTCTTAGTCCTCTGTTATTTTGGAGAATATTTCAGGTCTGTTCAGTTTCTTTGGGCCATGCTAATCCTGAGACTATAGTATTTTATATCAGTAACTCATCCCTGGGGATTCTTAAGTCAAAGAAATTCAGCTAGTAACTCCAAAACCTTGCTGTTCTGCTTCTCCTGTTTGAAACTGACCTCTTCATATCTGAAATTAAACATGCATGCTTTGCTCTAATGTCTTTCATGGGTGTCTCGCTCTAGTTCAACATAAATAAATCTTATAGTAGCTAGCTTTTTGATTATACACAGACAAAGGGTATTTCTCAGAAAACAATCTGTCTGACTTTTTCACCTTCATCATAGAATCATAGGGGCTAGGAAGGGATGTCAGGAGGTCATCTAGTCCAGTTCCTCTTCCAAAGCAGGCTTCGTAGACCAGGTTGCATGGGTGGGTGTTCAGGCAGGTTTTGAACATCTCCAGAGAAGTAGACTCAAAGAAAAGGTATAGCCGAATTTCAAAAGATGAGCACAGGAGCTAAAGTTTCAAATGGTCAGGTACAGTAATAAGAAAAGAAGGGAGAAGAAAAATGTTTTGCCTGAGAAAACAGTCCTCATTTTCTCATATTTGTACAGCTTTTTTGTTGCTAGTTATGTTTTTCTCTTTGATTATCTCACTTATAAACATAATTACATTTCAGAAGCATTTTAATAATCTTGAAGTTTTCTTTTTGCTCTCAGACAAGGTTTTGAAGGCCAGGTTATTTAGGCATCCCACCCTGTTATATCTTCTCTTTACTTTTTCTCTTAAAACTTTGCTTCACTTAGATCATCAAACTGTCATGGCTACAACCGTGTTCCCAATGCATGTAACTTTGGGGGCCTAATTTAAGTGCCCAGCTTTTATTCCTAACTATTGTAGACAGACAATTTCCTTCTCTAGAGAATGGCGGGGAGCGTCTAGGCTGGGAAGTTATTTTTCTTGGTGGCTTATTTTGTCCAGTATCTATCACAATAAAATCATGTTTTGCAGCTAGAAAAGGCAATAAAAACAGAAAGAAAAAAAAAAAAAAGAAAAAGAAAATAAGAAATGGTAAAATATACCCCATGGAACTAATTTTGCTTGACTGTTGTAGGCTACCATTCTGCAGAGAACTGAGATCAGACTTTTTCCACTGTAAACAGAATAGCTGACATTTTTCTGAGGGCTGGACATGAGATGGGAGGGGTTCCCACACTTTATCCTAATGGTCAGACATCGAGTTCATTTCACCTTAGGCCATTTCTAACTCTGTAGTCATCTTTCCACATGACAGACCAGAGAGGAACCTTCATCTCCCCTGGCAAAGGTTTGTCGATGGAGATCTCACTTGAGGTTTCTTTTGTTTAAAAGTGGACTAATTAGGATGATGCTAAGAAAGTAAATCTTGGAGTGCATCCCTGTCCTGATGGTAGGTCAGCTCTGTGGAAATGTTTGTGTCATATCTAAGCACTGTAATCCTGACCACCTGTATAGGAACTGCTGAGTCGTGGCCTGAGCCACTGATTGAGCACCTGTGGAAAAGACCCGGTCAGCCATGGGAGCACAGGTGAAGGCAATTCAGCAATTAGGTAATTCAGACCAGGAAGAGTGGAGCCTGGCTGCACCTCTCCTAGATCCCATTTAACAGCTGACTGCTACTAGGGAAGGATCTCTTTCTTGAGATTTCTTCTTGGTGAAGCTTTCCTGTACAAACCTGGAGTCTTCTGATACAGGTGAGCAATCTTCTTCCTTTCCTTTATACCACTTTTCTATTGTGCTGGTCCTTCCATTATCATACCTTTGTTATAATACTTTTTCTATCATATTGATCTGTCTAATTGCCATACCACCATATATGAGAGACTCTAAATTTCTAACTAACTAAGCAATGTGTTTGCATCTGCACTAACAAGTAATTAACGGCAGATAGCCCTGTTCTGAAGCAGGGGATTTTAGGGAGCGAGGAATTTTGGAAGGGAAGGGGGGTAAGATATCTGACAATTAGGAAATAATCTTAAAGCAAGGTTCATTTGCAGTCTGTGGTTATGAAAGCAGACCATGAGTATGGTAGAATAATGAAATTTTATTTCTAACATATTTTTTCTGCTGAAGTTCTCTCAGGTGGCCACGCTGTGTTTTATGGGGGCAGTTGGGAGAAAGAATGACTTAGACAGAGACAGATGATGAAAATATCCCTACTTCAGTTACCTCTAAGAAAGCAACTGTAGTTGGGCGTGTTTGGGTCTAATAGAGCAATGCTGTTGTCATAAAAGCAAAAGTTTTCTGAGCACTCCTTATGTGATGATTGTATTTACTATGTGATAGCAGAGGAGAGGTTTAAAAGAGAAACAGCTCTCATGGGTGTTGTTACAGACCATCTCGTGAATGAAATATAGACTTTGGGGAAATGTGCAGAACAGGAGATGTCTTTGTAGATACATTTGTTATTCACTCAATTAAAAGCAAAACAAGATGATGTTCTCATTTCTGTTTATCAGCTGCAAAGACTGTGAAGGCTTTGAAAGAGAAACCCTTTGGGGTAGAAATGTTCTGAGAGCCATTTTACTAGGTTGTCATTTTGGTGTTGTTGTTGGAGTGACTTTTGTCCTGATGTGGCATCTGATGATAAAACATATAAATACAATGCAGGGTGTTTTTTTTTTCTAGGTTATAAACTTGTACTGTTTTTTCCAACAGAAATTTACTTCTCATGCTATTACTAAATCTATACGCAGTATTTCCCAGAGTCTTCCATCTATTACTTAGTCTTTCTAAAAAAAACGGTGTGACCAAAAGCCGTGGAGGGATAAGCAAGCTCTGCTGGGATGCTATTAGCACAGTGTGTCTGCAACTGGTGTTGGGATTTTTGAGTAGCAGTACATTCTCAGGTTGTGTTACTGCAGGGTGACTTTCAGCTCAGCTCTCGTGGCTCTGTTGCATTAGCATCTACTGTTTTCAGAAACTGAATGTGCTGCTTGCATGTCATTTCTATTTGGTGAGTGGTCATTGATTTGATCTAGTGGGAATTGGGACGAATGTGACATTACAAGTCCTGTAATCCTTTAGGCCTATGAGATAGCTTTTTATTAAGCAAGAGAGACTCCTCATGGAAGTTACAAGTTTCTAAGAATACACTTTCCCAGTCTTGCTTCTCAAATGAGTGCTCTTTCTGTGCAATCTTTGAGGAAGCAAAGTTTGGACTGAGTAAATAGTTCTTGAAGATTTTTCTGGTGCTTAATCCAGATAACTTCTTGTAGCCATTTTGCTGTGGGAAGGTGACAAAAATAATTGCAGTTGGGCAATTTAACCAACTACATATATTTTGTTTCCAGACCTAGTTCTGTAGTCCTTTTTCAAAATGATCAGTGGAAAATATCCATTAAATATTACTGCTTCTAGAGGAAATAGAAACTTGGATTGTATTTCTTTCCTTTCTGGTGCCTCCTTTCCTCGCTCATGCAAAGCAAGAGCCACTGCGCTGTCTCTGGGTCTTGCCTCCTCTGTGGTAGAGAGGCATGGCCATGCTCTTATTCGTTCCTTTGGAATCTTGTTATCCTAAGAGAGAAAAATTCTTTAAAATGCCTGATAGAGAAGATCAGTTGGGTGTCTGGAGAGCTCTCATGTAGCTATAGGAGACATGGAAGGTGTTATGTGCCACTTATTCTGCTTCTGTGAGCTCTTATTTCTCCATTTTTATCTCCATTAACTTAGTGCTTCTCCTGTAAAGGTTCTGTAATGTTTCCAGGTTTGTGGAGATTAGTAGTACCACCATACCAAGGGTGTGTGGGAACTACACAGACTAAAGCAACTTCAACTCATTCATTTTCTTTTGAATTTTCTTGACTTTGTTCCTTCCCTCTTGCTTTTCCCTTTTTTTCTTCTGATTTTTCCTCTCTGTGTCTTCTGTCTGGATTCCCACTCTTCCAACTCTTTCCCAGCTCTCAGAGCCTTTTTTCTTTTCCCAACCTCACCTCTCTGTATGCAGTCACACATCTCCTTTGCTATCCCCATCCCCTCATACTGTCTTGCTGTTTATCTCTGCAGTGAATTTTGAGACTTTCAGTTCATCGTCCAACAAAGCTTTCCAAAACTCTGGCTGTCACTTTGAAGCCAGCTTCAGGCTCACAGTATGGTGGGCTGCACTGGGGACATATCATGCTCAGATCAGGGGAAATGCAGGCTCTGACTAATGATCAATAGATGGAGGTAGGAGAGCACGCTTGCTTCAGGCACAGAACTTGGTAATATATTCACCTTCTTGCTTAAATGTTACCAGCTATCATTTCTATGCATTAACATATTTTAATAAAACCCAAATGCATTTTGATGCATTAGCAAATGCAAATGATGGGTTTGAATGTAAGGTTGTTTAAAGGATATGTGCAGCAGAGAAAAAGCTATGAATAGAAGCAATGAGAATGGGATGTATAAAGCACCACATTTCAGCTCTAAAGCATGTCTTGGACAATGAGGCTGCAAAGCAGAAATGGTGAGAGAAGTCTAACAGGTAGCAGAGAGATCTTGGTTGATATTTGTGGAGCTGCTATAGCAATTGCTTATAAAAGAGCTCGACCTAGCAGATTTATATCATTTCTGTGAAATAACTTGTTACTGAACAAAAGCAAACACCAAAAAAACTATTCCAGAGATCAGCTAATTGCAGAAAGTACATCTGTAGCAAATTTCCTAAGACATTTAGTAGTCCCTCATGAAATCAATCAGAACTTTTCAATTCTAATAGTCTGCAGCTGTAATAGAAAAGCAAAAGAAGCAAGCTTGATGAGTTTCTGTAGCTTCTCTGATAACAATTTTTTAGAGTAACACCCTTAGATAAGTCAATACATTAATAAGCAAGTTTGTAGGTGATAAAATGGTAGTGAAATAGTAGGGATATTGCAGGAAAATTAAACTGGAAACTGAAAGGCTCTAATAGCATACTTAACAAAATCAGTCCTTTCTAGGATCACTTTCCCTATGAGGAGAGACAGAGAGCTGAGGCTATTCAGCCTGGAGAAGGCTCGGGGTGGGGGGGGACCTTATAGGGGGCCTACAGGAAGGCTGGGGAGAGACTATTTAGAAGGGCAGGTAGAGACAGAATGAGGAGAAAGTATTTTAATTATTTTAGATTTAGACTAGAAATCAGGAAGAAATTCTTTACTGTGAGGGTGGTGAGACATTGGAACAGGTTGCCCAGGGGTGCTGTAAATGACTCTCCCTGGAAGCATTCAGGGCCAGGCTGCGTGGGGCTTTGAGCAACCTAGACTATGGGAAGTGTCCCTGCCTATGGCAGGGTGTTTGGAACTACTAGATCATCTAAAATGTCACTTCCAACCCAAACAATTCTATGATTCCTGTCTCTACCATATGTAAGAATGAAGTGTCTGACTATCAGAAGTTTTAAGCAAATCAGATTTCTCTTAAAGTTATCCTAATCTCAAAAAAAAAAAAAAAAAGAGGAAGAACTCCAATGTTGTTTAAGATACCATCTTGTGAAATACATCATAGAAAGGTCTTAATTTTTTTCAAGCATAAAACAAGAATTCAACATTTTATGAGTATTCCCCAAAATGTTGCCAGTGTTTACAAACTCCAGGTCTGTGTTTGCATATAACTGTGTGCATTTAAGCACAATTACAGGTTGTAGAGCCAGAGTGATCTCTAAGGACCAGTCTTAAAACATCTGGTCTGAGAGAGAATGAAAGCTATGCAAACTCTGCTTCTGGCTGCTCTCTAACAGCATCCTAAATCATCAAATTATAGAGAGCTGGAAATTTTCTAGTGAAGTTCCATTTTGTAGGAATATATCAATTTCCTTTGAGAAAAATAAAAGTTTGTTTTGTGCTTAAGTGGGGAGTGGAGAGAAGGCATTTCAGATTTAAGGCTTCAGACTGAGTGAATGTTGCACAGTGTCCTACAGAGTGGATTGCCAACCATGTGATTAGCTTCTATGGGCTTAAATCATACTTGTGAAGATAACATTTGGTGTTTAGGTGGCAGGGGGCTGTATCTCTAAAGGACAACTGCAGGAGCATGCGGTCTGCAGCGGTGAGGCTGTCAGGCTGCATTGAGCTCTGGGCAGGGACGTGAGCAGCAGCTCCTGTGGGTTTTGTTGCTCTCCAGCCTTATTCCATATGCCTCCTCTGGGGTGATGTGAAATGCAAACACACTGCTTCAGCTCCCAGTAAATATTTCAGAGAGTTTCAAATCACATCCAGCAGAGCCAAAGGTTTCATGCAGTTTTCCTTTCTAACGTCTGTGCAGGGGCTCTGAAAATGTTCTGAAGAAAACTGGGACTCTGTATGAGTGCTGCAGCTGTGGGTGGGGCTGGGAGTGACCCAGAAGGATGTTACTGGGGATCCCCATCCTGCCATCATCTGTCTGAGCTTCTCTGGGACTGTGTAGAGGGGTTCTTATAGCATCCACAGTACTTCCAGCTCTTCAGGTTGTACCTGGCTGGAGTCAGCAATGTAGCAGCACTGGTGGAGGGGCATAGGTTCAAATGGGTGGAGAGAGAGAAAACCAGATCCCTCAGACCTTTGAGATGAGCATGTCAGTATGATGAGACAGGCAATAACAAAAGCAAATGGAAAAAGACTTTTCTCTGATGTTAGCCTGGCACCATTCATAAGCAACAAAATCCCTAGAAAACTGGTGTGTTTCTTTTCTGCACCCTATATTAAGGTGCCTCCTGCTACTGTCTCTGTCTGACCTGATTCAAACAGCTGAGGAAGCATTTCTTTTTTGAGTGGTTTTTGGGGAAAATGTAGATGGAGTGAACTTTTCTGCCAGCAAGTTTAAAATTTAGAAGTAACAGCATGGCATCAAGGAAGATATGCCAGGTTTGTAAACTGGCTGTCTTAAACAGAAAATGAAGCTAGGAATCTTCCATTAAATAAGCAGAATCTTTCTTTGGACTGAAGAGTGATTATATTTTTTTTCCCCACTGTTTTTACTATTTTTTTTCTCTCCAGTTAAATTGCCAGCAGGCAATTTTGTATTTGAGTTAGGTGGCAGTTGTCTGGTTTGAAGATGTGATTGGCAGTAATTCAGTGTCTCTTTAATAGCTAAGATATGGGAGGAGAGGATTCAAGTGCCACATGGAGTGTTTTAAGAAGCCTTTTAACCAGGCTGTAATCACATTTCATTCTCCTATCAGTTTGCACAAAATGCCCGATCCAGGCAGACAGTATGACTCCTGTGCTGGGATCACAATGGCAAGAGAGAGCTGTTAACCATTCCTGACTCCAAAGGTCTCCTGCTGTACGGAGGCTGGTTGGTGTTTGTGGCAGTTGTTTGCAGAATTAGTAGTTAATCAAACAAAGCAGATCCCTTTCCCTCATGAATATAACGCATGGAGGGGTATAAATAACAGAATGCAGCGTGGCATGTGGAAAATGCAGTGTGTCTGTAAAATAAATAATAATAATAATGGATTTGCAGCTGGTACTGTACAAGTATGCAACTACCAAGGGGTTCTGGTTGGAGCATCAATCACAGAGCAGAAACTCTGGTTGTTGTATCACTCTAAGCCTGGGATGGTATTCCCCTATAAGAAGTTTCTAGCAAGAATTCTCAACTTGTGAGTAAACAAATCTAGGATGTGACACCTTGCCCCATCCCTGGATGTGCTCAAAACCAGGTTGAATAGGGCCCTGGGCAGCCTAATCTGGTGGGTGGCAACCCTGCCCACAGCAGGTGGGCTGAAACTGGCTGATATTTGAGGTTCCTTCCACATCAAGCCATTCTGTGACCTTCTCAAGTCCTGTCCCTAACCTTGATAAACATTTTCTAGAAACCTCAACATCAATCATCAAGTATCAATCTTTCACCAGTTCTGGCTGCAGTTCATGGGTATTTCTTTGTATAAGAGATGGATGGCTGGGACAGCCTTCTTGTGCTTGATCCAAGGTACTACAGCATGCTTTGGTCCAAATCAGACTGAATTTGTCACCTGTGTAAAACACTGGAAAAAATAATCTGTGTCCTGCAGTATGGAGAGAGGGTGTGAGCCAGCTTCCTACATTGCAAGAAGTTGGAAGATGATGACAGATCCACATTTGAAACCCTATAAATTTTGTTTCATGCATGCCAGCAGTCCCAATTTATGTATGCATTGAGGAGAATGCTGAGCTGGGCTTCTCAATGGGCACTGGTACCCCGCCACCTCATTCAAGGGGCTTCATTCAGTAGAGGAGAGACAGACAGCTAGTGCTTGTTCAAATAGCAGAATTTGACATGGGAAGAAAAAAAAAAAAGATGCGTATGAGCCACAGTTTTTAACAATCAAAATTTTGCCCAAGTGCTTCCTTTACATGCTGATTATTATATAAATCTCTCTTGGAGACCCAAATATTGCTAAGGAAAGTGTTTAAATGTTGCAGTTCATAGCATAGTCTGGAAAAATGTTTGTGCACATTAAGCAAGTAACAATAAAGGCAGGAATAATTTCTTGCACAAGGAAATGTGAGCATAAGTAAATTAATGTCTGCAAAATGCTTTTAGTCCTTCAGATGATGCTATTATTAAACCGAGTGTCTGGGCTTATGCTATAGTTGTGCTAAAAGCTAAATGAAGGAGATGGTTTTCTTTAAACAGCATCTTATTCTTGATTAGCTTGAATATTAAATGCTTTTGGATGTAATGAAGTGAGCAGCAGATGGAACACAGAGCAGGGAAACAAAAATATTGAATATGATATGAGATCATGGAAGGGAATCAAAGTAGACATACATGAAATTAATTCAAAAGAGCTCCTACTGAAATTCTGGCTAAAATAATATTTAGTGTTTGTTTGGGAATGACAGAAGTTGAGGAAAATACTCAAGGTATTTTTTCTTTCCAGAGATGCTAATTATAATCTCAATTCAGAGAACTGTACATCTAAGTGTGCCTTCATTCTTTGGTGTAGAGAGTATCCCTGCTTTATCAGATCGGATTGCATTTTTGCAAAATAAAAATAATGCTTAAAGGAAAGAAGTAGACTCAGTAGCAAACCCCAGCTTTGTATTTGCATCTACCAATTTGAAAGCTGACTTGACTATTCCAGTCTTGGTCAATTAAATAATGTAAAGGGGAAACCTTGAAAGAGCAAGAGCTGTTGTACTACCTGGGGACATCAGATCCATTCCTAGTTGAATGGAGGAAAAAAAAAAATTTTGAACTTTATTCTAAAAATAAACCCAGGCCTAGTGGAGTTTTCTATGTCCTGGAGTGTTTTATATGCTTTCTTATAAACACAGTGTCAAATTCTATTGTCTCCTTTCATGATTTATTCTGCAGACATCCAAAAACACTTTCAGCGTTTTAGTTATTATTACTCAATAAAATTTGTAAGCTGAGGTATTTCTAACACCCTGTGACAAGTTTTATGTACATCATGTGGTTGCGGTTCTGATTTAATCTCTGTCATATGATACTCATTCCATAGCTTTTTTTATTTTTTTTATGCTCTTGCTGTATCTTATGTCTTTACAGGTCTGTTTTATTTGTCAGTTCATTCAGCTAGAATATTGTTAGGCCTATTCCAGTCTGATCGTGCAGCTCATGTAGATACAAAGTCCACTGAACTACTCATTCAGTATCTTCCAAACATGGATACCTGTTCTGGGTCTTAGACTTCCATTGAACCTGCATGTTTGAGCTCCAAATATTTTGAAAAATGACCAAGAATAACCATAACATAAAAGCCAAAAGAGAAAGAGGAGAAATATTGTTTTTATCATCTTCAGGTACCCTAAAATATTCTCTTCCTATGTGTCATCCATAAGATGAGAGGATGTGTTTCCATAGCACTGTATTCCCTCTGCTTTCTTGTATTCATCTTGTGAATTGAACTTTTTCATAACATAACGTGAATGAGACAGCAACCAAATGCTACATTGGATTTGATGTACGAGTCCATCAGTAGGAAATATTCCTTCCATTCATGTTTGGAGGGATCATATTTTCAGAACAACCACCCATATGTGTGCAATTGCAATGCATATGACTTTGATGTAACTGAACAGAGAAAGGAGATATATCAGTGCACAAGTACTGCACAGCTGTTTGCCTGGGTATGTGTGCAGACCCTGCCATTCCCCCATACACTGTGGCTGTGCACATAGAATGCATGCGCACAGCTGCTTCTCTGGAAAATTTGGGCAAGAATTCAGCACCAATTTTTGAGAAGCTATGTACCACCCTCTAATATTTCACTCAGAAGTGAAGATGAATATTCTTGCTTTCCATATAGAAATTAGTACCGAAGGAAAGTATGCCAATACAATAGACCTTGTCAAGAAACTATCTAATGCACCTAAGAAAGATACATACCAGTGACCAAGATTAGCTGGGTGCTTTGCTCTCCGTGTTTACACATACAGAACCCTGATTTGCAATAACAGTCAGCCTGCATATACCCAAGAAATCTCATCTTATGTTCCTGATTCTACACAAAGTGCTTCTTCATTCTAAGAGGGCAAATCACCTTGTTGCATTGTATCATAGTAATTCAAATTGAAAATTCCTGTACCATCACTTTTTTCTATTCCTTTAATATTTTCAGTCTACTTTTTTCATTGGTTGAAGATGCCTTTTTTTTTTCTTACTGCAGTAGGAAAAACTATTAGGATTTAACTCAATGATATTGTATATTTTAAAAGCACATACAGTGTACGTATCAAGCTCAAATGAAGAAAACAAGACTGGTTGACTAATTGCATTACATTTAATGTAATTCCTCTCATTTGTGATCTGATAAAATTTCAGAACAGATTGTGTCTGAGTTTGAATTTGCAAGGTTCAGGTGCAATGTAAGCTCTGGTCATCATGGCAACTAAGTCTTCCTACGCAAAATCTAGAGTGAAGCAGGAAATACAATTACTTATTGTATTACTGATCTTATTTATATGTTTAGATTCTTTTAAAGATGCCTGCAAACATAGATCAAGTGAACTAGAGCTGTCATTTTTGTTTTACATTGGAATACTACAATAACTGAAGTTACAAGATTTTCTTTTCTTACAAAACATCATTATTTATGCTTCCAGAAGCTCTAGAATTGCCAACACCCCTTTGTAGGATATTGTCTTGCTAAACTTACAAGTTTTGATCAAAATGTTTTCTCCTTTTGAAATGTTACTCCATTGCAAGGAAAATAAGTCAGTTTAGAATCAAGTCTTTCAAATAAACAAGTCCCCGCTGGAGCATGTTTTATTTTCCATCTGAGATTTTTCAGAATTTCCCTATAACTCCAAATCTTGGAAATTCTTGTTGGGGAGGAAAAAAAAAAAAAAAAAAAAAAACTTTTCTGTCCAGATTCATTTACTGTTTTCATCAGTGCTTAACTTACCTTTCTGAATTTGTGCCAGGTGTACTGCCCAGGATTTTTTGTTGATTGCGCTTTCAGGACAGTGAAGGGATTAGAAATCATTCTTTAAAAATATCTGTTCTGAATGAATCCTCCAGTAGAGTAAGGGAATGAGTAATTTTTTTTTTTTTTTTTTCAGTTCTGCCAGAGGTAACTTCTGATTTGGTGTCTCATCTATCGCGTCGGGGCAGGTCAGGATGAATTAGAGACAGATACAATGGGAGTCTGTGTCTTGCACAGTGCTGCAGCCTCGGATAAGAAGAGGTGACTGCTCAGAGATGAGCCCAGTTGTATATGCTTTCAGGCACAGGCTGTAAGATTTTGATGCTGCACTGCTAGTCTTCCTGCAGCTCCTTCTGCTGCCTGTGGGTCCTGGCAAGCAAAGGAAAATGAAAACTTTAGCTTAGAGTTGTCTGCTTTTCTTTCCTGTAGGTTCAGAGTATCTTTTGTGAGAACTAAAATGCACTCGGATTCTCTAAAGAGCTGACAAGCTGGTGTTGGCATAGTGGGCGGGCATCAGGAAACCTTATCAAAAAGAAAAGGGTAAGATGTTTTAGAAAACAAGATAGGTAGGAAATTACCTTGTGTGACTCAAGGACTGTCTCAAATCCTACTACCATTCTGAATATGGGAGAGCTCTTGTACAAGTAATGCAAAAACCTAAAGGTTATGTCAGATACTTTAAAATAAGTTTCTAAAAAGAAACTTTTTTCCTCAAGTAAGCATTCACTGGAGGATTTTTCAGTAACATAGGTGGTTTTGCAAAGAACTTTATTGTGCTTTAAGTACTTTTTCAGGTAAGAATGGTGTTGATCAGTAATTTCTTTTGTGTATTTTTTTTTACTTTGCGGTTGGCATTGAATAAGTATTTCTTTGAATAAGAAATAATGTCAAAGAATTGCAGTTACATGGATTCTGCTTCCATTCTAAAGCATAGCAGAACCAAGTGTGGGACAAAAGCTAGCATTGTACAGGGCTGAATTAATTTGAAGAGGGATGCTGTTTCTTCTAAATTCATCTATGCCTATCTTTTTTCTTATACTTTAACCAATAGAATTTTACTTTTTCACCTAAGTGAAGAGGTTTAAAATCTGGGAGTGTACACAGATAAGTGTTCTTTCATTGTAGATGAGCTGCCCCAAAAATATGAATATATCAAAAAGAAGTCACTTTAGTAAGCTTATCTCATTAATGAGACTGCCACTTGGCTTCCATGGGTCTAAGTATTTAAGGAACCTGAAATGGTTTCATAGCATTTCTGCATATGATGTCGTGCAATGGGAAGCACAACAATGACAGCAGAGTAGCAAGATCCCAAGCTGCAGCAAGTGAGGATTTGCTCAAATGCTGTGGGTGAAGAAATAAGGGAAAAGAAAATACCTTCAGAAGACCTCAGGTATGCAGGGATCTCCAGCAAGAAACCCTGTGTGGGAAGGGGTGGATCCTGGCTCCACCACTGCATGCACTTGAGCTCCCCTGGGCTGGCCCTGCCTTCCTCCCAGGTGCTTAATTGCTGGTTCAAGCCCTGACTTAGCATTTCTGCTACAGAACTTCAGATATACTTAAAATAGTCTCCAGTAATATTCATAGCACTGATTTGTCATGAAGTAAATGAGAAGGTGGTAATAAAAGAAATAGGTTCCTTATCTTTGAAAGGCCTGTGTGGCTTGTTCTTTATTTTCTGTGTGTTTTCCCTGTTTCCCTTCCATCTGAAATTACCAGCAGCTGTAATGAGTCTGTGGTTCAGCTTCACATCAGTGACCAGTGCAACCAGCCTTTCTAGTGCCTTTCTAGTGCTCTGCTGTGATTACCTGGGCAAGATTTGACTCTGTTCTCCCACTGTACTCAGAAACTGTACCTTTACCCTCCACTCTGTTTTGCTCCAGTTATTAACTTTCAGATGCATTTAATTGCTGTGTCAAAAAGTGACTGCATTGAGCAGAGGAAAAGCTGTCTAACACAACGGCTCCCTCTCATCGCAGTGCTCTCATGCCTCAGTAATTCTTCCAACTCCAGATGAATTATTCTAGGTCTAACAAAGTACATGTGATTGTGAGGCTTTTCTCAAGTAGTTGGTGGCAGCTTCTCTTGGAACTAATGCTTCTCTTGATGAACTTTTATCTGGAGCAAATAGCTGTGCCATTGAAACTGAGATGCCAATGTAATGAAAGATAAATCTCATGCATAAGAGGAGATGAGGTTGGGTTTTCTAAGCTCTTTCTTCCCTGAGGCTCCCCAGAGGTTCATTTCCTGCTGCTGTTCACTCCTGTCCGCTAAGCTCAATAATTCTTTTGAAATGATTCGGCACTTTCCTGTTTGATGAAGTACAAAGAATAATTTTCAGTGTTTGTCAAACAGTGGCCACTGAATTTAAACATCTTTCTATGGAGCCTGCAAAATGACATCCCAAGGGATTTTTTTAATTATTGCTATTTAATTAGTTTTATATATAGATCAAATTTTATTCTGTACTCTACTATCACTATGGGAATAGAACAGCTATCCTGTAACCACATAGCTAACAGGTTTGTGTTATTCCTCTCTGACTGCATGACTGCATTGTACTCAGATTATGTAGGTCAGCCACAGATGCTGTACTACGAGAGAGTATGAGATGAGAAGCTCTAACATTCTCCAACATAAGAACTACAGATGGTTTAATTTGAAGAGTATTCTAAATTAGTGGGTTTAGTCTTGTTCTACAAAACTGCAATATGAGATTTTATTTCTCTGGTATCTGGGAGAGGTTATCCAGATTTGTTTCCTTTGTGATCTGTAAGACTTGAAATCTTTGTTCCTGAAGGAAAACAAAATAGCAAACTGGAATTCCTCTGAAGGCAGAAGATCTGTCCTTTCCTTCAGCCTAATAAACAGCAACTTCATTGGCTTCTTGAAGGAGAATTATGGAGATCAAAGTGTCTCCATTCCCCTCTGCTTTAAAAACCTTCATTTCGGATGCCATCTAGCTATTTGTCAGCATCTAGCAGCACAGAAGTATAGATTTAAGCTCCTACCACAAGTTTTATCTTTGCCTTTTCCCATTTCAGAGTGCAATATCTACATTATGTATATTAGCTCTCACTCATATATTTGCAAATGTTCTTTTGCTTTTGTTCCCTTTTCTTTGCTCCTCATCTAATAAAAGCCTTCACAAGGATGCTCTGTAGGGTGAAGCACAGCCTTCTGCAGTCTGCAGCTACCACTTACCTAAAGGAACACGTAAAAATTGTCAGAAAATTTATTATTTATATATGCTAAAATCTCAAGTCCACATTGCTAGGCATAGGACAAGCAGCATCTGGTGTTGTGGTTCCCCTGTACAGCAGAACGGTCAACAGAAGAGAACACAGAGTGCCACTCATGGAGTGGGTGGTAAATCAGTGTCATCAAGTGTTATTAGGTCAGAGCTGGAGCCGCTGCTGCTGCTGTGCAGGTGAAAAGTCTGCTTCTGTTCATGCATTCTTGGCTGAAGGGCACCTGACAACTTCATAGGCAGAGAACGGTGCACAGAGAGGAATGACAGTGCCTGCCTTAGAGTGGAGATGCATGGGAGAAGCATCACTGCTTTGTACGCACGAGGTACTCAGAAAATGGACCCAATTGGCTTTGTCCTATCACTTTCAGATAATACAGTTTTAATAAGTTGAATCTTAAGATTTCTAAGGCTTCATTTTTTTTTTCTTTTTATAGGAAGTAACACATGTTAAGTGTAATGAAATATTTAAAAGAGATCTAGATGAAAAATAAGTGCTAATTCTGTTTGTCTTCCTCTTTCTTTTATATTTTTTAACTTTGTTAGAATTTCTTATCTCGTTTAATTTAAAGAGGATTTTAAAATGTAGAAGAGAGATTACTGAAGAATTTCGGTCTGAAAAATTGCTGTCATTGATTGCTTTTTAATAAAAATATTTTTCCTGAAATTTACAGTGCTGGGGTAGTGCACAAATATGTTATTCAGCCTACTCTTCATGAAAGGGTTAGCTGTGAGAAGAAATGCTATCCACATCAGTGTTGACATAAAATATGTGGATATGCAACAGCATCATGGCTTTAAATGCTTTCCCTGTATAACTCAACTGGTTCGTGGTGGAATCATCTAAGATACATTTCTGCTAATATGAACAGGCAGGGCTTCAGCAAATAAAGACCCTGTATATGTGCAGTGATGGAATATAGAAATTGAATAGTCTTAGAGAAATAATTTTGCCATGTACGTGCTGATGGCCCCTATTCTTTGTAACAGCTCTCTCTACAGTAACTCCCTTGAAACTGCTCACAAAGCTAGAAATGAAGTCAAGCATTTTGCCTGGTGCCATCCAGCCCTCCAAGCTTCACTTAATGACCAGCACAGTGCATGAGTTCAAAATACCTTTGTGAACAATCTTCCTCTTTTTGTTTTTGTTGTAATAGTCAGCAGATATTCCAAAATCTTCTGAGCCCCTGCTGTGCTGACAGGCAGGTTGCAGTGAGAAGGGCAATGTTGGTTTTCCATGTCCTAGCAGGCTGCAAGGCTTGGGCTGCTGCTGAATGGGATTATGTCACCTATATACAAATGCCTCCATGGCCATCCTGCACTGGGGATCATGTGTAAGCTGCATTCAGATTTGCCACCATCCTAAAATGTCTTTATCTTAATTCAAAACAACAATGCAATGGTGTGGAAATGAAGAACAGGGAATGGAGATCTCCACCAGTTACAAAAGGCCATTTCTTCTTTTGTCTAGCCCCCCCATAATTGGCTGACTGTAAGCTCTTTTTTTTTTTTCCCCCATTATGCAGAGCTGGAATTTTTGCTATTCATGTTGAGACCCAAAGTGAAGCATAGTTATTGCAAAGCTAAAAATAAAATAAAAAGTGCTTTTCATAAAAATCAGGAGGGAAGTGCATAAAATTCAATATAATTGGCTTTTTGTTCTGAAGTTACCCTCTCCTTTCTCCTTAAACATTGTGGCTTTTTTCAATCTATCGCTACCCATTCTCTGTAGGTGCAAATCTGGAAACTACCGAGATGTGCTTTACTCCAGCAAAACTTTATTCTTAGATCTTTGGTTTGAATTTTGAGCAGTCCTATGTGAAGCCAAGATTTGTAGTCAGTGGTCTGGGTCCTTTCCACTTCCAGATATTCTATTATTCTATGATCATACACTAAAATAAGTGAGAATCTGTGTGAAATATCCATGGGCAGATAGTTGATCTGTGGATCTCAGAAGTATATGCTAAAAATGGAATTAAGTTCCTCCTGAGCTGATAGATCATTCTGTTTCTTAGCAAGACAAGATTTTATTCTCATACAAAAAAAAAAAAAAGATTTGGAGGGAGTTCAAAAGTAGTGTTACTGGTAATGGGAGGACTGAAATAATAGATTTGCAAGAGAAGATGAAAGAAAGCTCTATTAGTATCGTTCAGCTGAACAGAAAAGCTGATTGATAATTGAAATTTGTCAGCCCCAAAATTGAGTACTTTGAATTACACAAGGAAAAAGAACTCAGAATGACTGAAGAGCATTATTTAAAAAAAGGTAAAACTAAATGTATGGAATAGCAATAAAATCTGTTAGCCTAAGGGGCAGTTCCATAAAGAGAGCAATTGCAAGCTCAACAGTTTCAACTTAGATTTACTCCCTGGATTTGAATTTTGTAGATTTGTAAATGAATAAGGCAAAAATTCTAAAAGGAGTGTATTTTATTGCATGAAGCAATCATGTGTTGAAGGTTGATGATTGGGTGATGCCATCTGGCCCTTCAGTCTCCCTTTCCTGCCTCCTGCGCATTAACCGAGACTCACTGTGATCTTATCAGTGAGAAATAATGTCTTTGTGGGACCCCGAACAGTAATATTATTAGATCCGCTCTTATATATACCACTTGATCACAGATATTATTGACAGCAAGTGCTTTTACCACTTTTATATATTCTCACTGTGAGTTGTTTTACAGAAAGGCATCCAAATCAAGCGAATTCTTTGTGACCACCTGAGCAGCTGATAAGTTTCTTTAAAAGCACTTATGTGAATTCACTGCCACAGGGAGTTAAAAGGGTGAGGTAGGACCAAAGCATGATCTAACATAGCCTTCAAAAAAGAGCCCCAAAGGTAAAATCACTTGTTTTCTTGAACCCCGCTTTTATTTCTATTTTTTGTGTAAGTTGTTTTTGTCGGAAAGTTCATCTGATCCTTGTCAGGACCTATTTACACCATTTTAATTATCTCTGCTTTTGCCTCCTCCTCTCCTCTTTTGCTGCCTGCACACCATGATTCTTTGGCCTTTTAGGCCAAGTAATTATCCTTTCTAAACCTCCCCCAAAGCACTTTTTTTCTAAGTCACTCTATTTCTTAGCTAAGTAGTGTGTTTAGGAAGAGTAAGTACAGAGTAAATACATTGGCACAAAATTGAGCTAGTAGGCGCTTTGTAAATTGTGGTGCCTCAAGGATAAGAATGCAAGTTGTATTGTTAACAGTGAGTTCATTTGTATCCTTTATACACTGGTCATTTAGATAGACTTGGACTTAAACCTCCAGTGAGAGACAAAAAAGCATTTTTGACCATTTTCAGAGCGTGTAAATAAAGTGTTCTGTCTTGCATTCATGTATGTGTATGTATTTTGAAAATAATTTTTAATTTTAATCATTCAGAACCCACAGATAATACAGCTCCCTTTCTGCTCTGGTATTTGCATGTGTACCCCCCACTACCATGTCTACAAATGCAAATAGGAAGTGTTCCCAGGCCTGCAGTGCTTAATTCAGATTGATTATGCATGAAAAGGAATGTGTCCCAAATGCAGTAGTTTCTTGTGCACTACATCTTGTGAGCAAGCAGCCACTTTGGCTTGCGTCAGTAACTTTTATGTGTAAACAGTCTTTAAAAACATAATCTACACTGTCAAAGCCTAATCTAAGTGATGTACTGACATTGCTTATCTTGATATGCTGACTTGGTTTTGAATTCTCTTTGGGTTGCTTGGCCCCAGATGGCCTTCTCGTGTTTTGTTTACTTTTCACTTAGCTGTCACATATTTATTCCCATTAGATGTACCAAGTCAATGGGTTCAGCCTAGTTTTACAGTATAGCTGGTTAATATGGCATGGGGAAAGCACTGAGTGAAGCCAAGCAGATGGACAGGAGGAAAGCAAAGTAATTCTTCAGCTCTAATGTAGAGACCAGCAAAGCAGGAAACTGGTAAACAATCTGGAACAGCATATAGAGGGGTGGGCTTTCTAGAAAAAAAACTGTTTTGACTGGAAAGTGAAAATTAATTGAAACAGGGAAGGGTTTATTCAGATGGTATGTCTGTTTTTTGAAAGCTTTTTTCTGAATACATTCTAAAATTTTGTATACATTCTGTATATTAGTTTAAAAAATGTTGTCTCAAATGTAGTGGTTATTAAAATATTATTTCAAAAGCTTAGAGAGATAAAGAGTTGTTTGGGATTTATCTTAATCAAACAGAATGACTTGCATGTTCTTGCTGTACAAAATTGTTTGAAGATAAGTAAAATCCTTTGTGTTGGCTCTAGCTGTGAGGGGAGGAAAATAAAAACGGGGAAAAAAAAACCTTACTTGATGTTATTCTCCCTACAATCATGCACACAGTCCAAAAAACGAATGAGTGCTCATGCCATCTACAGCATCGTAAAACATGACTGATGTGCACCATTCTGAACTGAGCTTTTCCATCTGGATACCCACGCGTACCCTCCCATACTTCACCCAGTGCAAATACCTGTCTTCCCTCTAAGTGGTTCTTTCAATGGTTCAAAGGAAAAGCTTGGTGCAAGATTTGGGGTGGAATGTGACACTGAGGTAGGAAACCCGATGTTTCCTCTTGTTCACTGAGTAGGGAAAGTAGAAGTTTCCTGCACGGTATTATTTCGCTGATAGCATGTTGCTCTCTAATCACATTTCTTCTGTTTTTGCTGAGCTGCTCAACCAAAGCACCATGTGGTACCAGTCATCATGCATTTTTTGTTTTGACAACTGTTGGGCACTCAAACATCAGTCTCTTTAAAGGGCAGGCTGTGCCGAAGCTGTCACCATTTTACAGTGCAGTGGCCTCCCTTTGGACTTGACAACCCATCATCTAAGATCTTGCTCTGTTTACTGCAGGTGAAACATGGGAACTATGCCTTTGTATGGGATGCAGCGGTGCTGGAATATGTGGCTATCAATGATGGAGACTGCTCTTTTTACACGGTTGGGAACACTGTTGCAGACAGAGGATATGGAATTGCACTGCAGCATGGCAGCCCCTACCGAGATGTCTTCTCACAAAGGTAAGAGATAAGAGGAGGAACAGGTCCTAAGAGAAGGTCTTTCCAAACTACTGACCTTTCTTGTAATTTAATTTTCTGTGACAGGAAAGGATTTTGTTTTCACTGCATAGACATTCACTTTTTCAGAGATACAAGATTGTTCCCTTTCCTATAAACTTCCATAAATATATTTCATATTGCTTTTATTTGGGTTGGTCTTGTTTCTCTTGGTAAACATTTATGAGATAGGCTAAACTTCATCAGCTGGAAAATGAGAAAAGAATTGATGCATTTGTTTTAGGTGAACAATAATTTAACTCTTCCTATTACAAAAGCCTTTTCTTAAGGAGAATAAGGTAAACTTGTGTGCTAATGGGAAAACTGAAAGGGGCGAATAGATATATCTGATATTTCAGTGAAAAGACCTGAGTTAGAACCCAGAAGCTTAGATGCTGATCTCAATACTAATGACTTTCTTGGACTACAAAACAAGAGATCTGTATATGTATCGTGTTGCTACTAGATTCCAAAATACTAAATTGTATGTATTGTGCCTTTGCAATGTTCATGCTTCATTCCACTATTGCTTCCTAAATCATAAAATGGTTTGGGTTGGAAAGGATGATCTATTTCCAACCCCCCTGTTATAGGCAGGGATACCTCCCATAGACCAGATTGCTTAAAGCTCCATCCAGCTTGGACTTGACTGCTTCCAGGGAGGAGGCATCCACAACCTCACTGGGAAACCTATTCCAGTGTCCCACCATCCTCACAGTCAAGAATTTCCTGATTTCTAGTCTAAATCTACCCTCTTCCAGTTCAAAATACTTTCTCCTCATCCTGTCTCTACCTGGCCTTCTAAAAAGTCTCTCCCCAGCTTGCCTGTAGGCCCCCTTCAGGTACTGGAAGGTCTCTATAAGGTCCCCCTAGAGCCTTCCTCTTTCTTCTTCATGGTTAAAGAGCCCCAACTCCCTCAGCCTGTCCTCATAGGGGAGGTGCTCCAGCATTTTGATTGCCTTTGTGGCCCTCCTCTGGATCTGCTCCCCCAGCTCCATGTCCTTGTGTCGGTGGCTCCAGAACTGGATGCAGTATTAGGATCTGTGTGAAATGTAGAAAATGACCAGACTTTTTTTAGGAAAGTAATTTCTGTGCTATAACTATTAGGAGAAGTTGTGGACTAATGTCATGATTGTTTTTCATTCTGGACCTCTTCTTTTAACCCAGTTTTCTGTTGGTTTTGCTTTAGATGCATGTAACAAAATTTTACAGTTGCTGTGATGAAATCAGTACGGTTGAACCCTTGTGTCATACTGATGAGATTCATTAAGGCTCTTGCCTTTGCCTTCAGTCTGCCTTCCATAGAACAGGAAAAGGTAATCAATGTGCAACAGTATGAAGATTCAGAAAAATCAGTTTGCTCACACACACTGCATGAACAGGGGAAGCTTAAATTCTTTAAATCCTGTTCTATTTTGGGAGTGATTCGGCTGATTATTATTATTATTTTTTTTTTTGCTGATGTAGGAAGTCATATAATACAACAGATCACTGGATCAATGATAAGTTTAATTCAATGACATATGTTTTTGCTTTATGTATTCTAATTAGCATTAGAGGCAGTTATCTGCTGAATACTTTAATATTCTGACCATGACCAGGCTAAGTCAATTAAATGTCTGTTGTATTCGGGTTTTCCAGGCAAAACTAAGTAGCTAAATTTATTCCTGTAGTCCTCCAGCTGCTGAAGTTCCAGGTGCTAGTCAAGGTATTTAGTCATATTCTTTGAAGGACCCATTTAATTTTCTGATTTAGTGGTAAACACAGTGAACTTGCCAAGTAGCATGGCTCGGCTCATACCCAGACAGCTGAGTTTTCCTTGTCCTCCTTACCATTGCTCTGCTAGTCAAGGTGAATATAACCAAACTGCCCCTTTGGAATGATTTCTGACATCATTTCTAGAGTTACTGTAGGTCTCAGTACACTGGGGAAATGGTCGTTTCTGATTCTGGTAAAAGATGATCTTCTGCACTGCAGTGCTCAACACCTGGACAGACTGGCTTACAGCTTCTGATGCCTTTAGGAATTTCTGGATCATTAGTCTGTGCAGGCAAGATGTTTCCAAGTATAACTTTATTTCATAACAAAATTTCAGAAAAATATTTTGAAGGTGTAGGAAAGCAGAAAGAAGCATAAAAATTTGCACATATATAGTTCTTTTTATCCAAACATCTTTGAAGCAATATTTAAATATTACCATCTCTCAATGGAAAGTAAATGCCATTTCCATTTAATTCTTATGAAATATATGACACAAGGGGACTTAATTTAATTCCCAATATTGGCTGATTTTCCCTCGTAGAATTGGGGATCACAGGCACTCTGACTTCCTCATTTTTGGATTCCTGCTATAGTTATGAGAGTTCAGGTGGTTGATGAAAGAGATAATTTGTGAGATTTCTGGCCACCAGAGGGTCTGGATAGATATGCAAAACTCAACACTGCTGAGAAAATAACTCATTGCATTATCAAGACTAATGGCTGAACAGAGAAATTGGAATTTGCTTGGAGTTAAACTGCCTACTGGAGAATTTAGAGAGCCTGATATGTACGCTCTGCAAATGTCTGTGCTGCCTTTATATTTTTATTTCTGTATTATAAGAGCTTATTATATTGCATTTCTAATTATGTCCATAAATATAAATTTACAGTTTGAATCTGTGAAACACTATATGAGGAACAAGCACACGGAAGAGAAAGCATGCTTACAAGGTAGCTTACAAGGGTAGTTGTTGTTGTTGTTTTTTCCTGAAACCTCTTCATTACTGTTCCGTATGATTACTTCCATGTGGTTTTCACAAATCATCCTTGCTTTTCTTCCTAATGAAAAGGCTGAACAACCTCCAGCTGATGCAGACTGCATGCTAAATAGAAAGGGAAATAGATTTCACTGGGTGGGATTAGCAAATGTTTGCATGAATATTTCACATTCTTTAATGCAGTAGGGAACTGGTTTGAAATATATTGGCATTTCTCAATCTTTCCCCAAATAAATATATTTATGTGAAAATACAGGGCTTCTCTTTTATGAAATTTCATATAAACCCATAAGCTGCATAGAGTTAAATCCCTAGGGTGTAGCTGTAGACGGTCTAGCAAGATTACAGGAGATTTTGATCTCAGAGCAGGAAGCATGAGCATGAGTTTAAGGCTTTTAAATACCTTTTTTGAAGATTCAGGCCATTCCTGGAGAAACAGGAAAAGAGATAGAGATGTGTTAATACTCTCCCCTTCTCTCACAGGCTGTAGGGCATGAGTTGCTGTCATGATAGCACTGTGGTGAGGCTTAGACGTTTGGGATTTCTAAACATACGATATACTTGGGATGTCTGCTGTGTCATTCTCTGGGGGACTGACAGATGCAAGCATAGAGGCTGCAGTGCCTGGAGCATGGTGATGACGGTATGCTTGTGTTTGTAATTTTACAGGTGTAAAGTGCTGCCTCTAACCTTCAGAGAGAAGAGGGAGTGCTGCCACATATTTGAACTAATGGAATTTAAACACAGAATTTTAATTACAAATGCAAGCTTGATGAAAATCTATATAGGGTTATTCCCCCTATCCTGAATGAAATCTAACGTTTTAGGGGAGAACAAATCATTTCCAATGAGTAGAGTTACGTCATTCAAGATGCAGTATGAATATACTTTCAAAAAGCCTTTTTGTGGGTATGGCTTAGTATAGCAAAAAAGTGGCTGCCTGAAAGCACTGCAGAGAAACTGATGTTTCAGAGCTTTCTTTTCCATATGCAGAAGGTCTCTTCTAGGCCATAACTACAGGGTGAGTCACAGCAAGCAATGTGACTGCAGAGTGAAGCTGCCCTTTTAGTATCTTGGGATGGGGAGATGGCTCTCTGGGGTCCCACGCAGTTGCTGTGACCCTTCTACCTATTGCTGCTTCTGAAAACAGATTCTTTAAGTTCATCCAAAGAACAGAGTGTGGCTGTAGCACTAGTAGTATAGAAAATGCTGTAGGTAACTTTTGAGTGAGGGACTTGAGCATTCTGATGACTTCATTCATGTGTCAGAGATCTTAACAGCTGCACTTGGCTGTGCTGTTAGGCAGCCAGTTGATGTCTGTGAGTAGACTGTTGGCCCCTTGTCTTTGTCACTAAAGCTTCACCTTCTGAACACCAGCAGCCTTCATGCAGCACGTCAGCTTTCTCTGTCTCTATTTTTCTTACAAAGTAATGACAGGGGCTTTAATGATACGAACTGTCAAATTCTGTAGGAGACTTTGAAGAGGATGTGTCATTTGGTTTGTGAGGAACAGTGTGCTGACACTAAATTTGACACCTGTTAAGTCTTTTCAGACCAAAGCTCTAAAAATTCCACTGACCCCTGGGAGGCATAAATATAACTGCAAGATCTTTCAGAGCAGTTCACAGCATGTCCCATGCTGCCTGCAGTGCAGCTGCAATAGTTCAGGCGTGGTGCTGGGGGCTGGCTTCTGGAGGGGTTGAGAAGGAGACAATGGGGAAGCACTCAGATCCTGTTCCCCTTCCTCTGCTGGAGAATGCTCTTGTTCTGCTGTCCTGGCAAGCACGTTATGAGCAGAGGGAACACTAATTTCACACCCGTAGGAAGCCAGCCTCTCACTTAAGTAACTCACAGCTGTCAAGACCCAGTACCACTAGAAAACTAAGCCAGAGTTGCACTACATTTCTTATGTTCCTAGAGCATCCGTGTGTATTCTGCCTCAATGACTTCACTTAAAATAGATAAAAGGAAGCAGTGACAGTACGGGGGGCAGGAGGAGGAAAGCAAAATTGCCCATGGAGCCAGTAATGTGGCACTCAGCTCATTGTTGGTCAGCTGTTTCCCCAACCAACGCTGACCCTGGCTGAGTTCCCAGACACCTGAAGTTGTCTTTGTGCCCAGAGGAGAAGCAGCAGTCGCACACGTCCTGGTATTAATTTACTAGGGGTGGAGTATGCAAGGGCACATTGCATGACAGGCACAGCCACCATGTAGCTTCTGCAGAACCTGCAGATTTAATTTGGCGTAAATCACAAAGAGTCACAAACAATTTGTGTTTCAACTAAAGAAATTGGACATTTCTTTCTGTCCAGGGGAAAAAGAAATGGAGATTTATAACGATTTCCCCACAACACTCTAAGACACCTTGCTAGCAGCAAGCTGTTGCATTTTCAGATGTCCAAAACTTTGAAGGCAAGGAGGAAAGCCACTGTGCACAGTTTGACTTCCCTTTCACAAATCATTAGGGATTTGCTTTAAATAAAATAGTATGGATTTTTTTTTTCTTGTCCTTTTTTATCTCATCAGCAAAACTCTGAGGTTTAGAAAGTTCCTGCCCTGAGTCATAAATATGTGTTCATCCTGCCTCCTTGCTATTAATTCTCCCTGTTCAGGTTTTCATTCTGTGTCTTGGAGGTCACTGATGTCCAAAGACTACAGTGCAGGGAAAATTGCTTCCTTCCCAAGTACCTTTATTTCTTTTTTTGAGACCTTGGGACTATGTACTCCCTTCTTTAAGGAAACCGCTCCCCCATTTATATTTTCAATGAAAATCCAAGTGAACGTCTCTTGCTTTCTCATTTATCCTTTTTCCTGACAGGGGGAAATTAACCCTCCTAACCTTCCAGAAGGCTGGCCATAATGATCTAAGTGGATTTTTCATAGTTAAATACAAAGATTATCTGAAGAATATATCTGATTCCTGAGTAAAAGCTTAGGTTTGCTTTGCCTGCATTATTTGCTTAGAATTGTAATGCTGTTCTGTGCTGGACTTTGAAAAATACAGTAGAGAAGCTAATAAAACCCCTCTCCCCACTTTTGTTCTTGTAGAAAACTGACAATTATTGGAATTGAAGCAAACCCTGTATTTGAATGGAAATATTTTCTTTGAGCCAGACCTTAGATCATGTTCGTGGTCTAGAACAAGTTCATGTAACTGAAATTACAGTGGAGGAAAAAGGGAAAGTTTGTTCCGGATGTCAGAGCAATTTGCCATGAGAATCCAATATTCATTAATTCATACATTGTCACTGTTAAGGAAAGAGTTAACTTCAAGGTAGGACATAGTAACAGGATAGTTTTCATGATAAGCAGGATGTTAAGTAATAGCCCCTATAGTAACACATCAACATAATACATATTTAACAGTCATAAAAAATAACACATTCCATCCTAATTGTGTAACTGTATGCAAGGCTTGTAGGAGTGAAACTAGAAATTACATCAGATCCTAGGCCTCAAAATACATCCACCTTCCTTGTTCCTGACTCACTTCCTCTAAGATTAACTGCAATTGGCCTCCATGCCTTGAAGGTTTCATGTCCACAATAAATTCATTATTAGAAACTGAGAGAGACAGAAACACACACTTTAGCAACTTTTTAATATGCTGTAATACTAACTGATGGGGCAAGTTAAAAGATTCTGCAGCAAGTCTGAAATTTATAGCATGCGCATAATGGAAAATGTATTAATGAAAATATGTAACAGCAGCCAGCAGATTAGTGGGCTTTTAAAATATACTGTAATATTAATTGATGAGGGCAAGTTAAAGGATGCAGAAGTAGCAGTACTCAGTAGCTTGAGGAAGAAAGACATAAGAAAAAATCATCAGACCTTGCTGCATTCATTCAGCATTGAACTATGAAAATTAGAGAACTGCTCATCTGCTTTTCTTGTGGGATGGCACTTCTGTATCTGATGTATGCGAAGGAGTTGCTGCTCATTGTAAACAAGGTGCTGTTTAAAAAAAAATAAAGTACATACTTTGCTACTGTTTGCTTTCAGAAAGGTCACTGCTTTTGAAGTTTTAGAAAGGTAGGGAGGGTGTTCGTAAATCCCTCATTACTATCCCTGAACTATTCCAATGAAAAGATCATTAAAACGTGTTAAAATTGCCAGTAGATATCACTTCGCAAGCTCTTTCTTAAAAGAACTTTATAGCCTTAAGCACTTCAAGCTCGGTTTGTGAAATGACTAAATCTTGCCCAAAGAGGTGCATGCTGACAATCAGTGGCAGAAGCATTGCTCATCTAACTATATGCAAGTAACATTTATTGTAAGCTAAGTTGCTCATGTGTTTTAAAATTTTATAGAATGAGTGCATGGCTGCAGAATTTGAAACAGCTTAGTTATAAATCTGATGACAGTAAAGCTAAAAGAAATCTCGGCAAGTGGCTTCCCTCTGAGACCTTTCCATTTTATGAATCTCCAATGAGGAGATTATGCATGTGGTTAACACACACTTTACTGGAGCACTTCTCAGTTTTTGTGGCCACCTTCTCTTGTACTCATGTCCATCGGCCTCGAGGGGAGCAGGTATAACTGTTCCCTCCAATACAACTGGACAGCTGGCTTGTCTGCAGATGGCAGGAAGGTGGAAGGTGAGTGCAAAGCTTCCCCAGCATATAGGAGGGCTCCAACTCAGCAGCAGTCTGGTTTACTGAGCCACGAATAAAGGCTTAGCTCTCCCACTCCTACAGCAGCAGTGCCTGCCAAAGGTTGTTGCTTCTTGACCTAAGTTGCATACAGTGCTGGTCAGCCAATTTCAGATAAAATGAGCAAGAGAAGCAAAGTGGTAAAGAATAATAGATCTTTCCTAACCCATTTCGTTAGTCTGAATGGTAATTGACCTTTAGCTGGACCATAAAGCTAGTCTTCAGCTGGCCCGTTTTCCAGATAAAAATGAAAGATTTTGCTTGAAAATAAAGCCTGTTTTCAAAGCTGAAACATACTCTGGTAAATAATGAACTTGATGCTGTGGCAGTTTGAGGATTTAAGCATACCTAAGCTGGAAATTTTATTTCTGGCGTGTACGGCCAAGGAAGAGCAGCCACTCACACGTTACGGGGGTGAATAAAGGGAATTTTCCTTATTACTTTGTACCGTGCACAAAGGAAGGTGAAGCTGATGTTGAGAAGCCTTTGTTTTCTGTAGCCCCGAAGCAAAAAATGTCCTGGGGATGAGGTCTGAAGCAGCTCCATCCACATTCAGAGAAGACTTGGCAGTGGTAAGGACTGTGGTCATTGACCTGGGCAAGGTTAGCCCAAAATAAATCATGGACTTGATCCTAGCTGTCATAGTTCTGATAACTTTTATAAAAGCCAATTGTTTCCTAGAGCCACATTTTGTACTTAAACATGACTTCATTCTACTTTATAGCTAAATGCAAATAGAAAATAATGATGATATGGCCAAGGAAAAACTGTGCTTGCCACTTTATTCATAAAACACTTTGCAGAGTGTATTTAGCAATTTGCCACTGTACCCACCTGCATGTAGAGCTTTTAGTGCAGTGCTCTGACACTGTATTTAGTTCATACTTAGTTCAGCTAAAACTTTCCATTTGTATGCATTTATTCTGCTTCATACATTATGTTATCAGTCACTTTCAATATTTCGAAGCCACAGCAGTCATTTTCTGACACATTTGTCAGAATGAACTGCCTTGATTGCTGTTATTACAGTCTGCAGTTCCTGAGTAAGGGAAAAGTCTTATGCAGAACCAGAACAATGAAATTGCTCAATAAAACAACAGATTAAATGGAATAAAATTAGACTAAATAGGAGCTTTAAATGACCAGCCAAAAAAAAAAGGGAGAGAGAGGAGTGTAAGGCAGGTTGAGGCGTGCAAGGCAGGTTTTATAATCCCACACAACAAAATTAATCAGGAAATATCTAATTTTGTTTAAGTTGATATTCAAGGAATTGGAAATGGCTCTTTTCTGCTGCCTGGTAGTAAGTCAGTAAAGTATGTCTTACTTTGACTTCCTGTTAATCAAATGCTGTATTGTATTCCTCTAATGATCACTCTCAACAGAAGGATTTTAATAATCAGTCCATTACAGTCCTGGCACAGTATAATGAGGGGCTCTGCCCTAGCCCAAGAGGGTGCTTACATTCCTGATTAACTTCAAGTCCAAGTGGTAGTGATTTATTATGGCACATGAGCACATCTCTCCCTTGCATGTGCTTATTGCATGCAGGGGCTTCGATAGTTGAATCTAAAGGCCCTTTCAGTTTAGGACCTTGGAGGAAGCACAGTCATCTGGAGACGTAATTATCCTTTTGTGTTTATTGTCATTAAAAAATATATTTTTTTGCATTATATTTACTACTATTGTCCACAACTGAAAGAAGAGGATAAAAAGAAGCAGACTTCCACCTGCATTGCCTTACTGTTGTAGATATTACAGGTACTCTCAACAAGGCAGAGAGGTTTCAAACATAAAAGGAGAAATAACTTCACTGGCTGTAGTACCGTAGGTGGAGCTCCTAAATATGCTCAGAAAGATCATCTGTCTCTAAAGAGATCTGATTCTTACAGAAAGCCCAGGGGACAGATAAACTGATTTAAACACACACACACACACACAAAAAAAAGCAAGAATTCTGTTACAGTAATATTTGCAGAGAAAAGTAGCGGAATACTTAAGAGGGATTTGCAGCTTTGAGAGCAGGGATTAGGAGTTCCTGACCCAGGCCTGAATTTTCTTGGCTTTGCATGAGAGGAGGAGGTAGCATGTGGAACTGAGCCTTGAACTGGTTGAGAAGCTTGCCCTCTGACTTCTTGCATTGTTTGGCTGTACTAGTTTCCTTGGGTTTGGGGTGACTTAATTAGCAAAGGATCTTCAGATCATGGAATTACAACAGATTTGTACTGCTTTAGTTGATGGGAGAATTTAATCCTATAATTATTTCTTTGGCATAATTTAGATGTAAGGCTCAAGATTAGCATTCCTGTGAAACATGGAATTTACTTTCTTCCTCCCTTTTTGCCTGTGAAGTACTGTGCAAAGCTATAGGCTTACAAACTGTGCAGCAGTCAGGGTGTTCAGAAAGCCATCAGGGTTCACTCACAGCATCCGATTCCCTTCCATCCTTCCACTATATACAAATCTGTAGAAAAGAGTAAAATCCACGCAAGAAAAGCAATTGGAAATGAAGCATTGTTATATTTTAGAGGAAACTAAACTTTCTGTCATTCTTTATATCCCTCTTACATTACAAATATCTACAACACCTTTTTTTTTTTTTTTTAAGTGCTGATCATGCTCCCAGTTCAATATATGAGGCTTCAAGGGTCAGCTTATCTGAGCACCACAGTAACAGGGATGAAGGGATCCACCTACAGCTGAGAAGCCAGCACAGCATTCAATCTCCCTCCTGCCAGTTTGGTTTCAAATTGTCCATTGCCTTTTTCCTTTTCTTCTGCCCCAAGTGCTTTCTAACTGCAGTTTCAGTTAACGCTGACCCCTTTATGCAGACTGTTGGAGTTGGGCAAAGGCAAGTTTTTGTCTGCAGGGTCCCTCAAAATGGGCAAACTGTTGGCGTTTGGGATTGGTTTGCAGTGAAGGAGAAAGGATTTTATTTTTTTCCAGTTTCTAGGAGGAAATGGCATGAGCCCTTTGTCTTTGTTCACTGGGCAGTTCATTGGGCTGAACTGCCATCATCTTTTGGCTTGTGTTTGAAATAAAGCCTGGGGAATAGGCTCTCACAAAAAGACTTATATCCCAGTCTGGCAGGTCTGGGAGCAGACCGTGCTGTTCTATTTTCAGCCTACTGCAGACCAAGATTTTTCCTGCAGTACTGCATTTTAGGTTCAGATTTGAAGATATGCTTGCTCAGAGATGCTTCCTGATCCCCACAGGCACTTCCATGCATACTAGCATCATTTGCCAAATTGTATAAAAAGTAGAGATGCTAGCCCTTAAATCTTACAGCCCTGTAGATCACAAGTATACGTGTGGCAGATCCTTTGCAGCTAGAACTATCTTGGCTGAATCTTAATAGCAATGGTGTGTAAACAGCATGGTATCTTTATTCAGCAGGAGAAATGCTGCAGGTCTTAATTGATTTATTGACCTGAATAAACAGAGTAGTTCATTCCTACCTGGAGATGCCTTCTTAAAGTTCAGTTTGTGGTGCTTATGGGTAAAACTTGATTTATTGGTCCTGGATATGACAATATACCCAGCGTGCTTCCTATGAACCAAAGTCATTTTCTCCTAGGACCTGATTCTGGATTTCACAAGCTTCTTCCTGTACTATAAATCCTAATGGAAACATTGCACCTGGACAAGAAATGTCCTTATTTGTCTGCTGCTCTTTCCAGAAGCCTGCACTGCTTTCATTTGGGGCCCTAGTGGTTCTTGCCTTGAGCCATAGCGCTTTGACAGCAGGGTTGTAAGAAGCTTTCTTAGCAACATTTACTTTTCTACAGAATTGTTTCCTGGCTGGAGGCTCTTAACTTGAGGCCTTCTTTCAAAGAAATTTCAACTAATTTCTTGAACTCAGTTTTAACATAGCAAAGTAATACATAGTTGAAGGAAGGAATATGATATTATTTTTAACTCAAAGTTAGGGAAAAAAATGATGATATTATCAGGAAATTGCTCACAACCCTGTCAGTCACAACTGCAACTCGGCATTTCTCCTGCGTTACCAGTCTGTTTCAAAATAAGACTGCTGTTAGCTAAATTAACTAGTATTAGTGAGACACTTAGATGTCATTAGGAATCCTGAAACTGAAATCTTCGTTAAAGTTGAAAGACAAAAACCTGTTATTTGATAAGACATAGAAAAGAATGCCTACAGTAATTGCAGAATCAGTAATGATAAAGCAAGGAAAGTCTGAATTAAAATGAGGTAAGGAATCAATTAATTCATCCAGCCAAATCTGGATCAGTTTTCTAATGACACCACACAGTGGTGTCATAACCTGTGGTTATGATTATGACATTTCCTTAATCATTAGAACATGAATAGATAAAAACAAGTGTGTTTGTTTCTGTTCATTTACTTAAGATTCATGTTAGATTTTTGTCTTTGGATGGTTATTTAGTGGCAAAGATGAAAAGGTCACTAAACTGAAAGGTCAGAAAATTGAAAATGTGTGGGAGGAGGCTGCTTAGCCCTGTTTTACTTTTCTGAAAATCTTCCTCTAGCTTTTTCTACAGCTGTATGACATACTCAACCCTTCTTGTCATAGGATGCTGAACAAGGTTTTATAATGGCCTTTCTGGCCCCACTCTCTGTGAATCTGTTTTCATTTCTAAACCACTCTGCCATAACCCTGCTGCCTTTCTTCTCCAAGCTTATACTCTGCTCCTTTGAAGCATCTTTCTGTCCTATTCAGGGCACTCTGGTCACCTTTGGCAACATATGTGAATGTTTCAGCCCAGAGCTTGGATAACCCTGTGGAACATTCAGGAATCCTCCAGGTTGCTCACTGTCCATGCCATGAACCCACAAGAAACTTCCCATGATCTATTCTGCTTCATTACACTGCTTATTGAATTTTGCTGCTGGTATTGTCTTTAATACTCTTGGGACCAGCATCAGTTGTCATGGTAATTATTTTCAGATGGTTGCAACTTGTGTGCGTGGAGGAGGGTAGGAAAACTGGTGGCCAGAAGGAGGAGTAGAAGTTCAAAGATGCAGAAAATATCAGTTATTAATACTGCCCAGTGTCAGAATCATTTTGGGATGCAGATCATTTGACTTCAATTAATACTGTGTATCTTTCACATTATCTCCCATTGAATATCATTGGTTTGTTCTTTATTAATCAAGACGACATTTAAAGTGATTGATAAAATAAATGGTTCATTGTTGTGAAGTTATTCTTCAGGTTGCTGCAGCAGTCATATGCTGCACATGGCTTGTCCATGTTATAGTAGGAAAGAGTTTAAGGAGGAGCCCTGAAGTATGTTTAAAAAAAAAAAATGGACTCTCATTAAACATAGAATCATAGAATGGCTTGGGTTGGACCTAATAGGAAAAAATTCTGTCTCCATAACATCTTAGTGCAAATTTCTTATTTTGTAGAGCAACTTAACACAGAGATGTTTTGAATTATCTTAGGACAATGTTTAGACAAAGAGGAGAAGAAGGATCCTTAACTTACTGATGGGCAAAAATCTGAGCAAGTGTTGCCTACTTCTTTATCAAGAACTGGCTTTCACTGGGGAGAGAAAAGAGGATTCTTTGCACACAGGTTGCCATATATATGTCTTGGGTTTGCTGCAGGGAGTCTCTGTCCTATGCCTGAGGAAATTATTTTTCCATCTCATCTCTTAACCGCATGCCTTGGAAAACAGCAAAGGTTTTGCCGTACATTGGGTAGCATTTTAAAACCTCTCAACACATAAGATATCAATATTGAACTTGTGCTGGGTTTCCTGATGCTTCACTCTTTTGTAATCAACCCCTATGAGGGGGAAAAAAAAAAATGGCCTCATAATACTTATTTCACCAGCATCTCAAGGGAATAGAAGCTGGTTTCATGTCACACTAGAGCTGACAGTTTTCTGATTTATGGTATTTAGTGGAAGCTGAAAGAGGATTAAAGTCTCACAATGCTGATTCATTGCAAGAACACTGTATGTTCAATATGACAGTGAAGTGGGAATTTTCTTCTGTGGTCCTTATGTGTTTGGGGTTGTTTCTAAGGCAGTTGGATGCAAAGTGACGAGAGTCAATTTTAGAACCTTAGAGAATTTTTGCTTTGGAGGACTTGAAAACAAAGCCAAAAGGAAATTGATACTGTAATGATTCATTTGACATTGGAGGCTGAAACTTTCAGCAGTGTTGGAAGGCACTTTGCTGTAACATGCTTGAATTTCATAGCCACGCTGATGATGTTTATCTAGGACTATCATCAGCAATAGGCACTGGAGAAAGAAGTTTGAGATTGCAGCTATTTAAAGGGTTGATTAAGTGAGAGTTAATCTGATATTCCCTTTTGGAAACATACCAAGTGCAAGGAAAGGCAGTGCTTACCAGTATCCTGCATTAGCACAGAATAAAGAGTGTAAAATCCTTGCAGAAACGAGGGATGATCCCTGATCCATCTATCCATACAAACACTTGAATCCATCTTTTATCTTCCTTTCCTGTTGTGCTCTGAAACAACTTTGCATTGCTTAACTATTTATATGTTCACTTAAAATAACGTTTTAAGTAAGCTTGGTTGGTTTGTTTTAGCTCTGCAGTTCAAGATCTTTGTCTGCTACAAACAGAAGGCCCAAGTGGCAGAACTACAGACAATTTACTTTATTGCTGTTCTATGACTATAGGAATCAAAGGGACCTGCTGGGTCATCGAATCCATTATCCTGCTATGATAAGCAGCACTCCATGTGGTTCCTTTTGCAGCTTCATCAAGCTCCATCATTATTCCAGTCTGGAAGATCTTTTGCGCGCTTGAGTGTTCTCCTGTGAGAATTTTCTTGTTCTGGTGTGCTTCTCCTGTTGGGAAACATTTCCTGTCTTGTATTGCTTCCAGGGTATTCTTTGTAAGTCCAGACCAGATTTCTTCACAGCCAGTGTGTTACTGAATGCTTTTGTTAATGTTGGCTTTCCCTTCAACATGTCTCTGTTTTTGTCTTCAACCATCTTCAGTTTTGCTCCTTTTTCCCATGCACCTTAGAAGGGCTTTTTTCCTTGCAAGTGAGGTCTTTCTTCATCCCTATATCTCACATCAGCACTGGTTCATTTATGGAAGGTCAGTAGCAGCAGTTGTGCAAAGCGTATCAGATGAGATTGCAACTGTACCTTCCACAATTTGAGTCAGAAATACCTTACTTAGTGCATTATGGCAAAACATCTCTTTCACAATTTCATCACACCGGTAGTTCTTGTTCACTATTAAAGCCAAACCATTGTTGTCCTCATTCACATATAAACAATGAATTTCTACTTAGTAAGGCATACTGTCCTTCCTCCTATAATGTCCTTCTTCATCAGCTCTTGACTCTCAACTCAGTAAACTGTTTTTACTGAAACCTTTACTTACAGTTTCAGAGAAATTTTCTTTGAATTCTGACTTTGAATGATTAATAAATTAGGAAGACATTTTCGGACGGATGGCAAACTGATATCAGTATCTGTGAAAATCATAATTTTTAATTAATGGTAATTATTATGGCCAATCCCATGTAGGCCTCCTGGAATGCCTTTTTTTAATTTGTTTCATTGTTGTTGTTTTCATCTGAAACTAGCCTTTAGTAGGAAAATCACAGTCATTGATTTGAGTAGCAATGTAGGGATATCAGTGCATTTGTGTAGGAAAATGCCTGATATGAGTACACGACTGAAGTTGAAAAACTTTATTTTGTTATTCAAGTTTTCTAGTAGACAGCTCGATTCTATTCACTCTTCTCACACCCACACTTGCTCATTGTGAAGAGAATAGTAGTATAGAGGAAAATGCCATTATTGTAAACTCCAGCTTGCATTTCTTTATTCTTTGCAAACCTGAAGAATAATAAATGCAGATTGCATCAGAGATGTAGCTGATGATAATAATACAACATTTGGTCTCTCATTATTTATTGCAGTAGGACAATTACAGAAATCTTGTATTTTTCTATGGTGCCATTGAGATTTACAGGACTTCATTTCAAAAACTGTAGAACAGACTCAGTGAAGGCAGAACGTCTCTTTTTTCTTAGAGGTAGTATTTGTGATTGCCACCAAGAGCCCGCTTTCTTGATGAAAAGCAAATTGCTTCCATGCTCTTCACCTGGGTCCTGAGCCTTTTAGCAAAACTGGGCATTGAGACTCCAGGAAAAGCCAAACTCTGGTGCGTTTCCCATGGATTGATATTTTGCTGCAAGCATTTTGCACTCGAACTACAATTATCTCTTCTTGATAGATAAATTCTTTATGTTTTGTGATGGATTTTTACATGTTAAATAGCATAAAATATTCTTGCTATGTGGAGACAGACTCTACTCTAAACGTTATCTTCAGATTGACAGCTGCACTGTTTTCATTTCAATAGTTAAAAGTTTTCAGTGCAGGTATACTGCTATCTCTGTGGGAGAGATTTGATCTGTGGTCATTGAGACATAGTTCATTTTTGTCTGGTACCAGTAAAAGTAATTGTGATGTCAGTTCTGTACCTGCATTGCTTATGATAGATATACTTCTGGATTAGGCAATCTGCACTCTGAAATAATGAGAAATGTCAGGTTTTGGTTAAAAAACGAGGAGTAAAATATCTCTGCAGGTTATTATCACTTTGAGGGATTGTGGTTCCTCTCCATTATTCGTTCCACTATTGTTGAATTGTCCAATTTAAGTGAGTAACAGCACATTCTTTCTAGAAACTGTTGGTGGGAGCCAAGGAAATGAAATGTAAGAGGGATGTATTCTAGGAAGAATACCCGTATATAATAGCCATTGGCAAAGTTGGAAGACAATAATAAACAATCAAGTTCACCCACTTGATATTTTGTTTTTCAAAAATCTGAGCAATACACACTGACCAACCTAGTCTTACTACAAAACAATTTTTTTTTGCACAGTTCCTCCTAATACTGTTAGCACGGCAGTATCACAGGCTGGATGTATTCTGCCTCCATTAAAACTCATACAGCTGCCAATCTTTTGTCACCATGTATGATTTACTGTAGAAAGAACTAGGTGCCCCACACTTTCACATTTGTAAAAAGAGTAGTTGTGTTTTAATTTTCAAAATTCAAAATTTTCCATGTGTGCTGAAGATTTCTCTACTTTCTATCCTTTCTGAAAAAGAATACATTAGATCACTATTTTCTGGTCTCACTGGATAACGGGCAGGGATCATTCAGATTTTTACAAGTCTTTTTTGACCTCTCTTCAGTCATTGACTGGGTCCCAGAGGATTAGTTTGCTGAAGCAAAGTTGTCTGTGCAGTTTGTTACTAAAGCAGCTTCGTATTACTTGAAGTTGATACTTGCCTTTGACAGGCATTTCTTTAGTGATATAATCATGCAGTATTAATATGCCCAAATTTCATTTTCAGTTAGCAAAATCCAGGTGTTGGTTGTTAAAAATAGAACTTGCGTGTACGGCAGTCTGCCCAGAGAACATCAGTTAGAAAAGAGCATCATTCTTTGGTTTGCTTGTTCCTTTCAGATGCCTTGTTATTTGGCACAAGTCTATTCCACCATGCCAAGCATCCCTTTTGTGGAGAAAAACAGAGTGGGATTCTGCAAGAATTCCCTTTTGGGAAGTAAAAAGAAAAGCAAGGCTTCTGCTACCATGGTAGTTGGGGGGGGGCTCTTCAGTAATACACTCAGCAGTGTCTCGGAGCATCCTTCCCTCACCCCACTTTGTCAGCTCCAGTTGGGATGAGTTACTCACATGACCCTCATGGGATGAGCTGACACATGTATAATGCAATGGAAAGCACAATGACAGTAGAGCAGCAAGATCCTAGGCTACAACAAGTAAGGATTTGCTCAATGCGGCAGTCATGGGCATGGAAATAAAGGAAAGAAGCTGCTTATCTTCAGACCAACCTTCAGTACGTGGGGATCTCCGGACAGATACCCTTGCCTCCACTGCCAACCCTTAAATGAGGTCTGGGAAGGGGTTTGTTGCATGCACGGAGCTCCCCTGGGTTGGCCCTGCCTTCCCACCTGAAGCTCAATCACTGGTTCAGGCCATGACTTAACATTTCTGCTACAACAAGGAATACAAACCTTTATGGTCTACAATGAGTTTAGGTTGGTTCTGATTACATATTTAGATTAAACATAATAAGGAGCTTTTAAAAGTAAACTGTTTTTAATTATAGCTATCCTTTTTGATGTGGAACTTGTTAAAATACCATAATCAATTAAATCATTATGCAAAGTCACCAGATTTCAGTATTTTCATCCCAGCTGCCATTGTGGCCCATGAATGCAGTACATTTCTAAACTTTTAAACATTTGAGAAGTGTAGGAGAGGACAAACTGTCATGTTTAATTCATCTCTAATGAAAATGTATTTATTGTTTTTCATTTTGTAAGTGGATTTAGGACTTGGTCTGTACAGAGAGAAGAAAAGAAATCAAAACTCTTCTCTGGGCTAAGATCTTATGCTGTGTGCCAGGTTTTATTATGAAGTGAATTTTTATGGCCACATTTCAAAGCCTTGCGGAACAGAGATTATAATAAAAATGTTCCTGAGGTCTGCATCCGTAGCAGTGCTGGGTGTCGCTGTTGTACGGAATTTAATTTTCTCTCATCAAACTGCACATTGCCACAGTATGTTGTGTCTGTCTATTTAATTTACATAAACAAATTTCAGATTAGCTGGGGTATGCTGACAGGATGAGATGAACACAAAATGTCACCCACCACCTTAAATGTTCCGCGTTGTATTTTAGTTGTTATTCTTTACAGGTAGTGCTGCTGTTGCTCTGTTAAATAGGTTTTCATTCATTCTCAGTCCTTTTTGCTCGGCTTCACTTAATGATCCATGTCAGCAACTAGATGCCAGTTTAGAACAAAACAAAATAAAATTGATTTTCACAGTTCTATTAAATTTATTTTACAACATAAAAGCTATCAGTCCAACTCCTAGCTGAAGCCTGAACGTCTACTCGGGCAGAGCCTCCCACCTGAAACCTGCTCAGCCAAGCTAGAGCAGGCACACAGGTTAGCCACTTTTCTCACTTCTACCCCTGCCAGAAAGCAGAAGGAGCCCAGGATGTTCTCCCTTGCAGCTGACTCCAGCTGGCATGGGCACAGGCACTAGTGTGTGCATGGAAAGCACAATGACATGCTGACTGCACTGTGTTCCAGCTGCTGGAGGGATGGCAGGAGTGCCTCTCTCTTGGTGTACTCTTTCCCCTGCCCTTCTCTGAGTGCAGCAGGTCTGTGAATTGAAGGAAATTCTGCCCTTAACTTGGGAACTGGAGCTGAAGTTGGAAAAGGCTTGTTAGAGCATTCAGTTTATTTCCCTGAGAACAGATCTGTCCTCTGCATTTCCCATTACTTCAGTTGTCTTGATTTCTTTCTTAAGGATGTGAATCAAGCATTTTATCTGTTTGTTAAAATGCATTTCTTACAGCAGAAAATGTTATATGATTGATTTACCCAATTTTCAGTGTATTGTACTCCATGACATCTTGTAGGCAACCCCTATCTAACTGATATTAGATAAGCACCATCTATTTGTATGGTGCCCATCACTGTGGTATCTGAACACCAATGAGGCAGCTTTCTTCTCCTTTCCTGTATGCACATCAGGTTGGCAAGACTTATGATTGTCAGCTACATTCCTAATACTTATGCTTGTGTATGTTCATGTTTAAATGAGCTGCAGCACTTTACTGAGCTTGCTGATTTTAGCCTGTGTCAGCATTTTGCAGCATCAGATAAGACAGACCTTTCTATCATTTCTCACAGCCTCGGGTTTTTCAACACAGCAAACAAAGAAGAACTAAGTAACCAATGCAAAAGCAACTGGGAGCTGTGGCTGCAGGAAAATATATACATACATCTTTTTTTTGCACAACCTGTAAGAAGGCTGGAAAATCAGAAATCACCAGAAGTACCGGGGCTCTTTGCCCTCTGCTTGCCTCCAGCAGAAGGAGTTGGGCTCAAGGATGAGCAGTGTGGATGCAGCTTCTGTACTGGCACTGTTGTTTCTGCTGGTAGTTTTTAGGAACACCTGTCGTTGCTAATGCTCTGCTTACTGCAGGTTAAAGGAATTACCTTCCTTCAGCTTTCATTTCCCCTGGTGTTGGAAAACATCCCCAAGTGGAACAGAAGACTCTTCAAAACCTACCAAGGTTTGTTGGCATAATATTTAGTGTCAGCATGCATCCTCCTTTGGCTTAAAAAGTGCATCACAAATAGAAATGTCAACTCTGCTTCCCTGCAAAATATCTGCTTTCTTTGAGAAGTTAATTACTGATTTCAGCACAGCTGAAATGAGGCCTAATGATGGCCTTCTCTTAATTGTTGACAAGTGATGGCTTGATTGGAACTAACTTTACACAGCTTCAAATGTGAAATTTAATTGTGGTACATTTCCATTTGCTTGGATCCTCCAAAGAGCCTAGCTTATATTCTGGACCTTTAACCAAGTGGGAATTGCAATACACGAAGAAGCATTTTGAATGCGCTCAGCAGATGACGTTGAATTCTATAGAAGCAAGGTGTGCACTATAGCTATCCCCCATACCTCCAGGTAACAGCAAAGAAAATGGACCTGACATATGGCAGGCCTAAAGAAGGCAGCAGGTGACAGTGACAGTGATGGATACCTGAGGATGCATATATTAGCTGGGATAGGTTTTAAAGGCAGTTTCTTCTTTTGTCATTGTTGTTGAGCAAGTGAAATTGGTGAGTCATTAAGAGGTTGCTTTCCTTGCCCTAGTGTCTCAATGATGGATGCATGAATGGCTTCCCGAATTCAGAAACGTTTCACTTCACTTCCCATGCTCACCAGGTCAGCTTCGCCTGAGGAGGGACTTATCCTGCCTGATTCAGAACATCCCAATGGCGTCCTGGCCTCATTTCCTTATTTTACCCATTTTTTGTTTGGTGTGTGACCTTAATCCTTGATTAAATTAGACACCCTTTGTCCTACCAAAGCTTTTCTGAGACCAACAGGATTAGGCCTTTAGTGAGCTATAACAGAAGCAAAGCCTGTAACTCAGAATAAGTGATTTCCTTCCTTTCTATGTTTTCCTGCCAGAAACAATGAAAGTAGCCACAAGAGACAAGAATAATGCAGTCTTATTTACAGAGTGCTGAATGTAGAGTGTGTTATTTACACTCTATCAAATTAAACTGAACTGAATGTTTGCTTGACATCTACCTTTGTGTACCAGGCCTTATTCTAATGGCAGAAAGCAAAATAAAACAAAACCTGGGAATTAGTGGAAAGACAGTGACTTACAGACAAGTTGGACCTAGATGGTAGTGTTTGTCCAGATTTGGCTTTTATTTTCTAACAGGTTGAATCTGACGTTTTATTGTGGATTTTGTTTTGTTTTGTTTGTTTTGCATTGAGAATATGTTTTTATGAGGATATGAAATTGGCCATTGACTCTAATTATTTTCTAAAGTCTGATACAGATGTTTAAAAATCCTCTTGATATCAAGCCTGTGCAGGGACTCTGCTCCAACTGCAGAGACTAGAAAACAGCTAATAAATGCAATGCTTTCTGCTACTTTGAGCACCTAGCTCTCCAACCTTTGGTTTTCCACCATCCCAAAGCTGTAGGATCCCTTGAATTCAACTGTTCTCTGCCATTTACCCATATGCTACTGTTGGACGAAGAAGTCATTTCTTCATGAAGTTTCCCAGTGAAGTTTCCCAGCATTCTTTTCTTCTGCCAGGAGTACCTCTTTCTGTACCACTTCACGCAGAGATTTTGTTTACCTGTTAAGTCAATATGATGAAATACCTCATGCAAGCCATGATGAGTCCTTTGTTTTTTTTGATAACCCTGGCCCCCACCACCCCACAGCCTTTCTTGAAGCAGGTTTCTGATGGCTGCTGCTGAAATTGATCTCCTGGGCTGGAGGAAGAGCATCCAGAGCCCAAAGGAAAGATCAGGGATTCAGAAAGCTTTCCACGCCTCATCACTTTATAGGGGTCATTTGAAGGCTGGAGATGAGACAGAAAGGAATTGGGAAGAAGGCAGAAGAAGAGAAAGAGAGAAGGCAGATAAACCTTTGTGCAGCTTCTTCTAACCCAAAGATTTACTTGTGGTGTTTGATCATGAAACCATATTTAAGCCAAAAAATTATTACTAAATCTTTTCTGAAGCCACCAGGCAAGCATATATTTAATGTAATACAGGATTCCAATTCTTAAGTTAGTTTTATTATTTCATTAATGTTCCTTTTCATTTCAAAGGCTTGCTGCCTTTCTGTTTACGTAATGCTTGAAATTTTGACAAGCCCTTGTGGATTTGCTCCACAAAGACACACTCTGCTCCCCATCAGGGAACACAGCTGTTGGCTGCAACCTAGGAGGACTTCACCGTAGATAAACCTGCAAACTTCCCCCCAGTGACTCACAAAACATTCCACAGAAGCATGTCATCCATAATAATCAGGGATGGAGCCTATCTCAGCTTTGCATCTTTCTTGCAGTCTGCAGAAGTTTACTGATCCATCCATGCGCCTCTGTGTCTGAATGAGCATGCAACATCTGCACTGCAGTTCTGTTATCTGAGGGCCAGTTGGATACCAGAGGCTCAGCCCACCAGCCCCAACACTCAATTTTCATGACTGGTTTCTTCTATACTGGCAAGTTTCCAGCTGGAAGATCACCACACATTACCTCCTGCTTCTCTATTAAAATAGAAATGCAAAGTCACAGCTTAAACCAGTGACTGAGTACCTGGTGGGAAGGCAGGACCAACCCAAGGAAGTTCAGCTGCATGCAGTGTATCTGAGTGACTAGAAGGGGTGGAGCCAGGATCCACCCCTTCTGAGACCTCATTTAAGGGTTGGCAGGGGCAACAAGGATTTTTTTCCTGGAGATTTCTCTATGCTGGAGCAGTGTAAGGAAACTTTTTTCTTTTATTTTTGTGTCTATGGTTGCTGCATTTGGGCTTGTCCTCCTTTGCTGCAGCAGCAGACTTTGTCACTTTGCTATCACTGCTATATTTTCCATCACATTATAGTATTACATCTGCTATTTAGTTGCTGTTTTTCTTTTTTCCGCAATTGGTAGGTACACCCTTAGAGATGGTTTTGTAATTTTGGAGAGGTGCTAAAGGGAGGAGGAAGTAAGGGCTGAACTGCAGGCAGATTTTGCAGGGCAATGCTTCCTCCTGGTTTCATTACAGCGTGTTTCTACTCCACCACCTCCCTGCTTAGTTTGATGTTTCCTTCTCCGGCCCAAGGGTATGTTTTATTTTGTTGTGGTTTGTTTTGTTTTTTGTAATTTGCTTTTCCCTTTCACCTGAGGAAGGTGAGATAACAAGCTCTGTGCTGCAGTTGAGGGGTGTGCTGGGCTTCAGGTTGTAACGTTGCTACTGCAGGTAGCCCACTGCAGCTCTGTATGTGAGCTAAGGGAGAGATACATGCAGGATGAAGTCTTGCTACATTCATCTGAAGCAAGAGAGATTTGTCTGTACATGCTTTTACTGAATGACTGTATTATGTAGAACATGCAAAGTAACAATTCCTATCCATTTTTAGAACCATTGTTAAATGGAATTAGCATTGAGAAGAAGACAGTGGGGGATTTCTTTCTCCCCTCCTCTCTCTTCCTTCCATAGTACAGTGTCTTTATTTTCTTTTCATTATTTCTTTGTCTTGTTGGTGTACTGCTTTCATTTATATTGAAATCAGCTGGCAGAAGATAAAATTCATAGCATATATTTCGAGTGTTTTTGAGACTAGTAATTATTATTTTTCCTCATCTTTCCTGGGAAGTTGCTGGTGATTTGTTTTCAGGTTCATTTCATGAGTGTTTACTGTCATTTACTATGAACTCTGGTCTTTTCCTTTCTCTGCCTGTCCCTCAAAATGGTGACCACATGCTGGCTCTGCTTTGCATTTCTGTATCTGAGTTTGTATTTTAATATTCATTAGGTATTTGTACTGACAGCCCATCAATACATTAAATTAGTATATACACAGCTAACAAGTATGGTACATGCCTAACTGACTTATAACAGCATTAAAATAGACAGAACAGATTGTCTCAGCAGGGTTTAATAAACTGTACTTATCCACAGTCCCTGTGAAAAACAGGCATGCAGCTGCAATGTACGGTGCTCCCTTGGAATCAGAAGACCAATATGAAATGTACTAAACTGAATTTGATTTGTTTTTTCTGATCAGAGAACTGAACTTTCTTCTATCTTTGAAAAAGTGCTTAGTCATCTATTCTTTTGAGACAGAAGGCGTTCATTGAGACAAATGCCATCATAGGCATTCTAGTTGAAAAAAATTTAGTGAACATCAGATAGCATTGGAGCTGATAAAATGTATGCATCGTTATGCTTTACTCATTCTCATGAAATGCTTTGAAGGTATTGAGATATCTGCAAGTAATTAGTGTCATAATTAGAATATCATTTTTTCTGCTAATTTAAACTAACGTGACAAAAAGGGGAGCTTTTTTTTGGATAAGAGGTATTATTTCTACTCAGTATGAGTGAGAAAGCTCCTTTAAAGCAGGCAGAAAATTGATGTCAGATGAAAAGAGAGCTGCTTGGTTTGGTTTTTCTTGTTATGGTTGACTCCCAGCCAGAAATTTCCTGGAGAGATTTCCTGTTTGGCATCTTGGAGAGAGCACATACTGCCTCTTGCATTATAAGAATTAGGTAGGATAGAATCTGTGTATTAATTTTATATCCTGTTTTTCTATAGTCAACAACTGGCTGATTAAAAACTGCAAAAAATTCTAAAATAGATAGACACTTAAAAACCATGAGTGAAAAGAGTAGATAAATACTGTATTTCAAAAACCTTTTTCATCTGCGTCCTCTCATGAACTTGGTTAATGAGAGTAATTCTTTAACAACAGTGGAGTTAATAAGTTTCTCATCGTGCATTGGAGGGTCAGAAGTGCTCAGTTTAAACCACAGTGGCCCCTCTCTGAATGCTTCATTGTACCAAGCTTGGGGCCCAAGCATGGGTGATGTTGCTGTTCTGCCAGGGTGTGCTCAGGGAGAGTCCTGCAAAAACTATAGGGCTTCAGAGAGTCTCCTAAACAGCATCTGCTGTTCACGTGGCTTTTGATTCTCCATCAGTTAACTCGAAAGCACCAAAAAACACAATGAACAAGCAAGGAGGTCAGAAGGAATTACAGGGTTAATCTACTTACCCACATGAGAACAAATGTGAAGCATCTGATTGTGGTCCCTGTCGCAACAGTCTCTGGGCACCGAGGTCCTTCTGCAGTGATGCTGCCCACATCCCTCACAAGAGCACACACCATTACTGTGGCAGTTGGGTGATTACTTAGCAAAGTGTTTAAGCAGCCTTCTGAAAATAATGATTATTAATTTCTCATTCCCTTTTTTTCTACTTGATCTGTCTCTTTACAGGGGTAAGGTGTTGACTTATCCATTATTTAAAATGTTCAAACTTGTTTAACTTATCCCTTCTGTTAATGAACAGCATAAAACATCTGAGAAGTTCCTGCAGGATACAATAGCAATACCTTGCAAATGTCAGAGACCTGTTTAACATCAGATTTTTCCTACTTTCATAATGAAAAAAAGCAACAAAGGCACCTGAGCTGCCTTTTCCTGGGTAATGCTGCTGTGAACAGAGTGAGATATCTCTGGTAATGGAGTGAAGAGCCACTTGACATGGACGATGGTGTCTCTGACATTGGCCAGGCTCTATGATCTGGAAAATCAGGGGCCTTTCATTCCATTTACCTCTGTTTATAGCTCTGTAGTGGGGAGATGATCCCTATAACTACCTGAAGGGAGGTTGTACTGAGCTGGGGGTGAGCCTCTTCTTGTGTAATTAGTGATAGGACTAGAGGGAATGGCCTCAAGTTGCACCAGGGGAGATTCAGGCTGGCTGTTAGGAAATACTGCTTCTCTGAAAGAGTGGTGTAGTGGAATTGCTAAGTCATTGCCTGAACCATTGATTGAGCACCTGATGGGAAGGTAGGGCCAACCCAGGGGAGCTCAGGTGTATGCAATGTACCTGAGTAACCAGAAGGGGTGGGACCAGGATCTTTTGGGACCAGGACCCATTCCCAGACCTCATTTAAGGGTTGGCAGTGGAGGTGAAGGTATATCTTGCTGGAGACCCCTGCCAACCTGAGGCCTTCTGAAGTGGGCAGCTTTTTTCCTTCATTTTTATATCTGTGGCTGCTGTATTTGGGCTCATTCTCATTTGCTGTAGCTAAAGACTTTGCCACCTTGCTATTATCATCCTATTATAGCATTACAAGTGGTCAGGCACTGGAATGGGCTGCCCAGGAAGATGGTGAAGTCACTGACCCTGGAGGTGTTCAAGGAACTTTTAGATGTAGTGTTGATTATATGATTCTGTGATTAAAAGAAGTCCTCAGTGGTCCCTTTTTCTCCCCAGATTTGTTGTTCCCCTACCACCCTGGACCATTTATTTTTCTTAGACTGCACCTAGCCTTGCTGATCATATGTAATAGGAAGCCCCAGAAGGAAATAGCTAGCTTATTAGTGATAGCTGTGTGTTTTCACTTGTAACTTTTTCCCTACCTGAGATGATAAAAGCATCCTGGGTGGTTTACGATGACCATTACCTTCATGAACCTTTAAGGGCATCCCAATTTTTTCTCCCAATGCTTTTCCTTATGGACAGCCCACAAATCTGGAGGCAGTCAGCACCTAAAAGACCAAGCTGAGCACCTGGCAGTAATTTACTTTCTCATAATCAAGTTCTCACAGACCAACCTCCATAAAAGCTGCACACCTCTGGGAGTGCTGGTGCTTTTATTTCATTAGGAGAGAGGCTTCATTTCTGATGCATCATAATGCAACTCCAGAAAGTAAAGTGGATGAAGAGAAGGTTGTTTATTTATTTTATTATTTACAGATGCTAGGTTGTAAAGCCTAGCTGTAAAATCCTGGAAGTGAGATGTGTAAGTGCAGAAGATATCTGCCACTGAGCTGTTCAAGTCTGAGAGCTGAACAAAGCCAAGGTATATTGCAAGCATCTCTGGTTTGGGGAACCTCCAGGAGTTCACACTTGCATGCAAATGTGGTTCTCTGAATTTCTGGCATTAAGAGAAGGCAATTTGCTGCTAGAATGTGCCTTAATCCATGTTATACCATGCTTAGCCAGTAATCATGGAATGGCCTGGTTGAAAAGGACCACAATGATCAACTAGTTTCAACTCCCCTGCTATGTGCAGGGTCGCCACCCACTAGACCAGGCTGCCAAGAGCCACATCCAGCCTGGCCTTGAATGCCTCCTGGATTCCTGGAGCAACCTCCAGGGCAACCTGCAACCTCCATGCAACCTCCTTGGGCAATTTGATCCAGTGTGTCACTGGCCTAGGAAGTTTGGTAACTCTCCCATATTAGCTGTCAGGCAACTATTGTGAGATTGGATTCATGTACTGGTAGCACACTGAGGCTCCTCACACTTTCCTCTTTCTTTTCATTGTTTTCTTCTACACCAGCTGGGTAAAACCCTTGAGTTGGGCAGTGCTCCCTGGAGCTGCCCCTGACCTCCATTTCAGTTTTTGTGCTTTACAGAGGTCTGAACACTCTCCTACAGATGGAAAATGCCCTCTCCTTGATGATAAGGTAGTAATGAAGTTCATGTGGTAGGGGAAGCAGAGTGGAAGCACTTCTCTTTTGGGCAGCATTGAAGCTGTCCCCGCCTCTGTTCTGGTGAAGCTGGTGTATAGCTACAGAGAAGGCATTTTCTGGAGGGGAGGTTTTCACTTCCAGTGTTGGTTTTTATCCAATTTCTACAGAACTGATTTTTTTTTTTTTTTTTTTTCATTTTCTCTTATATCCTCAGGTCTCTGTTCTTGCTTTCGTTCTCTTGGTCTTTAGAATTCAACTGCATTTTGCTGTAGTCTTGCATTGCTCCCAGTATTGCTTTTAGAAACTGATACTATCAGAGACCCGAGTGTACCATAGTGGTTAATTTGCTTTTTTACTGACAGCTTTGGTGTTAGTCTTTTCTGACATATGCATACTGTGTATTTTGTTCTTACTCAATTTTTCCATCGAGCTTTAATACATGAGCTGGGAGGAAGAGCTATATCATGCTATTTAAGCAAATGGGGCTTTAGGACTGCCATGTGTTACTCCAGCAAGCTATAATCACCCCCAATGTGCCTCAGAGCCTGTCTGATTGGGACTGGGGAGCTCAGTAATGAATCTTGAATTTGCTTTATCTTTGAATGAGTTCAGATGCTTTGTTAGATACCAGTTCTGTACTCCCTCCCTTTCCTCTTTATATCTCCTCCTATTTTAATGTCAGAATGAATTGATCCTGGGCTGCTCCCCTGTTCTCTGACACTCCTGAATATGGAAGTGTCACTGTAAAATGAACCATAGCAAATTCTTAATAAGCTACCTTCAGAGAGAGTTATAGTTTTTGACATTTAGTTATGGATTTATCCCTTATGCAGGAAGCCTCATTCATTTCATGCATGCTAACCATAGTGAGAAAAAGTTATTAAGTATTTTTCATACTTTGGTCTATTGAACAGCCACATCACACGCACTGCCAGTCTCCAGCAGGTTGCGGGAGGTTAGCGAGAGCAGGAAATGGAAGGAAGGATGGAAGAAATGAAGACTCTTTGTATGAAAGCTACAGTACCACACTCCTTACAAAGGCTAATAGGTTTAGGGCTCCTATTCCATCACTTCAGGTTAGAATTCCTGCTTCATATGTAGAAAGTCACCTTCAGTTATCCAGACTTGTTGGGTCATGGCTCTGCACTGAATCCCATGAAGCAGATACTTCTGCCAGTAATTAGTAATTATTACATAAATTTTAAGGTAATATATTTTACATATTTTTATATAGCATATGTTACTATTATCGTAATTAAAAACTATGACCACTATGAATTGTATCACTTCAAATAGCCAGTACGTTTCATTCTTACAATTTATTTAGATTACTAAACTATAAACAAAATAAATTCATCTAGTGAACCTCACTTTTAATTGAAATGTGAAGTGTTCAAGTTTTGCTTATAAAAAGAACAGCATTCTCATTTCTTAAGAAGTGTGTATGGGCCTGAAAATAATAGTGCTGTTTACTTGTACTATATTTGAAGTGGTCCTAGTCATAATAATTTTTAGTCAACACAACGTTTTATATCTGACCCCCCCCCCCCCCCCAAAAAAAAAAAAAAAATTATGCTCCTTTTGTTATATGTAGCAGTTGCGATGTCATTGTAAGGATAACCCATCTTTAGGGGGCAGTAGATGCTCCTTGTCCAACAGAAGCAGTCAGGAAAAAACTGTGGAGAATTTTCTTCCAGTAGGCAGCTTACAAACATGTTCAGAAGGCATGCTGCCAGCCTGATGTTAACTGTTCCCACTTTTTGCTTATAGTAGTAAGCAAATCTCACTCAGAAAATTGTGAAGTCTTCATTTCAGCTTAACTAGTATGACTGAAGGAATGACAGTGACTTCAGCTAGTAATATTTTTTTTTTTTTTGGCAGATACAGAGGCTTTTTATAGTGGTGTTATAAAGCTTTTCTCTAAAAACATAATATTTTGGTCTGTTTTTTCAGCATCAGGTATAGCAGGGTATTTGCAGAAGTGGCATTGATGGTTATGTAAGGCAAATGCGTGTATGAGATTAAAAAGAAAAAAGTTCAAAATGATGGAGAGATGCAAAATGCACCGAAGTCACTTATTCCCTTTCAGAAATTTAGTAGACATTGGTTTTGCCTCCCCCATCACCTACCAGCTGGTCTGCTGAGTTTGTTTTTCCTTTAGGGTAGAAATAGATATGGGTTCCCTGGGTGGTTGGACATACTGAATTGTTCCAGAATTGGAACATTTAACCATAAAAGTTAAGTAGAGGTGCTCCTCATCTCTCTGGCTGAAGGCACCATGCTTAAATATGAGGTTGAGTAGAACTTCAAAAGTAAAGAACTTTCTAGTTTCAGAATGAGGCTGCTGCAGGAGATGAAAGGGCAAAGCATGGCTAAGCAAAAAGAAATTATGAAATGCTTATCTATCTGATAAGAGACTGAAGAATCTGTGAAGAGTCTCTGTGTTGCAAGTAAGTGTAGGTTTGTTAATATTGAAAAAGATTTAAAAAGTACTGTCATCAAAATTGGATCACATTTTCTAATGCCACTTTCTACAGTGTTTTTAGTTACCCACCACGAATTCCTCATTTGATCCTGTTATTTTTATGCAATCATATGAAATAAATTGGAGTAGTTAGACAATTTCCAGGTAGACACTAATTTTACTGATTTCATGGGTAGCTCAATCCAATTCCGACTAAAACAATCAGCTTCAGCTGGAGCAGCTTCTTACAAAGTATGATACCGATCTAGACTTGTGTATATTAAATGTACCCCAAATTAGGCTGTTAAATGAACAGTATGCACTATAAATACTGTTTGTGCCGTGCCTCACAGGTGGAGGTGTTAGAGCAGAACTTGAATAAGTGTAAGGGAAACAATTCTGTGATCTGTGCTGCAGACAGACGTTGAAGCTGTTTGGAGATTCGACACAAAAAGAGACAACTCAGTGGAGGGGGTGGGATTCTTTGAAGAGAACAAATAACCATTAAAAATTCAATTTATGAGTCTCCTGATTTTAATTCTATAGACATAGGGTTATAATAGGACTACACTTCACCTGGGGATGAGTATCCCCAGTATGCGTATGCCTTTTTCCCCAGTCAAAATATTTGTTTTGCCAAAAAAGTGTTTTTATTAAATAATTTTAATGCTGTTCCTCAGTTGTACGTAGCCTTTTAGTAAAACTGAAAGCATTTGTCTATGTATTAAGTACCATTGAGTGTCTTTGGGTACTTTAATATCATCTAATTATAGAACAACCGCTGAGTTGTTCTCAAGCGGCAAATCATAACCAGGAGACATGTTCTACCAAGTCTTTGGATGTGTTGAAAATACATTCTTCATATTTTAGTGCTTGGCAACCCTGCCTTTGACAGGGGAGTTGGAACTGTATGATCTTTGAGGTCCCTTCTGAACCCAAACGTTCTGCGATTCTATGATCATGCTTGATTTTTATTTCAGCTTTTTTTAGTAAGTGCTTTGTCAAATGCATTAAAAAAGCTGCATGTTTCCAGCAATGGAAGTTTGCTGTTGACTGCATTTTTCTGCTATGCCAGCCTGAGCAGACTGATGTCTTTCTCTCCACTGCTAAAGGTCTCATTATGCCATAGGTAGCTACCTTGTTCTGTTTAGTCTTGTATTCTGCCACATGACCACTGGAAGCAGAAGGCACTAATTAAATAAGTATACTAAACATTTTCTCATTCATTTATTCTCTGTCCTGCCTCATTGCGTATTCTCTTCTAGCCAGAGGATAGATAGAGGATAGATAGACCCTGTTCTTTCATCAGTTTGCAGGGGTTTAGGCTACCATTGGGACTACTACAGTTGTATGTGGGTAATTTTTCTTAATTCCATCTGCTTTCAAAGGTTGAAATCCACTTCTTCAGCATATATTCCTGTTCTTAAAAGACAGCAGAGGAAACCAACACTTAATTCTGCTTTAGACCCACTGTGTTTCAGAATATTAAAATTTCTTAATTTTATTAGTTAGCTTAATAAAATGCTCAGATTCCTTAAGACATTGGATCAAACCAAAGGTCATTTTTGCCCGGTACCCTGTTGCCAGTCAGCAATTCACTGAGTGAATGAAAATCTGGCCACTAGTGGACTGTAGCCACTCTATTTCTATGCTGACCAATGCTCCATGGGTTTGCAGTGTGTTTTAGTGGGAAGAAAATGAGTAGCAGACAGCAACAGATGTCCCATTTCCCCCACTGCCTCATGTCAGCTCAGAAAAAGAGAACGCATTGTCTCCCTTAACTTGTGGGTGCTTTGTTTTTGCCTCACTTCTAATCTAAGGGGGGCAGCTCCCTGTGTTTTAAGCCTCTCAGGGTGTTAGAAGGAGAAAGTAGATGATGTATCTATTAAGACTTCAGAACACAGGGCTCCATGCATTGTGTAAAGTACAGTTCTGAAAATTGTATAATTTATCAGGCAGATGTAATTCCATCAGGGGGTTCTGGAGATGCTGCAAACCACATCATCCAATTATGGCTTGGAAATTCAGTTACTGTGCCTGCAGGAGTAAATACTGCTCTTACATCCTATAGTGTGATTCTGCAAACCTTATTTGGATGGCAGCAGCACTGCCCTCTTCCCCATCAGCACCGTTGCTGAGGTTTGTGCCGTATGTGTTGGTGGAGTACAAGATGTATTAAAAACATCAGAGATATGGTAAAAAGAACTGAATTGTGGAATGGCTTAGGTTGGAAGGGACCTTAAAGATCATCTATTTCCAACCCTCCTACCATGGGTAGGGTTGCCCCCCATCAGTCCAGACTGGCCAGGGTCCCATGCAACCTCACCCTGAGTGCCTCCAGGGAAGGGGTATCCACAGCTTCATGGGCAGCCTGTGCCTGGGACTCACCACTTCGAGTAAAGAATTTCCTTCTAGCTTCTAACCTAAATTTCTCCTTTTTTGGCTTAAAGCCATTCCCCTTGTCCTATCACTATCAAACCATGTAAAAAGTTGGTTTTCCTCCTGCTTGTAATCTCTGTTCAAGTACTTGAAGGCTGCTATGAGCTCTCTAAAGCCTTTTTTTCTCCAGGTTAAACAAGCCCAGCTCCCTCAACCTTACTGCAGAGGACAGGTGCTCCAGCCCTCTGATCATCCCCATGGCCCTCCTCTGGACCCACTCCAGCAGCTCTACATCTTTCTTGTATTGGGGGCCCCAGGGCTGGATGCAGTATTCCAGATGGGGCCTTACAAGCGCAGAGTAGATGGGAACAATCCACTCCCTCACCCTGCTGGCTAACCCTCTTTTGGTGTAACCCAGGATACAGTTTGCTTTCTGGGCTGCAAGTGCAGACAGTGAAGTGCAATTTTTTCCCATATGAGTTTTTTACTTAAATTCCACAAGTTTAGTGTACAGCTAGATACAGTCCTAGCAACAAGGCCTGAGAAGTAGGAGGGTTAATTAGATACAGCATGCTGGCTTTAGTACAGAATACACAGAGATTGACTAGTTCAAGTAAATATTTGGGTTTGATTAGGCTTATCCTAATAGAGAGTGATGGTTGTAATAGAAAAGACAGTACAGGTTGATTTTTTTTTTGTTGTTTCAGTCTAGAGGATTTTTCTTAATAGGAATTAAAAATTTTTGAATAATCGAAAGAAAAGCACTTCTCTACAAGCATTTGTTTTTAGGCACACATTTGATAGTGTACTGTTAAGAGTTTTGCTGGATTTGCTATTAATGTGCTTTTCTTAATGGAAATATTTTTTTGGTGCTCATAGGGTCAACCTCTAAACCTCTGAAATGCAAGAAGATTTTCCAAAGTACTCACTTGGTGTTATGTGAGAGCTGTGTTTAAACTATAGAGTGTATCAGACTTGATTATGATTGCATATATTGACAAATGCCATTAAGCCTGTAAAATATTTACTTTGCTTCATTTAAATAACTGACATATGTCTATTCAGTCTGAAATGACACTGCTTCTGGCTTTCTGCTATTAAATTGCTTCAGTGTGGTCCCAATCCTGTCAGTCCTGACACCTGAACCGAGGGCAGTTTAATTGAGTTTTGCAGTGTGTTTGCCTTCTGGTGAAATGCCTTCACTCTAGCCAGGGTATTGAAGTTCCTTTAGATATTGCCTTTAGATCTGAATGTAGGTTGTGACCAAATTTTTCTTCATTTCTTAAGGCAGTCTCACTTCATAAAACCCCTCCCATTCTCAGTATTATGTATAATCCAGAGTATTTTTGTGTATTTCAATGCAGAAAAAGAAAAAAGAAATGCACTAGGCTATCAACTGGCAATAAGTTGCAGTGCAGCTGTTGGCCCTTCAGGTCACCCATGGCTTTCTTATGCTATCCCTGTCTTTTGCAACATAAGATAAGTAACATGGGGGGGTTGTTTGTTCTAACTGGCTTTTGTGTAGCTTTTTATTATGTATTGATGAATTGTTAGAAGACAACTTTATTTTTTTCCCCCAGTTCTTCATATTTATACTGAAAACATCTGAGGAAGGTGACAGGAGTTTGGTCTCAGCTGAGGACATCCGTAGCTACAGGCAGATTTAACAATGAAATTAAACACTAATGGGTGCACACTAACCATGGGTGACCTATTGCCATTCAGGGCCATCCAGAGACCCACACGCCTGCAGTGAATCTGTGCACTGCCTCTGGGCATCATCTGGGTAGAGGATGAGATGACAAAATGGGGGCTCTGTTTGCTGGAAGCAAAATTGTAACAGAACAAAAAAACTTGCTTCATTTCACCTTCCCCCTTCCATCAAATGCATTAAAAGGCATTTGAGGACTTTATGGTGCTCCAAATCAGATCTTTTGGCAGAGAGACTGCTGCTTTTGAAAAGCTGTCCTGATTGCTAAATACCCTGTTAAAATGCAAAATTCCTCCCAAACAAAAGATTTAATAAAAGATCATTTTTCTTTTACTGCATTTTTTACGACCACTGCAGTATATGGTATCCTCAATGGTTTTACAGTCCCCTTGCCATTGCCTTGAGTTTACTGGATGTAGTAATATTTATAGAGAGTCCAGACGTCATGCCCTGAACACGGTCTTCCAGCCAGCACCAAGTATGATTCACAGGATGGTTTTTTTGTCATGAAATTGGCCAGTAAAACAGAAGTTACATTGTTTATTATTCACAGTTTTTTCACACTCTGAAACATTCTGGTCAGCCTTCTTTGTTTCACTGGAATTTCTGTGTAAAGAGTCTTTGCTTATTGTTATTACAGCTCTCCTGGCACTTTGAAATAGTTTCTGGCTTATTTTTCCTGTTTCCAGGAATGGACTCTCTTATAGCGGGTGTAGCTCACTTACTGCATCTTACCATGAAAAAAACTGCTGCAATGACCCAGCAGTGGCACATCCAGGTCCTCACTCACCTTATTGCCCTTTGTGAAATGTGCAGTCTGTTGCACTGCAGGAAAACCCACTGATTGCAGTCATTTTCACTTCTGCTTGGATTACTTCTTTGTACGATCATCACTTTGGGCCTACAGGGAAATGGGAAATGTTTGTCCTGATGCACTGCTCCTGGAGAAAAGGGCTTCCTCCTAAGCACTTCAGATGCATTCACATGGAGAAAATGGCTGAAGCTCTTCTCATCCTTTCCATATCAAGCATCCCTCTAGCACTGTCAAAACCTTGTTACAAATGAAGCTGTCTCCCACAGAGGATGTTTTATAACCACAGGAGCTTATGGTCATATTGCAGAGCTGCTTCTGGAAAGGACAGTGTTTCTTGCATGGAGCTGTATTTTCCTTTTCTACAATGAAAGCAGGAGGAAAGTGCATCTAAGGCTCATATTTACTTGAATGCTTGGCAACTCTTTAAAATACAGGCAGAATGGCTAAATTATATGAATGAGATGGGAAGTGCAATTTCCAAACAGCAGATACATTGCAAACAAAATTGATTCGTGAGTATTAGCAAAATGCTTTGGCCATCTTTTCAAAATGATTTTAATATTGTAACTGTTCTTGCAGTGGCTGAGAACCTTTTATTGCATTCATTTCCCTTATTAGCAATAGTACCAAGGCTGTTCTTCAGAGTAGTTGCAGTGTGTATCATAGCCATTGTTCTGACAATAAATAGTTTAGTGAGGTGTGGTAGTTTTTTCCAGCACTGACTGCTCTTCTATTAGATCTCTGAAAAATGACTTTAAATTGACATTGCTGTGTCCAGTGTTTATAGCTTGAGAAATTTTTGAATCAGTGGCATTCACATTTCTAATAGGAATATTTTCTTGCTTCCTTAGTTGCCAGCTGCGCCAGTTCAGTGCAACTTAGCATTGCAGTTCATCATCTTTCTCTAAGCTACACATTGCCTTGAGCAGCTCGGTGCACTCTCCTTGTTTTTGGGTGTATAATGTGTCCCCTCATTCGGGTTGTTAGAATCCACCTTTGGCTAAAAAATGGCACGTGGAAAGATTACTGCTCAGAAGTGTGCACACTGTATTCTTACTTCACTTGGTCCTCTATGAAGTGGAATAAACTGCGAGGAAATGAAACTGTCATCATCTCTGTGGCTTGGTTTTGCAGTTTGCCTTAACTCAAATTAATCCTCTAGTATAGAAATTGTGAAATTGTTCAGATGACTTCAGGAGATAAAAGTAGGCAAGAAGAGGAGGAGGTGAAATATGCTGAGAATAGGACAATTTTTTTTTCTCTTTCAGAGATTCGGCCTCAGAATAAATCAACACAATATTGTCCAATACTGTGCTCAAACAAATTAATGGAAGTATGTCAATAACAGATTTTCTTTTCAGAAATAATTTTGGCCTTAAAAAATGAAAATTCTTAAATGCTAAAATCTGAAACAAGTCTTTTACCCTAGGCTAGATGAAATATTTTGCCAGAAGTGAAATGACTTTTTTCTTTAATTGGAAATGGCCCCTACAATTTATTATTTGAAGAGCCCTAAGGAGAAATAATGGGAATTTAACATGTAAGTTGGATACTACTGAGCAAGCAAAAAAGGAGGCATTGCTTCTTTATGCAGCACCAGTGAGACATTTTTTTTTTAATGTTCATTAATATTAAGTTCATTTCGGCTACAGATACATCATAAAAATTCAGAGCTGTAAAGTCAGCCTGGGATCTGAGAAACAGGACTTTGGAAAGATGTTAGAAGCTTAAGCTATCTGGGTTATCAAAACAGTGAAAAGGTGGTCAGTTGGATATGATTTTAGCTTGATTATGTGGGAAGAAAACTTTTTGGTAACAGAGTACTCCAGCCTGGACTAGAAAAGCATAGCAAAGTCTAACGGTTGGACATTGAAGCCAAATGAGCTCAGTCATCAATTAAAGCTTTTCAGGTGACATTTTTTGGTGTGTTTTTTCTTTGGAACGAAGGAAATAAAGTTTCAGAACAACTCCACAGGGAAGAGCGGATTTTTCTATTAGGAGGAGTTCCTCAATCTTACCTTTCTGAAAGATGCTTATCTCTAGCACCAGAAGGGGGGGGGGGGGGGGGGGGGGGGGGGGGGGGGGGAGGGGGTGAATTGTTTTACCCACTCTCTTTTCTTCAGAGGCCTTGCAGTGGTAATCATCAACTCTAGCTTCACCAGCCCTGAAATTTGTTGAGTATATTACTTTCTACAGTCAGCATTATGTGTTGTCAAAATATAGATTCTTTCTTAAAAAAAGAATGGCCAGGCTTGATTTTTCTGTCAAACACTGGTCAGGCACCAGACTGACCTGTCCAGGGAGGTGGTGGAGTCGCTGTCCCTGGCAGTGTTCAAGAGGTGTCTGGTTGAGGAGCTACAAGCTATGGTTAGTAGCTTTGTGGGTAGTAATTATGAGAGGAGGATGGTTGGACTGGATGATCTTGTAGGTCCTTTCCAACCTTGTGATTCTATGATAATTAACAAGACCGATAATTGTTTTTGTTATTCCAGTACAGAAAGAAATTTGCATCAACATCGGTACAAAAATAATTTTCATTTCCAAGGTTTGAGTCTAGATTTTAGAACTGTTAGTCGACTTCTGGAGTATCCTTTATATGAAGTTCTTTTTCAGAACTGCTTTCCATAACAATATTTATGGATTGAGACAGGAAAGTAGATATAGCCTATTGGTTATTCATTGTATTTCAATGAGGATGCAGAAACTCTGAAAGAAATTACATTTTTTGTAGAGGACATGTATTTTTCTTGGCAGCTCAGAATTAAAGATCTGTTTGCACTTTGCATTATTTTGCCTTCTGTTCACAGAAGTTGCAAATCAGGCTCTCCTATATGGAAGCGCAGGGTGGCTGTTCCCTGGCTTAAAAAAAAAAAAAAGCTGAATCTGTGTTGCTTGGCTATTACTTTTGTATCTTTAACATGGAACCAGCTTTTCCCTTACTGATGATTATGTTCAGAAATATTGTGCTTATCTCTAGAAAAAAATTGTTCAGAGAAAACTATGACTGCAAGTGCATGAATTCTTTGTTCCTGGGTACTGAAACTCTGAGGAGTTCAACTTCTACAAAAAAGAGTAGTTGCAGGTATGAACTGTCCTGTTTTAAATGTTCTGCAAGCCACCATAGTTAATAAAATATTGATTTCAAATTATCAAAAAGTGAGACAAACTGCCTCTCAGAAAGGAGTAATTTTTTATGCAAAGCTGAGTGTTGAAAATAAAAATAGTCGTTTTTGTTGTACAAGTGCAGCACCATGTTTTCATGCTTTATTTTGAAAGCTGAGCTTACGTAGCTCAAAATTTGATTCATACTTGAGTGTCATTTTTCCACACGAAGTAGATCAGCTACTGGCCGTACTTGAATCAATGGATGCTTATGTATTTGGACCCTGAGTAGTAAATCCTTCCTTCATCATCATGTTCGACACTGCACAGTATAAGATCATAATATTTAGAGTGTGCCTTGATATTTGTTCACAGTATTTAGATTAAATATCTATGTTGCACTATACATAGCTTTTACCAAAAAGAATCTTGAAAATATATTGAGCAGGCTAACTAATCTTTTCTTTTTTTTAAGAGAGTTGCAACTACTTTCCCAGAGAAGTGTTTAGGATGAGAAATAAATCTTATGGTTTTTCTGGGTCTAGAATGAATCTGGTGGTTTTTGCCTTTCTGTTGGTAAAGGAACCTTGAACCTTTCAGGTGCAACTATTGATCAGAACAGCCTACTGTGTAAAGACTTAAGTTTAAGGCCTACATGAATCTTCCATTCTGTGCATCCTCTGTGTGTCTCATGGGACCTCACCTTTGGGCATGGCCTTAAGTCTGAGTCATCCTGACATTCTCCAAGTCTTTTCTTGCTTTCAGGAGAGACATTCTTTTGTGTGAGATCTGAAAATGATGGGTTCTCTATTCTTCTGTAAAAGAGTACCTCTATTAGAGACTTTGAGTGTATACAACATTGTAGGTAAAAATGAAGCAGAGAAGCTATTTTAATGTTTCTATTATCCATAGGATATGAACTGTGTGAAATAGTGCTGTCTTCAGAATCATGACTGATTCTGCTATAGGTCTCCTGGACCAGAGCCACTCAACATTGGCAGAATACTAGGGTGTCCTTAATGAATTTCCAAACATCCAAAGTGACTGCTTAGTTTTAAGTTATGTGATTTCAGCTGATACAATTTTTTTTTTTTCAGATTAAACGTTGAGGTCAGTCCCAGCTGGATAGTGCACTACAATACTCAGTGTTACCAAAAGGCCTACTTACCTGCTTTAAGGAGAGCACAATTTTTTTTTAACTTCTTACCTTTGCTATTTTGCTGGAGGCAAGAAGAAAGAAAAATAATCACAGAAGGAAAAGGTTATTTGCCCTTATCTTCTTTGCAGCGCTCTTCTGTGGAGCAGGCATCTACAAGAACTCCATCATCTTCAGCTTTACCTTGGAGACCTCTGCAACAGCAGGACCGCAGGGGATGAGAACAGAGACAAAAGCAGCCAGTAACACAAACCCTGTTGCCAAGCAGAGCTGTGACACCATGGCTGAGTGCAAAGAGGAGGGAGCTTTGTGCTCTAGGGCACTCCCTCAGCTGTGAGCTGAGGCACCAAATCTCAAAAGGGCTCAGGTAGTGCTTCCCTGGGGACACACAGCCCTTTTTTGGCTCAGCTGCCATTTCCTAGAATTACCTCAAGAAATAGAAGACATAAGACACTTTATCCACCCCTGCAAGTTTGTCTGTTTTGTTTGCAGAGAGAGTGATGCCTGCCATGGCAAATGGCACATTATATATGTGTGTGTGTGTATATTTACACGCTGCACAAAATATCCGCTGCTATTGATTTACTTGAATGAATACCATGAGATATTTAACTCTATGGCAGGGGAGCTCTACAAAATGAACCTGCAATCCTTGGGGGAAAAAAAAAAGTCTTTCACTGTCTAATACAGCTCTGAAATGCAGTAAATACAAGTTGTGAGAGGTTAGAAGTTCAATGCAGTGCACAAAATGCAGTCCCATTTAGAGAACCTCCTCTATTCGATCAGTGTGGAAAAAATTACCTTCTCATTAGGCTGCTCTGAATTAAGATATTTTTTTTTTCTATAGTTGCCTTTTATCTTATTTTCTAGTTAGGTTTCTTCCTTACAACTATTAATTTTTTGAAATTAAACGTGTTGGGAAATCTCTTACAAAGTATTAATAAAAAAAACTGAGCTGCTGCCTGCCAAAAACGAGTCAGGTGAGGGGCATTTTGCTTAACTTAGCCTAGTGAGAACTGATAATCATCTGGTGAAACACATTTGAAAGGCTGTGGTCTCCATTCCTAATGAAGCAGCTGTGCCTGAGACCTTTCCTGAACCAGCACCTTATCAGACTCAAACCATAAAGGCATTGAGGTAAGCAATGCAGCTATCGCTGCATCACTTTTATCTCTGCACAGTGGGCACTGTGCACTGGAGGAAAAAACTGAGAATATAAGTACAGGTTTTATATGGCTCTTCTTCCCTCCTGCCCCGCTTACCCAAGAGGGAGCTGAGACCAGCCTTGCATTTTCTGTGGATGTGGTTTGGAGCCCGTGTTGTATGACCGCTGCAAGATGCTCAGTGCCCTTCAAAAGCCTTGTGCTTGCCACCCTGTCAATCACTCCTCTAAACCACAGTAACCTAATTAAACGCTCTTTGGAGCTTCCCAGATTTGATGGCTTTTGAGGTGAGGTGGGTGCTTACACCCCGTTTGCTGTTGGAAGTGATTTGCTGGGGCTAAGGGAGCACTGCGCAGGTTAAGAAGCACTGCTGCATGTAAATGCAAGAGGAAAAAATATCTTTGCAGTACCGTGTAGTACTGCATGCTTCATAACGATGATGGGATTTTCCCACCACCACTTTTCTGACACAGCTACGTGCAGGGCTGCTGGTCCTGGTGCCTACCCTGAGATGTCATCTCATACCAAAGCAAAAGGCAGCAGGGTAAGAAATGTTTCTTTTCCTTTTAAGAGCACCTGCAGTGAGAAAACATTAAGACATCTGCTCTTTGCAATCCATTTGCACCCCTTTGGATGTGCTAGCATTCCCCAAACCTGCTGGCATGCCACCTGAACTTTGCTGTGGTGTAGCAGTCTACAAGATGGTGCGTGTTATGAACATGCTAGGATACAGTCATCCAAAGGAAAATGTAATGAGGATTCAGTGATGGGAAGGGCTTGTCCTGGTAATTAGATATGGACCTTTGCCATCACTGGTTATAGTGTGGCAGGGCACACCTATGCTCTATTCTCACAAAATCAAAAATGCTGAGGCTATTTGGCTGTTCTGGAAAATGTTTCCTGCAGTTCTTAGCTTGGAAGAGAAGGTGTTGATGTTACAAATTGCATGTCTGTAGGAAAAGAAGTGAAATTCATTTCGTATTGAAACCCCACAACTAAGGAACTTTGTGCTGATTCTACCTGTCTTTCCAGTGCCTCTCCCGGGTACCTCTGTTTTTTAGCAGACTGTCATAAAAGCCCCTGTCAGACAGTCATAATATACTGCAGTAAGAAGGCAGAGAGCCTGTAGGATCAGCCTCTCTGCTGCTCTTGTCCACCTTCCCAGTGCTGTCACCAGCTCCTCTCCAGTCAACGAGGTTGATCAGCTCGATGATCCCATCCCCTCAGCTAAGACTTTAGCTGCCCAGAGCCACTCCAGCAAGGCATGAAGACTTGAAATTTCCTTGACAAAGAGTTAGGCAAGAAATGAGCTAACAGAGGGCTCATTTTTATACTGGCCTTTTGCAGTGTGTCTTTTAAGGATGAACGTTCTATTACAAGAGCTGGAAATGGTGCTGATGCAGTGGATCAGTGTGTCCAAGGAACATGGTGGTTTCTCTGTGCATTCTCTGAATGTAAGATTTCAAGCAACTATGTAGAGCTGAATCTGCCCTTTGCAAGTGGAACCTCTTTTCCTCAGCATCAAAATGTGAGCAGATGAACAAGGCTGAAGTTTCAGCGGCTGCTAGGATAAATGATTACTTATCCAGAAAAGTACCTTCCTAGCCCCAGCATTGTGCACAGGAGTGGGAGACAGTAATAGTGCCAAATGTAGAATGGGTTCATGGGCAATGAGAAAGAACTAGAACAGAGAAACCTGGAAATTAGTGCACCTCTAATATTAGTTTAAAATTAAATGCAAGCTTTGTCTTTTTTAACCTAAACACCTGATCTGCTTCTGAGTCTTTAAGTGGGACTTATTCTCTGTGTTATTTGTTTGTAACTTGCTTTCTTTGTTACAACTCTGAGCTTAATTTTTAGCTGTGAATGGCTTTACGTGAAAAGCTTGTATTAAAAGTTTAAAAAAATCCATAGTGTATCATATTAAATATTAACTCAATTTGTAGACATTCAGTCTTTAAGGAGCTCATCCATCAGGAAAACAGGTAAACATGACTTCTCTCACAGATGTGATCAGAAACCAACAGTCCTGTTGGTATTACTGCTGTAAAGAGATATGGCATAAGAAGAGCATTAGGTGATGTGAGGGCCTTTCTGTCTGCAGAAGCTTTCTGTACCGGCTGTCCTTCCCCTCTGCCTGGATGGGCAACAAACCAAAATATGCTTTGCTTATGCTACCTGCATTGCTGCGTTGGCTTCCGTTTCCAGCAAGGGGGAAATCTTGGTTGCCCTATTCTGCAGCTGGATTCATTTCCTTTGATCCCATTCATCTGCAACTGGGATAGTTCTCTAAAAGGATGCAGGCAGCAATCACAGGCTGGTCTCACAGCATGGACGTGGCATTGTGCTCATCAAACTGCTCAGGCTGAGGAAAGCAGGTAGGTGTCAGGGGCAGAGGGTTTGTTCTGATGCCTGTTAGCAGTGCTCAGTAATCTTCCTGGGTGGCTTAAAGGCCATTACTTGAGCAGGCAGCATGGGCGAGCTTTGCCTTTTTGCACCCACCTGTTTCCTGTGCCAGAGAGGGAGATGAGTGGTGAGTGCAGGCTGTGCTCCAAGCACAGTGCAGCTGAGGGTGATCTTCTCCAACAGGGAGATCCTGTGCTGAGTGTTTAATTCCTGTTTCTGGAAGAGCTGGCTGGAAAGCAATAATTCTGTTTCAATGGGGGAAAGAAATAATAAGCCTAAGCTTTGGTATCTGATTTGACAGAGGCTTTGCAGTGCAGGCAGGCTCCTCTATCTGATTTTCCTGAATCCTACAGTAGCTTCCTAAACACAGATGTATTCACGGGGACAGGAGTGTCTTATCTCTGTGTTCAGTGTGAGTTCTTTTCTCCACTAGATCATTCCTGTTGCAGAAGAGATCTGGCCTCTTTACTTTGCATTGGGCACATGGGGTAGGAGCTCAGTTTGCCCCCACCATGGCAAATGTATCTTTCTCTCTGAGAAATTTTGCCAGAAATTTGAGCTGACATCCAACCAAAAAGAGAGTTAGAAAAGAATAAAAGGAAAACATTTTATTAACACAGTTTATAACTGAAATCAGAATTAGGAACGAGCCTAAACAAAAAGCTTTTTGAAATCTGCTCAGGTCTAACATAGCAGAAGTTGTAGAAGGCTCTCTAGCACTGTTATTTCACAGAACCAATTGCAGCCATATCTAAATGGTTATGGACTCAGAAAAAGTCAGACTCGCTTTTTAACCAGCTCTCAGAGGTTGGATACATCTTTCTCATAAAGATCTTTATTTACAGAACTCAGGCAAATCCATTTTCATTCTACGATGGCTAAAAAACGTATTAAAAGGAAGTTTTAGCCAGCTGCTTTTTGATTAACAAAAGCCTAATTGGAACTGTTTTATATAATTGATTGTAACTGCACAAATGTTAAAGGAATGTGATTGTGCTTCAAGAGCCCCTGCTCCTGGTTTCTGCCAAGCATGAGAAGGATGAATCTGAGGTTAGTTGGTTAAATTAGCTATTTATCCTCATCTGCACCCATTGTCCATGAGATGCACTTCAACATGTGTCCTCAGTCTCTGAGGGGTATCTCCTGGGGCATGTTTCTAGCTATCTGCTAGGGTCTGACCCCAAGCATGCAAAGAAATAGTGATTGGAGACAATAGACTGGGAACTGCCTGGAGCTGGTAATCCAGGGCTGTGACCATGGTCAGCCAGGGCAGGGCTTTGCTGCAGTGAGAGCCTTTGGATGCTGTCACTGATTTAGGGGCTGAGCAATGGAGCTGGCTTGCTCAGAAAGTCTCAGCTAATGCATTCTCACAGCTTTAGCCTTTTCCACCTGTCATGTAACCTACCAACCTGCTCTTCTGCCATACTTTCTCTTTTCCCCTTCTCTTAGGAAAACAAATATCTCCAGTGCAAAAGGGGATGGAGAGAAACCAGGCCAAGCTCACCCTGCTTGCACTGCTCACCTGAGGCATGCTCTTGCCACACCTGCTGTGTGGTCCTGCTTCTGTTTCCTCTGAAAGCAGAGTGATGCTCTCACTATTAATGAAAACACTTAGATTAGATACATTCAGGAAATTAACATGGCAAGCTCCTGAAATTTGTCTGAAGTTATGACAACTTCCTTATAGAAATTCTCCTGCGAGAGAAAAGAGACAAATATTTTGAAAGGCTCACAAGTTAATGTGATGATGAATGCTGGGATCCTACTTTTCCTGCTTTCTCTGCCGTGGGGCTTCACTAAGCTCCACTCCCAGCAGAGGCAGCAGCTGCTGGTGGCAGGCGAGAGCTCCCATGGCATTATTTATGGCAGCTCTCTGAGTAAGGACAGTGATGGACGGTGTGTCATCCCGCGCAGCTGTGAGCTTGCAGCATGGAGACAAGACTGATCAGTGCAATCCTCATTTTCGGTCTGACACAGAGCTAGAGAAAGGTGAGCTGGCTGGGTAAAAGCAAGAGCCTGTTAATGTCCTCCTTTGCTCTCAGCAAATTACCTTTTATTTCCTTGAATTGGGAAATTAGGGTTGGGAAAATCACCCTTTCCTCTCTTCTGCCAGACAACTCCTCGAGAAAAGCAGGGCTGGTCCTGCTTCTCCCTCTACACTTGTGAGACTTTGTGTATGGCTCTTTCATGCCTCTCCTCCACCACTCTGTTTCTTACTGCTACAGATCCTTGAGACAGACCCTCTGAAAGGACCTGTTTGCCACCAAGCCTGCCCTGCACTTGATGTGAGTAGCGTACAGCAGTGCCACAGCAGCTGGTGCATCAGAGGCTTCCAGATGAGCTTCTTATGTGGGAAGAAAGGAGCTGGCTTCTCTGTACTATCAAAGAAGCTGCAGAATTGACCTTGTGCCCTTGATCTTGAAGGAGATATGCATAGATATCTGAACACCTTGCTGGCGTACAGAAATTGAATCTCAGTGCCAAGTCACTTGGTTTTGACCTGCACTATAAAATTGTTAAATTCCCTACAAAGCTATCAGCTCACTTCAGAGGACAGTTGATAGAATACCCATGGGAATGCAGCACACTTCATTTCTGCAGTTATTTGTTTTAGCCACAGCTCATCTAGCACCAAACATGGGAAAGCACTGGGTACATTTTGTAGTGCTGTGCAGTTAAGGCTGGCAGTGCATTCTGTCAGCAGCCATGAGCTATGGCAGGCTGCACAACCAAACCCAGCCCAACAGCGTGCACAGGAGGATGCATCCATAGGAGAATGCTGTGGGGGTTGTGTTTGCTGAGGGGGAGGGCGAGGTTCCTCCTGCAAGTCTGAATAGCAGACAGTGCACCCCTACAAGGGGAACTGGTCATTTTGCGAAGGAATGGGCAGGAGTTACAATAATGTTGGGTATCGATGCCCATCATCCAGTCTGAATGACTGTGAAAGATTGTTGCTTCTCTTGAAATTGCAGAGTTGGTTGGTCAAGATATTAAACATTTGTAGGCTCTATGTTATGTGACTGTCATTGTCATGTCATATGCTTCTTATATGTAGTATTGCCCTGAGCTGAATGGTATATAGTCAGCAGGGCAGATAGTAATAAATTTGTGTGGGTAAGGAGGCAGGGGAGAAACGTCTTAAGACTCCCAAACACTGCGAAAGAATGAGAGGCTCTAAGACTGCAAAAGTAAATGCTGAAATTATGTTACTTTTAAGAATAGGATTTAAGAAAGTTACTCAGTTTAGCTACGAGGACTTTGATAATCATGAAAAATGTATGACAAAAAGAAGGCAAGATTACTCATGAAAATCACTAAATTTTGACACAGTGTCAAGTGCTTTAAAAGCATGGAGGCATTTTATTTATATAAATCATATAATATAATAATATAATATTATATATATATTAGCCTGTGCTATTGCTCTGTTAGGAATCTGATTTTTTTTAACATTCAATTTAAAAATTAAGGTTGAGTTTTCTCCTTGAAATTTTTCCTGCTTATGTGACCTGTAACTTCTGTGCATTTGCTGTTGAAGGTAATTATTGGCCACTGAAATAATAGATATATGGAGCATATAAGAGAAGTTTTCTTGCAGGGGGCCAAATCTTAAGTTCTTTCATAGATTCATTTATGTGAATGTACAACTTTAATCTTCAGACTACATAAGCAACGCATACTTCTTTGTAAGGATGTGTGCTTGGTTTCATCCTAAGTGAACTTATTTGGGCAGGTTTGGGGGCAGCCAGTGTGAATTTTTCATTCTAAACTCTTCCTTGGAGCTGATGTTTTTCAGATTTGCTAAAGCTTTTCTGATCTGTGAAATGCTTCTGACTGAAAGCCCTGATATGGGAAGGTTTCCGCATATCTTGTGTGACGGATGTACTTTGAATATTAGTACCTTTCCATATCTTATTCTATGGGAAAGTCTCAGGTCTGATCCGGATGGATTAGTCACAAAGAAAAGCAGTTATTTCCTGGTGCTTTGGTCTGGGCTGAAGTTTCTGAGAGGCAACAGCTTTGCAAGTGGCCTTGCTGTGAGTATATTTTGCCCATGAACTCTTTCTGGACTGAACAGCCTGTATGAATAATGTTGGCCTACATTTGAAGGGAAAAATAGGTTCAAAGTGAAATGTATAGCTTCAGATCCTTGCCCATTCTTTTTGCCCTGCTCCCTCCAGAAGCAAAGGCCATGGTAGGCCTTGAGTTTGTCTCCAGAAAAGGATCTTCTGTGAAAGACTTGCTTGAGAGAAGAGATCAGATTCATGAGTGCTATTTTTGGAGAGTAATATAACATATGGGATTCCTTAAACTACTACACTTTCTCTGTTCAAAGGATCACTTGGCATGTGTTCTCCTTGGTATAACATTAACTGACCTTACAGTTTGATCAGTGTGCAAAAATACACATTTCAAACCCAAATGAGTGGGAATGGATATGGGAACCTCTCACTGCTATAGCTAAGCAGCAAGGAGTTAAGAGCCTTTGAGATACTCTGAAAGACAAAATATATTGCTGTGATTTGATTTTCAGACTCCGTATTTATCTGTCTAGTTTCTTGGTTGTCTCAACATCTCTGTTCACCTGGGAGATAGCTTTAAACTCTTGATCTGTGTTCTTTTATAATCCAAATGATAATATTTAAATCAAGCTGTGTATATTGCTCATTTAAACACTTTAAATGAAAATTCCAAGTTTATGGTTTTTGTTTTCAAGGGCTTAAAAAAAAGCAGACAAACAAATAGCTGCAGAAACTGAAAATAGTCAGCTATTCATTTCATTAGTTTGGTTACGTAAAGACCAAGTGAATATCTAATATTCAAGTGCTATCTAGATATCTTACTTTAAAAACAGGCTGTTTGAGAGTCAGTTAACAGGATTTGGTGTGACTGATATGTATTCTGCTTCTAAAAATGTGGACAGAGGTAGTTTGTATAAGACTGAGGCTTTGCACTGCCTGAAGCATGACTCCAAGCAATGATCATTTCCCGATTCTCTCACTGAAAATAAAGATCTTTGCCTGCACCCAATAACCCAAATATCACAGTGTACTTAAGGATGATGCTGACATTTTCAAAGACCACCTAAGGTGTTCACTTTCCAACTGCAGATATGCCCCAGGTCTTTGCGGGATTTACTGCCTTTTCCTTTTGAGCTCTCCTGAGTCTTTTAGGCTTTCTTTCTTTTTGCTTGTTATCAAGTCTCTGAAGCCCAACTTGGATATTGACAAAGATCATATTGTCGTAGCTGTAATGAGTGCTTGTCTTTTAAAGGTAGCATAAACATATACAAAGCATAAAAAATGAAGTTCACTAGTCATTACAACTCTTTGCATTAATCATGTTAGTCGTATTATTTCATATTTAACTGTTTTTTAGCTGAAGATATGAGGCTTGCGAATTCGATCAGCAGCAGGTCAAATTCAGCAAGTGCCTCTTTATCCTTCTTCATAGAATCATAGGGTAGCTCAGGTTGGAAAAGGCCTTAAAGATCATCAAGTCCAACCACAACCTAAGCATACTACCCTAACTCTACCCTCTGCTAAATCATGTCCCTGAGCACCACATCCAAGTGGTTTTTAAACATATCCTGGAATGGTGATTCAACCACCTCCTTGGGGAGCCGATTCCAGTGCCTGTTCTTGTAGGTCAATAAGCAAGTGATCCAAACAGAAGCATTAGGCCTTATATGATCCCATTTGTCCACAAAATAAAAGTCTATAAAAGATAAACATTCTAATATTTTCTTTTCATTATTTCTAAATAAAGAACTGCTGACCGAAAGGGCTCTTTCCAAGCTTTCTGTTTTCGGCTAATCCAGCTAGCCAGTACTTCATTTGTACACAGAAGAATATCACTTGCATGGCAGCCTACCCAGAAGAGCAGTGTGCCTCCTGTTGGTCTCTGCTGCCTGCAAGTTGTTGGTGAAACTTGTACTGACTTCAGATGTTAAGGTCTCCTGATTTGGTATGAAACTGTCAGTTATTCCACTTCTAGAAAAATAAAATAAAAAAAAAATAAATAATACTGGTCTGCTTATATCCAGGTAGAGACCTGTGAGTCAAGTCTTCAGATTGTATGTGTGTAATTGTACGGTCCCCTTATAGTCAAAATGTCACTTATGGCAGCCTTCCATTTTGTGGAAGCAGCATGATAGGAAACAGCTTAAAGAAAGTGTAATTTTAGGATGGATCATGATCTCTGTGTTCTGGTAATTGCACAGGGTGGCAGCTGACCTTTGTGTCTTAGGGATGACTTTGCAAGTGGGACTGCTTGCAAGTTGGCATTTCCTGGTGGAATTGGAGGGAAGGAGCCTGCTGATGCCTGCTTTGCTCCCCTGCAGAAGCCTTGAACTGCCCTATTCAACCATACACTCAATTGGATGCACTTACTGTGGGTCTGTGGTAGTGAAAGCAAGAGGAAAATTAAGCCCCAGGCATTCACGTGGCTTATGAAGTATATCATCTTCATATAGCTTAGTATCTGTCATTTTTCAAGTAATTTAGCAAATGATCTAGAACAGGACTGGGATCCAGGTAATGTGCAGGAAGCAGTATACCTTGAAAGTACATTTCTTTGTTTTAATAAGGTTGGCAGCATACCGTGACTTGCTGTAATGAATTAATTTGGTGTTTACCGTAATAGCTTTAAGCTTAATTGATCTCATATTTGTGTGTCTGTCTGTAGGTTTGCTTGTCATTTAGGATTTATAAATAGGTGCTAAAACTTCTATTGCTGCTTTATCCCAAGCAGGAAGGGTACAAAAGGTGAACATGGTAAAAGCTAATTTCAGATTTTTTTCTTAATTAAGTTAGTAATAATTAAAGTCACTGAAATGTTAGTATTCAACAATGCCACATGACCTGAGCAAAACTGTTGTAGTGAACTCCTTAAGTTCCAGCACAACTGCCTAATACATATAAATCAAATCTCATTTCTTATTACTGCAGGTACTGTTTCACTTCAGCATTCCATATTTGTGAGACTGTTCAGGTTTAACAGATTTAAGTAGCAACAAGTTCACTAATTTGAACCAAGTAATACTAATTTATGGGATCCAAGTCATGAGTGCTGTGTATTCTGAAGTAACGTTTTATTGCTGAGCAAAACCAGAAGGTCATCTGCTTTCTCTCTTCAAATTATTTGACATGTAAATCTTCAGTGCTGAAGAGCAAGTCTGTTTTGCCACAGCTTCTTCTGTTGTACTTGGAAGGGGAGATTTTTTCCTGGCTTCTGTGGGAGTTGAAGGTGGCTACCTGTTCTCTCTTGTGGGGTGCAGTTTGGTGAGGTTTTGATCTGCTTGGAGTCCATGCCAGAAATAAGTTTCACAGCTGGGCCCAAGGGCACTCTTTTGGTGGGCTTAATTGTGGGAATTGCAGTTGAGAGAGCACAGCTTCATCTGAGCTGGCAACCCAAGCTGCATTTGGCCAGTGTGAAAAATTTCCTCTTGTGCAGCCTGTGATTGGCAGCTCAACAACACACTGGCTTAAAAATAAATTGAAAGCACAGAAAAACAGGAAACAGACTCCTCAAAACCAGCATTTCCAAAGAGATGTGACCAGCATGGTAGGGGGGAGGGATTCTGTGCTCTGCCCTCATGAGGCTGCATCTGGAGTATTCCATCCAGTCCTGGGGCTCCCAGCACAGGAATAACATGGTTCTGTTAGAGTGGGTCCAGAGGGAGGGACCATGAAGATGATTAGAGAACTGGAGCATTTCTCCCATGATGAAGGGTTGAGGGAGATGGGCATGTTTAGCTTGGAGAAGAGAAGGCTCTGGGAAGACCTCACTGTGGCTTCCAGTACTTATAATCAGGAGGGAATTTTTACACGTCCTGATAGTGATAGGACAAGAGGGGATGATTTGAAGAGAAGAGTTTTAGACTGGATGTTAGGAGGAAATTTCTCATTCTTACAATGTTGAGGTCCTGGCACACACTGTCCAGACAGGTGGATGTTCCACCTCTGGAAGTGCTCAAGACCAGGTTGGGTGGGGCATTGGGCAGCCTGATTTGGTGGTTGGCAACCCTGCCCGTGGCAGGGGTGTTGGAACTAGGTTATCTTTAAGATCCCTTCCAATTCCAGCAATTCTCTGATTCTTATCTACTCTTATGAAGACCTATTATCAGTGCAATAGCAATGACCTCTGCCTCAGGGTGTTTTGTTCCTCTTTCATTCTCTATCTTGCATGCTTTCCTAGCATTACCTCAGCCTGCTTGGGGGTGGCACAAATACTACTCTCCTATTTTCTCCCTTAGACATCTGCTTCTTCACTATGCCTTTCCACACCTGCTCCATCTCTGGACTATGTTTTGTGATGATTTGGTACCCTTTGAAAGGGCTAGAAATGGCTAACTGGGTACTGCAGCTGAGGCCAGGCAAACAGCTATTTTGGGATGAACGCACTAGCTCCCTAAATGCTTAGGAGCTGGATATGGGTTTTTTTGTTTTGTTTTGTTTCTTTTTTTTTTTTTCTTTCTTGACTGCTCTTTATCTCTTTATTCTGTGTATTTGGACAAGAAAATATCCCACAGGACTATTTACCTACTATAAGTGAATACAGATAAATCCTTTACTCTCCTCAGCAGCTTTATAGCTGTAATATGATGCAAACAGGATTTGTTGGGCAGCAGAGGAATGACAATGCCTGTTGGCACCTGCTATAGAATCTGAGTCAGGGCTTTGAGCATCAGTGCAGTGCCCCAAGGATGAGGCCAAAATAATGAAAATTCATCTTAGCAAGACAAGAGAGGAACTTAATTCTGCAAAGACAGCCCCAGATCTTTGTATGAAAGGCTTTTGTTCAGTGCTTTTGCCCAAGGAGTGTAACTCCCTGCTAGCTGCTAGAGAAGTCACTGTCACTGGAGCTTTTTTAGCCATCGTGCTCCATGTGCAAGCACCCAGCACTCCCAAAAGCAAGCCATGTGAGTTACCTGGGAACATCCCAGGATCACGTGAATGGAGATCTCCACTGAAGCTATCCCTATGGTTTGACTGCCCTTGTGCAAGCAGATGGTACTCAGTAACCCTTGCCAGCTCAGACTCACTGCTTCTTAATGGCCTGTTGTGTCTTTTGCTTCCTACTTTTGGTTCTGAATAAAACAGCAAAATCAAAACCCAATGTTGTCGGAGGCCCAAGAGCAGAAGGCAGTAATTGAGGTGAGGTCTCACAAGAGCAGGGTAGAAGGGGAAAATCACCTCCCTCACCTGCTGTTAATTGAAGGTCCAATTAATCAAAGTGTATGCAGATTCCTTTTTTTTCCCCCTTTAGTGCAGTTTAATAAATTCAGTTAATTGCCTTGAAAGATGTTAGTGTAACAGTTTGCCTGCTAGAGGAAAATATATTGACCTATATAAGAAAGGTCATGTTATTTCAGACAACTGATATTATTTCAATGCATAGGCTTCTTGCATAAGCTCATGGTATTTTGAAACAGCAGGAAATCGTTTGCCCTACTCAGTACTTTCCACCACTGCTGGCTCACATTTATCAGTGGCACTCCGTGCTGTATGCTCAAAGGTGCCAGGAGGAAAAGTTCAGATGTAAAAACTTCGGACTTGCAGAGAGAGGTACTTGCTGGACATTATCATAGCTTTTAGTGTATCATTATCATTCATTGCATTTAGTTAATGCGCTATTATTTTAGTCCCTTATTAAATTTGAAAATCAAATATCAAACTGATTGTAGCGTCTGCTGCCCAACAGGTACCTGATTAGCTTGCGTAGGGCACCCAGCAGGAGCTGCAGCAGCAGCACAGATCTTTGTGGCAAGACTGCCATCGTGTGGGAAGTTCCTGCATCGTGTGCGGGAACGGTGCTTACCTGCTGCGTGCCTGCAAGAAACTTCCCTTCCTCACGTTATTTTTCGTGGCGGTTTGTTAGAAGTATCGTTTTTATTTCTGAAACGGCGCTACAAAAATAGTGATTTCCCTAACGAAGAACACGTGGGTAGCATTAAATCTTCCTAACGCTGTTACTTTGGTTCCACAAAATGTCTGAAATCGGAAACAAAGTGTTTCCTACATCTGGCGGAATCAGGACCTCCTTTTTCCTCCGCGTGAAGGTGAATATAGTTGAATATTCATGCTCTTATAGTTTCTCCTGATATGTAGTTTATATTTCAACATCTGTTTTCAGCTGAAGCTTTAAAGGTCTTCGTTATACAATTTCAATTTCTTGAGGTCCTTCATATAATTGGGTAATTACTGTCCCTGGTATATTTCTTTTTCGTTGTTGTTTTTCTTTAAATAATTGCACTTGCATGTTACATCCGTAAAGAAAATTGCTGATCATTACAAGGAGTGCAATTGGGAATAAATCTCTGTTAAGGAACAAGCTAAAGTTCAGTGTTTTATGCAAATGCCTATTGTTGAAAAGATGTCTTGTGCAATCAGGAATTAAACTGACAAGTGAAGAATCATTTAATTAATGAGAATAGAGCAATCATTTAGATGGTTCGTTCTATCACTGAATAAAAGAGACGAAATAGCCCTGCTTAGGGATTAGAGCTGCTGCTGAAATAGGAGAAAAAAAAAAAAAAAGAATTAAAAAAAAAAAAAAGCCCCAAAATGTTGTTTGGTTACTGCCTTCTGTAGTTAGTATAGCAGCTTCTAAATACAAAGAAATATATGCCAAATGTTTGAGATTGTACATTCAAAATTAATCTTCTGTTACCTTTTAAGAATTTACACAAGATTTTTTTCATCAGAAATGCTACCTGCTGCCCCTGTGAATGTAAATACTTGGGCCCAAGTATTCCCCAAAGTCCTATTACAGATGCAAGAGGTGTGAGTCCTGGAATTACAGTGAATTATGTCTGCAAGCAGTGTATTCCATAACGCAGATCAGCATACGAATCATGTTCACAGTCACAGAGGAATACTTTTGGTAGCAAGGGACCTCTGGAGGTCTGTAGCCCAGCCCTCTGCTCGAAGAAGGCCCAGTTAGGTCAGGTTGCTCAGGCAACCTTTGAATAGCACCAGCCATGGGGATCCCACAGCTCCTCTCTTCCAGTGTTTGACCTCCCTCTTTGTAAAGCATTCTTCTTTTTATCTTGTCGGAACTGCTCATGCCCAAGCTTGTCCCTTAAAGCAGAACAAAGAGTTTTTGGTCCTTGACCAATCCTGGCCTCCTTTGGAAGCTTGAGGATGTGCAATTTCCGACAGCAGCATCCCAGACTGCTGCTGGTTTGCGTGCACTTGGATTTTTTTGCATGCTGTGTCCAATGATTGCAGGAGTGATTGTTTGCCTTCCAATGCTGAAGTGAAAAACAAATTCATTATGTGAAGGAAAACATTCCTTTTGTTTTATTCTTTTTAAATGTAATCACTGAATTTATTATTTTGGGCAATCAGAAGCACCCAGCTGCCACTCGAGGCACTTCTGGACGTTTGTTTAAATTAAAAAAAAAAAAAAAAAAAAAGAAAGAAAACTCAGGAATTTATTGAGATTAATAAATTAACTGAACAGGAAAATCCACTAAACAAAATTTTTGTTTTTCAAACTGCTCATTCCACTGGAAGCCTAGCGAAAAACCGAGTTCTTGCAAGCTGCCCAGCAAATCCTCAGCAGCAGGCTGGCTGTGTAGGTGCAAGGACAAGTGAGTTCCACGACAAAGAAGCTTCCCCTGGAGATTTCTTGCTAGTAAATTGCATGTTCCCGGCAGGCAGGATTAGTTTAAGTCATAGCTGTCTGCAGCTAAAGTGGTTCTGCTTTGCTCTCTCCAAAGCAGCAGGTAGGTAACCAGGTAATGATCAGCTTGCAATAAGTTAACATGTATCCTGTGGTGCATCTAAAACTCTACCTTTTTCTCTCCCTCTTTTTTTTTTTTTTTTTTTCCTTCTATTTGAAATGTCTATTCCCCAACCATTAAAAACTAAAATTTAATTTTCAAGTATCTCACATACTACGGAAGTCAGTTGCTATAGTCTGCAGCAAAAGCCAGCTAAGAAAATAAAGTATATAAAATCAAACATTTTCATTCAGGGTTTAAAGAGACTTGTGGGTACTTGTGTTCATTTAGAGTATATCATGAGTATCCATATGCTCAATCCTATACACAGTCCTATATTTAAGCTGTCTTTTCTTCTAGACCAGTACATCTGGGTTCTCCAGCTGCTTGGCCTTCCCAGACACATGGAAGGATGTGAGCGCTCAGGTTATGTCCTCGTGCCCTTGTACTTTGATGCCATCTCCATTGCTCCAAAGTAATCCCTGACTTTTTGCTTTCTCCTCAAGGATTCTGGAGCTGCAACAGAATGGTGACATGGACATACTGAAGCATAAGTGGTGGCCAAAGAACGGTCAATGTGATTTTTACTCATCTGTGGATACCAAACAGAAAGGAGGTGCCCTGGACATAAAAAGCTTTGCAGGTGTTTTCTGCATTCTCGCCGCTGGGATTGTCCTATCTTGTTTCATTGCAATGTTGGAAACGTGGTGGAATAAAAGGAAAGGCTCCCGGGTTCCATCAAAAGAGGTATTAGATCCTCCATTTCTCCTGGGAAATTTTCATGCACCTTAAACTTTGTTGTCATGACTTGATAGCCTTTAGGAAAAAAGAGTCAGAGAAACTTCCTTAGCTTCCTAATTTTAAGGTAAATGCCATTCCTCAAAATCTCTTCAGCTGCTCTTTCTAGAAGAGCTTTAAATAAAACAATTATGTATAATGATGATATATGAAACACATAACTATTTTGAGTAAAACACAGTTGTTACTTGTAGAATAATGTATTATTAACACATCATTATTTAGTACGTTATTGCCATCAGTGAGAGTTAATCCTCACCAGCAAGTTCAAAGGTTTCTTGTTTTTTTCTTGCAAAATATATCCTCCAAGCTCAATGGCTGAGTCTCTTAAGATAGATTCTCAAAGTTTAGCCCTTTAATCAGCTGTTAGCTTCTTAAATAAGTTTATCTTGATTTTTCAGATCTGTTAAACTCTTGGAACTTCCATGAACTTCAGCTGTCGTTATTTAATCTGAAGTCCAGGGAAGCAAGAGTAATTTAGATTCTTCCGATTCAGGCCAACCTTATTTCTGAAATCTATTGCAGACTTTTTTAAGACAGTCCTAGACAGAGTGGGGGAAATATGTCATCTTATACCAAAATGAGTTTGGTTCTGTATCTTTCTATGGTAATCCATTTGTCCCTTTGCCAGCCACCTGAGCCTTATGGAAGTCTTAAATAAATTCCTTACGTCTTTTAGCTCTACAAACCACCAGAAAAAACATCAGGAATATTAAAAGTTATTAAAATATACTTGGCAGATGTGCCCAAAAGTGAACCTAAATATGAACTATATAATATAGCACTATCAGTTATGCCTGTTCTGTGTAGCTTAGACTTATGTTGTGGAGTATTGCTGTTAATTTGTGTTCAGTGGTCTCACCTTCTCTGCAATTTCTCCATTGTGTTTGTTCCTGCTAATCTAATGCTGTGTAATCAGGTAAGATTAATTACATTACCTAATTAGACAGCATTGACACTGATGTTAGAATACTTATTATCTTTTCTTGCCTGTTTTAATTCCCAAGCTTTTTTTGTTAATGATCTGGACCAGACCATTATTAAAAGCAAAAAAAAATCTCTAGTCTTTAATTGGCTTTCTCAGGACTGGGAACTGTCTAGTTTCAACTGATGAAATTAAAAAAAAAAAAAAAAAAAAAAATTACAAGCTTACTGTTTACCCAGACTCTTAGGACATCATACTTCATATTTATTTGTTGCAAAACATAAAAATTAATATCAAAGGGGAAAAAAAAAAAATAGCCCAGCTACTTTATATTACTATAAAACTTCCCATTTCAATTTTCAAACACATACATTTTAATGTGTACTTTCCAGAAATTGTATAATTTGGCCTCCTTTATCTTTTTTCATGTATTCATCAGCTTAGCATTTAAAATTGCATCTCAAAGCTCCGTTGAAAAGCTTGGCTCAAAACTGAGTTTAACGTGGACAAATGTGCTGAATGTCCCCACTGTCCTAGATGTGGGGATCATTCAGCAAAGAAATACATCTTAACTAACTTTCTTAAAATTCATTTTAGCTTCCATGAAATCCATTGGCTCTTCCAGGCCACTAGTCCCGAATCGGGGGTCAGATTGGGCCAATTTGTGGTCAGCAAGCCAACCCTTTTTCCTGGTGGCTGCCATCTGGTGCTCCAGAATGCAAGCATTTACACTGAAAAAAATTGTCTTATGGTTACGAAGATAACATTTCAGTCGCGTACCAGAAGTAACCCATTCAATGATGTCTGCCTGAGTCTGCAGACAGCCTTAAACAGTAGCTCTGAGAGAAGTATGAACTGCCCCAGTAATCTCAATGGGATGTTGACTCTGAAGCCTGATGATAATTTAAATGTGAAAACTGCTGCATATTTCACTACTGATCACACAAGAGAGAAGAGGAAAGATCATATTATGGAGATGTGCACAATCTTACTGTGAGTGGGTCTCATTTTGGTGTATCAGTTGGGTGGAGATTGGGTTGTGGGCTAAAGCATGGGAGAATATCACCGCTTTATTATATTTTTACTGGTCTGACTCTAGCCCCAAATGCATCTCAGAGAAGAATGAAGAATATTCTGGCTAACTTATAGAGGCTCAGAAATACTGAAATTCAGATTGGCATTTGAAATTACAAGGTGTTCATGTTTTTTCAAAACTACAAAAAAATAAAAATAAAAATAAAAATAAAAGAATTAGGACTGTCCTTTAGAGATATAGTCATGACTTGCACGTGCTAAAGGAGCCTCTGTATATATTTTTAGATGCCAATGTGGCCCCAGTTCTTCTGCATCCACATGCAGCTCCAAACATTTTAAAGGAGAGCGTTTGGTGAATGCGTTTGGTTTTGGTGTCACCTGTGTGGTTGTTATGTGCATCCATGTCTATGTCCACATGTGAATAAACTACAGACAGAAAGCTAAGTCCAAGAAATGAGCACTGCTTTTATTCCCCTCCCATGATGAGCTCACCTACAAAGCCCCTGTGGTCAGCTTGGTTTCCTCTGGCAGAGTCCTGAATGCCCTTTTCCCTGCCCTCTACCCTGCAGTTTGTCTCACTTGTCCCCTGTCTCAGAAGGGAGCTGCTCCCTCAGTCTCACTTGAGTTGGGCTTTTTATTCAGTGTGGTACTGGTGCAAATATTTGGTGATCCTTTTTGTTAAGAAGATAAACTCCTGCAGTTTGTTCTAGGTGGAATTTTCAGAGTGCTTGACTTCATTCCTAGACAAAGGAGGGACCTAAAGCCCATTCTGTATACTAGGAGTTTTGCCATTGATTCAATGAGCTCTGGATCAAGCCAGTCATTGAATTGCAGTAATCGAGTCTGGAAGCCATCAAAGCACATCTATCGGCCGCCTTATTGCCCTCTGTGAGGTCCTAGAGTGTGAGATATTTCTAGTGGCCTGGAAGAGCCAGTAGATTTCACAGAGATTAAGGTAAATGTTAAGGTTAGTTGGAACTGATTTTTGTTCTGAATGAGCTGTGCTGACTAGACTTGAGAGAATACATTCCTTTATACATGTATACATAATGCTGCTTTGCATTAAGCTTTGCAGTTCAGTAAAGATAAATATGTACAATATAGGTGATTTACTGGGTCACACTGGACATTTTTCTTTTTTAAATTCCCATGCATTTAAAATCTCAATTATAACAAAGAAGCCTCACTAATGGAGTTCACTGGGTTTAAGAAGGAAAAAGGACAGAGGTAAGAGGAGTGATGCTTTGTTATAATAAATTCTCCAGGCTGCCTTCTCACCCAACTGCAGCGTAATTCTAACTGAATCTATGGAATTGCTTCTTTATAGGTAAGGAGAGAATTAATCCCTCTTTTGGCATCACAATTTAAAATCATCTGATGTACTCCTTCCTGTGTGATGTTAATGAGATGCCAGCATTTGGATTTGGGCTTGGAAGCTCAGCTTTTCTGTATTATAAAAGCAAAAATCAACCTGAGAAGATTTTAGCCCATCCTTAAGCCCTGAGAGAATGAACACCAATGAAGAAGCAATCTGGCCCCTCAGAGTCCCCATTTTGTCATTCAAATTTAGTCATCATTGCAGCATTTAAGGACTGGCATCATCCCAGACATTTGAGATGATGCTCTGTTTTCACTGTATGAAGAAACCTATCAGTAGTCCTTGGAATTTTGTCATACAGACACAGGGTTTGAAGGCAGATGTGGAAAAGGGTCTGCATGAGTTTGTTTTAGCTCATCCAGCTTCAGGAGGTGGGGATGTTTGCTAGTGATGCTTAGAGTTGCCCACAGCTAAGAGGAAGCCTTAGTAAGTGTGTATTTTGTTTACCAATCAGTTCTGGTTGCACTGTGAAGCTTCAGTCCTGCAAAAAAACATGGTGGTGTTGGTGAGTGGTACATCTTGTTCTTCTCCTTCCCCAGGATGACAAGGAAATTGATCTGGAACACCTCCACAGGCGCGTGAACAGTCTCTGCACAGATGATGACAGTCCCCATAAACAGTTTTCCACATCATCGATTGACTTGACCCCGCTGGACATTGACACTTTGCCCACCCGTCAAGCACTGGAGCAAATCAGTGACTTCAGAAACACTCACATCACCACAACCACCTTCATACCAGAACAGATCCAGACGCTGAGCCGCACGCTGTCTGCCAAAGCTGCTTCTGGCTTCTCCTTCGGCAGCGTACCCGAGCACCGAACTGGCCCTTTTAGGCACAGGGCACCAAACGGAGGCTTTTTCAGAAGCCCCATCAAAACAATGTCATCCATCCCTTACCAACCAACTCCAACTCTGGGGCTGAACCTCGGCAGTGACCCAGACCGAGGCACCTCCATATGAGCATCAGACCGAATTTCTTCACTGTTTCTTTTCTAGGACTCCCTTTGCAAGGAGCGGCTGTAATGTTGTGGGACTAACATGGATGTAACCTTTTTCTTTTCTTTTCTTTTCTTTTTGTTTTTAAAATTTGATTTTTTTTTATTTTTCTTTATTTAAGAAAAGAACCAGGATTATTAGTAACAACTCTTCCTCTTCTCTGCTTTCTCAGTCTGATCTCCTCTTTCCTTTCCCTCTTTATTCTCTTTACTACTCAAATCACTTATTCTTTCATTTATCACCGCATTAGGTTTTGGTTACTTCAGGCTTTTCATATACTTAAATATAGGAAACGTGTAGTGATTAATGCATAAGAAAATTCTGAGGATTACTTTACAGAAGGGCATTGGCTCCTCCTCCCCAACTGCCTTTTTTTTTTACTATACTTGCAATAACTTTAGTCCTTTACATCTATTCTGCTGCGTGCGGTCAGCGCTCCACTGCTGTGTGTCCTTTTAACTGTGGACCAAAGGCAAACCCTGCAGTTTAAAAGACAGAAAGAAAGAAAAAAAAAAAAGAAAAAGAAAAAAAAAAGGCAAAATGGAGAAAAAAGGGAAAAAAAAAAAAAAAAGCAAAATAAATGAAGTTGAAAGACCATTCAGGCCCCATTATGTGAGAATGCAATTTTGTAGGATTACAAAAAGCCATTACTATGCCAGTAAAGACTACAGTTAAATCTACTTTTGCACTGCAACAGTGCATATGACCTTTATGTGATTGTACAGTGTTAAAAGTTTTTCTTATGTACAGTAAACTGTATCATATGGCAGAAGCCTTTGTTGTGTTAAATAAATTAGTATCTCATACATATATATATACATATATACACACAAGTATGTATATATATATACATGTATATATAGCTATAAAATGGCAGCCGTTGCTACTGCAATTCATTTAATAAAGCTTTAGTAAAATGTGTTGTATACAGGAAAGATGTACAGTGCAGGGGTCTTTTCATTTAGAAAAGACGGGTCGCTTTTAATGTTATTCTGACTTGCATTGTTTGCCAACAGAGCATATTTTATACTTTTTTATTAGAACATCCAGGACAATTTGAAGTTTGTACCTAGATGTAACTCATTCAATTAGGTTTTGCATTGGCTGTTGAGCATTCTATATGGCTTACCTTGATAATTTTACTTTTAATTAATTAGACAGATTGAACACTCTCTTAGGTATACCACGCTCATGAGCAACTAATATAGCTCTAGAGAAGTTTAAACATAGATCAAAGGTTAATAAATTATTTTCCAAATCGGTACGGCTGATCAATACGATAATGGTGTTTGTGGAGCAAAAGCCCTTGAGAAATACTGATGTGGCCTTAATTATTATCACATATCGCTCGAAGGGGAAAACAGTATACGAACTGGCGCTCATTTTAACCCTTTATATGTTAAGTTAGATTTAGAGGAGCTACATACTTTTTATATTAGTGCCAACTGTATAGAACAAGAGAAAGAACAGCAGTGAGAGCAGAACCAGTGCCGGTTTTGGCACCAGCTTTTTAAAGTAACGCTGTTACCTGTTAGAAATAGGAAGAGCTTTCAATTTGTAATCCTTAAAGCTAAAGATGAGGCTAAGTAGAAAGTAAGCAGTTTATCCCGTAAGGTTTTTCGGTTTGGTTATGTTCTTAATGCAACCATACACTTATTTTAACCTAACTCATTCTTTGGCTAGGATTAATAGGAATCAACCTCTGTGGTTTGCTTTAGGATAAATTAAAAGATATATTCTTCAGACCTATTCTATTTTGATGCTAATTCTGTTCTGGGGGAGCATCTTGTACTGTCACTGTTTTTTTGTACTAAATCTTCAAATATTGTCTACTGTGTAAGGCAGAACAAATTCTTATCGTGCAAAAGGCCATTTTGTTTTCGGGATAGCAAGCGTCTAAAAGCATGCACAACTTGCTTCTCCCTTGTAACATTCATGAACTCATCCACACCTCTGAGGGAAGAAAAAAAAGAAAAAAAAAAAAAAAAGATAAAAAAATTAATTTCTTTCCAACAAGCTACGTAGGGACATACCAGATGTTGCAGTGATTTTAGCTATTAAAAAAAGAAATCTGTTAACCATGTACGATATTTAAAATAGGCCTATTTTGATGTGTTGCCTATTATACAGATACACAAAACACTTTTTGGAGGCCTCAGTTACAAGTGGCAGAGCTTTCTGTGTATAATTTGTCTAAATAATTTGTCTAATAAAATTGTTTTCTAAACTCGTGTTTCCTCCTGCTTAAACACTGGGCACTGTGAGATTTTCCTTTGGTGGCAGGTGTCTACTTGTCAGCGTTTTTGCTACACCAGGGGAGAGGGTGTTTGAGTCTTATTTTATAGTTTCAAAAGAAAAGTAATATACGCATACATGGGAAGGAAACCTCAATTCAGTGCTACATTAAAAAAATAATAATCTGAGTCCAGATAACATATAAATATGAAGGAAATCGCTGAAAATGACTTGAGGATAAAAGGAGCTTACAGGCTACTGCCAATAGGATGCGTGTCAATGGGCACTAAATGCCCAGCAACAGGATGTTAGAGAGTTACTACCATCGGTGGGGGTTCCTGTAGTCCCAAAATGCTTGTGTGATCAGAGTCCTACTTTCAGGTTATTCCTGAACTGTAAAGCCACCGTGACAGCATGAGAAGTGCTGTACTCCCGGCCTTGACAAATCATTCATTTTACATTTAATGTGAATATTGCCCCTGTCACTTATGCTCTCAAACACGCCTATCCAGAACTGGGTATCTTAAGAGACACAGCGTATTTACTCTTCATAAGAAGCTAATTTAACTCTATGTGACATTTCTCCTCCCTGTCTTTAAATAAAAAGCCAGTGAGGTAGAAGTACTGTATTAAAGACTGTCAAGTATTTCTGCTGTGGTAGGGCTGCTGAAAATACAAGCCAGCTGCATATAAAGATGAGTTGTTTGCCTGGTGATTCAGGTCATACACCCATTCTGACGTATCAGCTACAAGTGAAAAAGTGAGCTGTGGCACAAAGCGTATTAAACTGGTTTCAAAGATTTGCTTGGTCAGATGGCTCTACTGACTGATGGTGAAATACCCGAAGAGAAAAAATTTGTCCTGCTGCAGCAAACAGGTGAGTGATTGTAGCTGTTACTGGTCCAGTCACAGCATGGTCAGAGCTGTAGTATCATGTGATTTCCTCCTGTCTTATCAAAACAAAGTGCTGGTACAATTTCCCTCAACATATTAGGTTCCTAAGAAGTGTTTTCTCCTTCCACGCTACTGTGGGATGCTGCAAACTGATGAGGATGTAAGGGTCCCTTTTTCTGCTAACACACCCACTGCAGCTGGGCCAGAAAGCATGCTGGAGCTTAATACCCTGCGTATGTTTGATTTCAGAAACCTGCACAAAGGTGGTGGGATGAAAAGTAAAGCAATTTCCCATGTGCACACTTGTGGTTGTAAGAGATGGAAAAAATAGTCTCCAAAACAAAAGCAGTGTTGTACCAGCACAGCCCTGCTGTATTCACACTCCCTCGGTTCAGAGACCTGTGTTTCCTCCTTGTTCTGTGGAGCTGTTTTGAAATAAATGTTGCATGCATTCATACTTCACATCAAGACCAGGAAGCAACAGCAAACTCATCACCATCATACCTTGCCACTCGTGCCTCATACATAACACTGCGTGTGAAATCAGAAATCAAAGCCTCCCAAGGCAGCCTTGTGAGGGCAAAACATTTCATGGCCGAGTTAATTCCTAACCAAAAGCAATTCCTTCAAAAATCAAGTCCCTAGTTTACAAGAGTGTTGTGGCCTGCCAAAATTAAATAATTAACTGAAAAACCTACCTAATAATTAGACATGATAGTCTTGTAAATGAAGCTGTTTGTGACTTTGGCGTTCCACAGGAATCCTTTATTCTACTGGTGCATCATCTGTTTGGAGCAAGGAATATTGCAGCTATCAGCCATCGTAAGGCTAACCACTTTCCTCCACCCTCCTCAGCAAAATAAAATAAATAAATAAATAAAGTGGAGGTGTGAGGGCAGTCACTGAGCTCTCCAAGTCATCACACAGCTGTAGGTGTTTACTTCAATTCCTCCTCTGGGTCACGCTGCAGCCAATGTGGCAGCAGAATAACAGTGCTGGTAGTTCAGGCTTAGCCTTCTCCTATGTGGAACAGGGAAAATTGCTTTTGCACCTCTCAGTGTTGCATTTCAGTCCTCCCAGGTGCTTTGCAGCTGGGAAATTGCTTCAACTGCCTCCTTCTTGCTTCCTTCTACATATAGGAAACTGAGCAGCAATAGAAGTTCAGGTGGGTGAGGTCTGAGGGATGCTGCTTATCCCCTAGATTTGACTGCTAAGGGATGATCCAGGGGCAGCCAGAAGATGCTGCAGGTAACTCACCTAGAAGCCTATCAGGGAGGTGGCAAATGTTCTGTGCTTGTTGGAAATCAAATAAAAAAGAGGAAGTGGGCAACTCAATGAGCATGTCACAGTCCTGCTGCTGTAAGTAAACTTGTATTTCTCACCTGCTCATGTGTTTTTTTTTTGTAATATGCTGTGGAGAGGTCTAAAATATTGGTTTTGAATATTCCCTGTGTATTTCTCTGTGGGGGACCACAGTAGGAGCAATCCCTGCTGATCCTTGTCCTTACTAATTAATTCTCTTGCTTAACTGTGTGAGAGAGCAAGCAAGCACTGTGATCAAAGCTCATAGTGTACCACTTGCTATTCCTGTGCTCCAACACACTCTGAAGGAGAAGTCTCTGTGGTATGGCAGCAACCACAATAAGAAGCATGTAGGGTAGCAAGAAAATATGCTGCCCTGATGAACAGTGCTTCAGCAACACTGAGTGGTTTGTATTTCTCTAGCTTTTACAGCTCTGAGCTCTGTCTGTGTAACCTCTGCTGTTGCTTGGATCTCTGCTGGTTTGAGGGATGGTAGGTGATGCTTTCTTATTTCTCTTGACTCTTTGCCTCAAAGAACAAATAAGGTTTCCTAAAATACTTCATATGACCCCCCCCCCAGAAAATCCTGCCATGAATTGTAGAATTGAGTTGGAAAGGACCCTTAGAGGTCACCTGATCCAACTGCTCTGCAAATGCAACTCCTTTTCAATGCTCAAGGTACAGTTATATAGGGCACAGGGGTCTTTGTTCTTCCTCTGAGATGAAAGATTGGGCAAAAGGTTATCAACTTGGAAATATGACTTCAGAAGAGCAAATTGATTGATGCAGCCTTCATTTCAAAGACTCGGTGTGCCATCTGACAAATGCAAGCCTTGTCACATCTGTGTTAAGACTGTTAGAAATGCAGAGCTGATTTCCATTAGTATTTTTAAATACTTATTCCGTAAGTTTTGACACATATGAGCAGCCTTCCATCTAAAACCTACAGGTAGCAGGTTGTTTTCTGCAGTATATAGTTGCTTTCTGAAGTGAATGTGAAGCATAAGTATAAACTGATCTGGAGTATATGGACTAATTCCTGTTTCGTAGGCTAGAGCTGTACAAGAAAGCAGATAGGAAGACTCTTGTGCATACACATCACCTACACTTTACTAAGGGAGTGGTAGCCACTCAGCATGCCACACATCCCCAAAAAAAGGGGAGTGAAGGGGGTAAATCCTAACACAAAAGCAGCACCAGAGGGAAGGGGCTGAATCTGCATGTGGCTTGCTCTCTTAACAGTAAATCCAAGCCAGGCTGTCTCAATAACATCTGCCCTAGCTAAGGGTCGTGTTTACCAAGGCGACTCCTTAGGGCTGCTAATGGCCCAGTGCAGGGGGTGGCCAAGTGCAACCTGAGAGCTCGCCCAATCTCGCCTTATCTCTGGAATGCCTCCACCGCTTCCCTGGGCAGTTCCAGTGCCTGATCACCCTATCCGTGAGGATGTTCATCCTGACATCCGATTTAAACCTCCCCTGGTGGTGCAACCTGAGGCCATTTCCTTGTGTCCTTATCGCTTGACACCCGAGGAAAGAGACCAACACCCTTCTCGCTACAACCTCCTGCTGAGTAGTTGGTCTCTCGGCCACCTGAAGACTAAACAGCTGTTCCTCATAACGCTTCTCTCTACACCCTGCACCAGCTGCGCTGCCCTTCTCTGAGCGCACCCCAGCTGAGCACGCTCCTCCGGGTCTCGGCGCCTGCTCGAAACCGTGAGAAAGCGCAGGCTCCGCGAGGCTGCAACTCCCGTGTCCGCCCAGCTGGTGGCGCTGCGGCACCGCCCGGAGAGGAGGGCCCCGAGCCGGGCCGCTCACGCCGCCGGGCGCTGCCGTGGCGGGGCGCGGAGCCGTGCGCGGACGCGGTGGCCCCGGCGGTGGCGGGCGGCGGCTGCGGAGCCCATTTCCAGGGAGACGGGGCGGCCCGCGCTGCTATGCAGACGGGATAATGGCGGGGGCCAGCGCCGTGTCACCTCTTGTGTGCGCTTTCCAAAGAGGAGCCCAAGCGTGGCGAATGGGACACAGACCGCCATTGTGCCGGGGACACTTTAATAACCCACACCTACAATATCCAACCTGTTGTTCGCAGGGGGACGGCCCTGCCACGCACAACCCACCCGAGGGGCGCGGGGGGGACTCGGAGCTGGCGGCGGAGGGTGGCACGCCGTGTGCCGGCCCCGAGCCCCTCGCCGCCGTTCCACGGGTGAAATGGGGCACGTCCGTAAGGCTTCCCTGCGGTTGCTGCGGGGTGCGGGGGGCCACGCGTGGCTCAGCTGACAGGCGCGGAGGTGGCAAGTGTTAGTATGGCGGCGCCGGCTGTCTGTTGTGTGGCCGCAGTGTCGCAGCTAGGGTGGCAAAACGGGCTGCTTCAGGGCAACTGCCTCTGGCCTTGACGTGGGTTTCGCAGATGGGATATAAGGGAATCCTCTCCTCATGGGAACTCCTAAACCTTTTAACTCCTAAACCTTTTAGCAAGTTCAAAGCAACCTGGAGAATAACAGTGCCTATGAACTCTATCGCAGGTCTTCCTCCAGCTGCGGAACAAACAGAACTGCAGCTCCGGGCTATGCCAGAGGCAGGCTCACTACTGAGAGAGCCTTGCAAGCCTGCCGATCCAGGAGGGAAGTCATCCTGCCCCTGTATTCGGCACTGGTGAGGCCTCACCACGAGTACTTTGTTCAGTTTGGGGCACCTCAGTACAGAAAGGACATTGAGCTGCTGCAGCAGATCCAAAGAAGGGCAGCAAGGCTTGTGGAGGGCTTGGAGAACACGGCCTACGAGGAGAGACTGAAGGAACTGGGGCTGTTTAGTCTGTAGAAAAGGAGGCTGAGGGGAGACCTTGTTGCTTTCTTCCAATACCTGGAAGGTGCTTACAGTGAGAGCGGGGCTGGTCTGTTCTCACTGGTGACAGGTGACAGGACGAGGGGAAATGGCCACAAGTTGCACCAAGGTAAATTTAGGTTGGATACCAGGAAACACTTTACAGAAAGGTTTGTTGAGCACTGGAATGGGCTCCCCAGGGAGGTGGTTGAGTCACCATCCCTGGATGTGTTTAAAAACCATTTGGATGTGGTGCTCGGGGACATGATTTAGTGGAGGGCTGTTAGTTAGGGTACTACAGTTAGGCTGTGGTTTTACTCAATGATCTTTAAGGTCTTTTCCAACCTGAGAAATTCTATGATTCTGTGATTCTATAGGATTGCCACCGAGCATCCCTGAGCACAGCGATGCATTGCAAGCACGGCAAGCAGTGCTCTGCTGAGGCTTGCATTGTGGCAGTTGTCAGATTGGGCACATAGTTATAAAAATAATAATTCTGCTTCTACTTCACTAACAAGTATTTAAACATTAATTCTTAAGACTCGGGGTATCCAACTTCAAGGAGCAGCAGACAGGTGAAGATGTATTCAAGGCAGCTGGTTTTTACAGCCGTTCATCCCGGTGGCTTCTAAATGTTGCATGGAGCTGTGTGGTAATGGAAGGTGAGGTTGTGTGGCAATGGAAACTGGTTGTTCCTGGCAGCCTTTTTGCTGTCAGGAGTTACACAGAGTTGCAGAGGGTTTCCTGTGGATGGAGAGGTTGTTTTTTCTTGGCTGACAGGTGTTTCCTTCCTGGGTAAATACTCTGCAACCTGGGGGGTTGATGTGAGGTGTTGATCAGCAGCCACTTGTGTCCACTCTCTTCCTTTAGTCCCCTAGAGGGACTCCAAATGCACAGTCCCTGCATTTTAGGAGCCGTAGGAGGATCTGCTTTCCTTAGGAGACCTGCAAAGGCCGGCATTTCCACATCTAAGAAACCTCCATCCATTTTGGCAGAAGTAGACCCATGGCTGCTGAGTACTGAGGCAGTGCTGGAAGTGCCTAAGTGTGGGATCCTTTGTATAAGGTCCTGTATGACTCAAACAGAGCCTCCCATTCCCAGGACACTGCTCTGGTAATGCTGCTGATGAGAGGAAGTGTACAGACTGTTTAAGATGTCACATTCTTCCTTTCTTCCTCTTGCTAACTTGCAATGTTTATATAGCATGCAGTGCCTTAAGCAGGAGAGAGTTTGTTGATGCTTATTTCAAGCAACTGAGGTAATGAACTTGTGGGTTATGTGTGTGACCACATCCAGGCCCAGCAAAGTTGTTGCTGCTGCAAAGGGCAAGCAAACTAAATCTGGAATAAGATCACTGTTAAAGAGGTGAGGAAACTGAGAATGGCAGAGGCGTAAAGCCTGTAACAAAAACCCCACTGATCTGATACTAGTGTTTGTATTGCATTGAGGCTTCCTTTTTATTAACTGAAAGGAAAAGCTTCCAATTCTGTGCAGGAAGTAATTGTGTGTCATGAATGTTTCTTCTTCCAGTGCTTAGTTCTGGGATGTATGCAGTAACGCAGACCCTAATCCAGCTAATGCCAGGTCTCTGGGTCACAGTTGCTGCCAGATGCACCAACCAAGCAGCTGCAGCCCTCTGCATCTCTGTGGCCAGGAGTAAACGGCTCACTTCCTTCCCAGCCTTTTAGGGCAGCGGCCCGCAATACCCCAGGTTGATGGCTCTTCGTGGTTGGTTTTGCTGGCTTTCTGAAGGGCTGATGCTGAGTGACTCCCAGCCAAGTGCCCCAGCGATCAGATGCTGCAAGGACTGAGGGCATCAAGCAGTTTCAGAGGAAATGTCTTACTGAGCGGCTTTAATGCAGAATACTTTTTAAAACAGTAACTGAAAGACAATTATTAGTCACACTTCCATGAATTCTATTTGTAAAACATTAGCATAAGATCTTAGTAAAAGTTGCAGCAACGTAACTAAAGGAGCAGAGCAGGCATAGGTATAGGTTCTATAGACAAGATTTCCACACAGATGAGGAAGCTGAATTCGTTATGGCCCACAATGGCCCCAGGAGGTAGCGAGTGTTGTTGCAGTGATGCTGTGCACATCTCTTGGAGGCAGTGGGAGTACATGCACGAGAACCAACTGTGCGTAGCAGAAACTGTCAGCAGGATGAGGCCCAGGGTTTGGGTCTGCACTGGATCTTTGTGGGACAAGGAAAAGGGAATTACTTTGATGGGCCCCCAGATACTCAAAAGGGATGAGATGGGGCAGATGTGATGACCCACCCGGGAAGGTCGCTTTGCAACACCGGGGTATGTCCATGTCCCAGGGTGGTCGTGCTGCCCACGGGTGGGACAGGGCAGCCTTCAAAGCTGCTGGAATCTGCAGCAATGGGCACCTGGGTTTTGCATTCCTTACATTCATCACTTCTGTTTTAAAACACTTTTGAAAGTAAAGCATCACCACATAGGAGGAGCCTTAGAAAAGACTGTTCTCGGGCCCTGCTTAGATCCCGCGTGCTCTGAGATAAATGACTGTTGCTGTCGGGTGGCTGATCTGCTTGGTGGTGCAGTCGCTGAGGCCACGGAGCTGGCACTGGCCTTGCCCACCGGCTTCAGCTCTGCACACGTCCGAGTCTGTGCCGCAGGGATGGGCTCTGCCACGCCAGAGCTGCAAAGCCGTGCAGGCAGAGGGAAGGAAACGCGCAGAGAAAATAGGGCAAGGGAGGAACGGGATACTTCCTAATCTGCGGCTGTGCCTGCCGCGCTGACCGCAGATCCTGAAGCGAGATTGAATGAGTAATCGGGGTGTCGAGCACAATTAAGCCGAGGGCTGACCCATGCGTGCATTGTGTGCTTTGAGAACGACCCTGGCTGTAACGGCAGAGGAGACTTTTTGAGCTTCTCCTCTTCTCCCCCCCTCCTCCCCCTCCCCGTCCGTAACCCATTTCTCCGTGACACCGCTGCGTGCTGACCCCGCGCCGCTGCCTCGGCCCGAACCCGGCCGGGGGGAGCGGAGGAAATCTGCATAAAGATACGGGGCCGCGTCCAGTTCGTGCGGCTCTGAAAGCTTTGACACTTGGAGAGAGAGGGCAGCTTCATTTCCACGGCTCCCGCATTCCTGCTATTGTACAGTAAGCGCTGCAGAGCGGTGTGCTTGTGTTTCCGACTCCCGTGAAGTTCCCTCTGCGCAGGGCGTGCCTCGAACCGCTTCAAAAGAACCAACTCCTACAAAAGGAAAAAAGAAACTCAAGTAGGCTTGAACATACAAAGAGAGGAGAAAGGAGAGAGAAAAGGGCCGGGCGGCGCTGAATGCAGAATGAGCTCAGCCGGCCCCAGGAGTTCTCCATCCCTTACATTTATCTTATTCCGGGGGAGCAGCGGCGAGCGCGCACCGCCCCGCGCCTTTGGCTTTGGCTCTGAGCGCGCGACGCGGCCTCCAAAGCAGAATTTCCCCCCGGACGTGGAAACGGCTCCTCGTGCCCGTGTCCAGGCGCACTCCGGCGGCTCGAGCGGCACTCGGGTGCACGCGGAGGCGCGGGCGGCACGTCCCGCTCGGCTCCGAAGGGCTCCCACCGCCCGAGGGCTCCGCTTCGCCCCCGTCCGCCCGGGGCAGCGGCGCGGGACGGGCGCCAGGCGCGCGCCTCCCCGGGCGGAGCGGCCGCGCGTGCCGCCGCTCCCCCCCGTCCGCCGCCCTCCCCGCGCCCCGCGCGCCATTGGCTCCCCGCACGCGCCGGCCCCCCAGCCGCCCGCGCCATTGGCCGCCCCGACACGCGACCGGCGCGGGGAGGGGTGGGGCGCTAAGGAAGGGAGAGCGAGGAGGGGGGGGGGGACCGGGGAGGCCGGGACGGGACCCCGGCGCGTGCCGCTCCTTAAAGGGGGGCGCGGCGCACGGCCGACACCGGAGACGGCGGCTGCCACGCGCGAGGCGGGCGGGCAGCAGGCGGGCGCCGCTGGCAGCCGTCCGTCGAGCCGCGCCGCGCCGCGCCTCGTCTCGTCCCATGGGCGCCGAGGCCGAGCCATGAGTCTGCCGCGGGCCGCCGCC
>JAPSGF010000002.1:44311979-44379594 GCA_035772895.1 Perdix hodgsoniae
GGCGGGAGCAGCCCCGGGGGAGCGCGGGGCGGCGGCGGGCGGCCGCGGGGCGGCGGCGGGGCCGGGCCGAGGGCGCAGGTGAGCGGCGTGCAGAAGCAGCGGCGGCTGGCGGCCAACGCGCGGGAGCGGCGGCGAATGCACGGGCTGAACCACGCCTTCGACCAGCTGCGCAATGTCATCCCCTCCTTCAACAACGACAAGAAGCTCTCCAAGTACGAGACGCTGCAAATGGCGCAGATCTACATCAGCGCCCTCGCCGAGCTGCTGCACGGGCCCCCCGCGCCCCCCGAGCCGCCCGCCAAAGCCGAGCTCCGCGGGGCCCCCTTCGAGCCGCCCCCGCCGCCCCCTCCTCCGCCGCCCCGCGCCTCGCCTCCCGCGCCCGCCAGGACTCGCTTCCCCCCGGCGGCGGCCGCGGGCGGTTTCGCGGCGCAGCTCGAGCCGCTGCGCTTCCCCTCTTTCCCTGCGCAGAAAGCGCCTTCTCCCGCGCTGCTCCTGGGGCCGCCCGCGCCGCAGCAGCCCGAGAGGAGCAAAGCGTCGCCGCGCTCTCACCGCAGCGACGGGGAGTTCTCGCCGCGCTCCCACTACAGTGACTCGGACGAGGCCAGCTAGGGGGCTGCGAGGCCGCGCCTCCCACCTGCCCGCTGCCGCCGGGGTCGCGTCGTTACGCCGCTGCGTAGTCGCTCCTTTCAGAGTTTCCGCTGTCCAGAAACCGCTGCCGTCCCTTCCTGCCAACGCGGGGCGAGCACCGCCGCGACGTCCGTCCCGTCCCGTCCCCGCAGAACGCACCGCGACGGCGCTCCCGGCGAGAGCGCGGCGCAGAGCACTTTATCAGCGGCGGAGACGGGGGCGCGGAGGAGAGCCGCCGACTGCCAAGGGAAGCCCCGCGCCGCGGTGGGCGCTGAGCCTGAGAAACGCGAACTCTTCGCTCGTGTCAAACTTTTATGTTCGTTTTATTTCGCTTTTGTGGTAATAGGAAACTTATTTATTACGGAGTGTTTGCTACTATTTCTGCTTTCTGGTTGTTTGTTTTTTTGTTCTTTTTTTTTTTTTTTTTAAACAAAACTTTTCTACGACGAAAATCGTTTATTTGAATTTTAGCCCAGCCAACTGCCACTGGTTTATGTATTTTTTTTTTTTTCCCGAGATCAAATAAAGATGGAAAAATAAAAAGACGAAGCGAAGCTGCGGCGCGGTCGCGTTGCCCCTTCTCCCCGCACATTCTGCGCCCGAACGTGGCCCCATCCTCGTAGCACGCGGAGCACCACGACCGTGTCCCGCCTCTCTCCTCCCCGCCCCCTCCCCCCCCACGCCGAAACGGGCAGCGAGTGCCGCTCGCCGCAGGTGGGCCCGCGAGTGTGGCCGGGCCGGGCAGTGCGGGCGCTGCCCGAGTCGTGCACCTGTCCCGCGGTAACCGGCAATCGTTCGGCCCTCGGCACGGAGCGGCCGCACGGGGCGGGGGCTGCCCCACAGGGTGAAGAGTTCAGCGGGACGGTTCCCCTTCCCCCTTCCCAAAGCGCTGGAGAAGGGAGCACCTTTCGTTGCCGGGGCTGTGTCTTGCCGGCGGGAGAGGGGGTGGGGGCGAGAGGAATGCAGCGAGAAGGAATATCGTCACCCAGTTACACTTTGATTTTTTGGAGGGGTGGGAGACCAGGGCTTTATTTTATTTTACTTTCTTTTACGGTGGTTGGTTTATTTCTTTCCTCTCTCTCTCCTTTCGTTTCGTTCCTTCTCGTTGTGTTTTCCTCCCCACGGACCGGCGGTGGTGCTTCAGCCAGCACGAAGCGGCCGGGCCGCGCAATTGGAGCGCAATCACCGCGCATCTGCCCTCCGCGCTCCCGGCACCGGGGTTCCCCCCCGACAGCGGAGCACACCGGATCCTCAGCTCTCGTTGTCTAAGGGTTTTTTCCTTGGGTTTTTTCCTTTTTTTAAAATTTCTTTCTTCTTCTTTTTTTTTTTTTTTTTTTTTTTCCCCTAACACATCTCTGAAAGAGATGCGCAGCGCATTTCTATGTTGAGGTTCAGCCCCGGAGTTTGCATAACAACCGCTTGGCAGCCCCCTCTCACTCCCCCCGTTAACAAGCTGGAACGTAGAGCTGCAGGTTGCTCTAATCTCATTAATATTTTGGAAAGTTGAATATTGAGCGTTTCGGATCGCTCATTCCCCATATGCCGGGCCGCTCCCGCTATGCTGGCTGCTTCCTTTCTCTCCATTATTAGCAATTAGCTACTACCTTCCAAAGTGGGATCCAAGTATCCAAGATACTAGCAAAGGCATCAACTCTGCCGTGCAAGCTAAGCACGCTCCCAAACAAACAAAGAGACAACATTTCTTTAAGTAATGAAGATGGATAAATCGCTTTATTGAGCTCGCGACAGTGTTTGTTTTGCACGGACGAGCGCAAAGTTTGCAAAGCGGAGAGCGCGCACTTCGCGGCAGCTTTGCTTTCTGCCATTTTTATCACTTTTGGAAGCATTTCTTTTGCGGGTGCGTTCGGTTTTGATCAAATGCTCCGTTTTCTTCGCGGTGCTGTTCTCCGGCTACTGTTTGCCCAACCTCTGGTCCCGGGGATAGAAAGAAGGAAGAGGGGAGAAAGGGTTAACACCGGCGCTTCTTAATTAGAGCGGGGCGGACAATGCGGCGGGGCGGCCCGGGGGGGGCTGGCCGCGCTCCCGGCCGCGGTGCGCCGTGTCTGGAGCGGAGCACGCGCTGTCAGCTGGTGAGCGCGGCGCGGCGGCCTTTCAGGCGGCGCCCCGGGGAGCTGCGGCCCGCGGGGAGCTCCGCCGTGCCCCCCCCCCCCGCCCCGGCAGCCCGCGGCCGGGTCTCCCCCCGGCCCCCTCCCCTCCTCGCCTCGCCCGAGGAGCGACGGCCGTCGAAGAGGGATACAAAAGGGGAAAAGCAACGCCTGCTTGCGCGGGGGGGGGGGGGGTCTCACGCGTGTGTGCGCTCCCGTGGCTCCACTCTAGTCCCGTGCACGCGTGGGGCGCCGGAGGAGATCTCGAGGGACGCCCGGTTCTCGCATCTGCTGCAAAGCGCTGCGATATCACCGCCGCTCCCCTGCAGGAATGTCACCTGCGGGGGCCGCGCAGAGCCCCCACGACCCCTCCCCGCCGAGGGCAACCCCCCGCTGGCTCGGCTATCGGGTGGCAGAGGGACGTCTTTGGGAGCGCGGCCAGGACGTGTCAACACGGCGAAGCGTTTCCTCGCTGCCCCCGGTGCCTTTCTGCCGTGCGCTTCCTCCCGCCCGACTCGGGACGGGGACACGGGATCCCTTCGCACCGGGCTGCTGCCGCTAGGAGCTGTGCCCCCTGCGCCCGGCAGGGAGACCGAGATCTGGGTCTAGGTATTCGGGGCTGGGAAAACGAGTTTTGTGGCTGGCACAGCAAATCGCACTCACTTACAACGACCCAACTTCCCATTCACCCAAACTTCTTTCATTATCGTTTGCTGTATTTGTGTTTAATCGCTGTAATCCCCGTGTCCTCTCGCCCGCCCTGATGCGCGCTCCCGCGCACAACCCGGGACAGCGACGCACACCCGAGCGGTGCTACCGCTCTTTACGGAGCGGTTAATCAACTGCGCATCAGCGAGACAGCGCATCAGCCCATCTGCTTGATATATATTCAGGAGGGCTCCAGCCCTTTTGAAGTCTAATTTCTTCCCCGGGAGAACGCGCCGGGTAATTTACCATCATTTCATACGCATCGTGGCCACCGAATTAACCCTTTCCCCAAGCGCTGCCCGCACAGGATTATCCTCCCGAAAACCGCCGGGTTCAATGCTACAAACTTGTTTAAGTGTCTCTTTGATTATGCTCGTAGAAATAAGGGACCTCACCCCACCGGCATCGTAACCCCTTGGATTTTTCAGATTAGAAGGGAGGGGTTGTTAAAGATCTGCTTAGGGTGAGCAAACGCCCATGCCAGTGCGCATCATTTCATCCTCAACCACCTACTGCTGGCTTTATTTTTAAGATCTTTGGGATTTATTATTATTAGTGTGCTTTTTTATTATTATTTATTATTACTTTGTTTGTTTTTCAGGACCCAGCCTCATAGTGGCAGTGTGAGCAGGTACCCCTTCTCTGTTACCTGCAATAAATGCCATCTCCTGCAACAGTCTTTTTGTGTTTTTGTTGTTGTTGTTGTTTTTCCCCTGTTTTTAAAAGGAGGGACACGGGGAGGCTTGTGTTTGTCCGTGCCACACAGTTAGGAGTGGACACCAGGCTCTTTTGTGTTGCATTTTAAAAAGGCAGAGGAAAGTGGGCCAATTGCTTCCATACAATTGGATTTCTTTGGATTTAAGGTCCCTTTGAACCTAAGCAATTCCACGATGTCAGTTCCTGTAATAGGAGTTTCTCTTTTATTATTTGTTTCCTGTCCACCTGCATGCTCCTTTTTGTTTTTCCCTTCATTTTTCTCTGGCTGGTACTAATGCTGAACTAAGTCCCAGTGTTAAGGATGGTCCATCAAAATGCTGGCTCTGGGCTGACAGCTGGGATGACTTGTTGGATCATTTCCACACCTATGTGCTTAACCCTACAGCAGTCGTACAGATGGGAGCTTGCCCAAACTGTTGGCCAGCATCCCTTGTCGGGAGCTCTGCTCCAGTTCTCAGACCCTCAAAGTTGCTCCCTGTTTCCTGTTTGTGGCAAAAGACATAGGACATACCAGGGTTAGGGGGCTTTCAGTATCAGGGCAAGAGCACAGGTTGTGTGTCTTCTTATGCTTTTTTGTATCATGCACTTTTTCCCTGGTCACTTCGGAAGCATTTCCAGCGAGGAGACTGTGTTCAACACTAGGGATGCTGTTTTCCTCCATTATAGATGTGGCTCACCTGGGCCCTGCCTCTTGTTGGGGCCCTTCTTCCTCCCACCCTGGGAAGCAGGATGTAGAACAGATGCCTTACTCCAGCTTTAATTTGTTGTTTGGAGTGGGCTGAGAGGGAGGAAAGAGCAGAGATTTCTGTTAAAGGGCATAATTGAGGAAGCCTTGGGAAGGTTGGCAGCTGCAGGCAGCTTCAGCAGACAAGTCATTCTCCCCACCTGTAGCTTGTTCCCTCCCCAGAGTCCATACAGGTCACTCGGAGATGAGAAACCTTGAAATAGGCTGCACACACTGTTTCTCTTGGATTTTTCTCCATGGTGTGTGTGTTAGCTGGAGGTTGCTTTTTGGAGAGAAGGAAAGATGCATTCTGATATGCAGAGATATCTACAGGCCTTGGTCATACTTCAGGTAGGAAGGATAGCTGTGGTTTTTTTGTGTTTGTTTTTTTTTTTCTTTTTTTCCTGAAGTTACCAGTGCTGTAGTGTTTGTAGTCAGACTAGAATAAATGCAGCTAGGCTTTTGCTGTTCTGTTGTATTGCTTACCACACTTTTTTTTTTTTTTTTAACAAAGATTAAAAAAAAAAACACAAACATTTATATAGCTCTTCTGTGATCATGACAGGTGTTCTCGATGAAATCAGTTACACTTTTATTACTCAGGGGAGCCAATTAACCCTATTCCTTTCTGCATTGCGAAGCATCCTAAAAGCTGTTTGTTTAAGAGGGCTTGGGGGAAAAAAAAGTTAGGCTCTGTGAGTGTGGTTACTGAGACAGAAAGACAGAATAGAGGTTTTGGAGTTTGCTTACTGGGAAAAGAGATGAATGCTCTGAAGTGTTGCTGGCTTTAATTCTGGGGTTAGCAAGAAATGAGATCACAGAATCATAGAATTACTTAGATAGGAAAAGACCTTAAAGGTCATTGAGTCCAACCATGACCTGACTATGCTACCTTAATCACTTCATGTGAGCGTTGCTGTTACCTGTGGCAGGGAAACTGGACAGAGCACTATTCATAGTTTGAGGAAAGGTGGCTTTGAGTGTTCTTGTTACCTAGTCTTGCAAAAGCTAGCGGGTACCTCTGTAGTGAGATAACCTGCTTTTCCTATTTACCCATTTTTACCTGGACTCCTCTATGGTGCTGAAAACTCAGTGCTGTGTTTTCAATGGGGATTTCACAACCTTGGCCTGCAGTTTGGGTTGCTCCTGAAGTTGGGATGTGATTCTTCTAAGGCAGGTATTCCTGGACCTGCACCTGTAGTGCTTTGTGCACGGGGGTTCATGACAACAGCCCTAGAGCACAGCCTTTCCTGATGTTCACACAACCAGGCCCCTTCCAGCATTGGAGAGCATGGTTGGGTGTTTAGCTGTAGAAGTGCTTGCTAGAGAAGCAAACCTCAGTGTAAGACTGGCTGAACAGAAGTTTAAAATGTCAATTTCAGTTTTTTGTCAGTATTCCAACCGTGGGGGGAAATGCTTGGAAGGTGAAGTTCTGATTTTGGTTTCTTTTTGTTTTCCAATGAAAGCAGAGCAAACAGAGGAGCATAATCCTGGCCCTAGTGAAAACAGTGTGTCAACTATTATGATATTGGAACAATGTTATAATTTCATATGGTCATAAAACAGGGAGTTATAAAAGTTTTTCCCTAGAAAGGAAACAGAAAACATGAAGGGTGAGCATCTCAATCTAGGCTAATGGCTCTTGAAAGCTCAGAGGTTTTTCTTTTGTTCTGTGGCAGTTTGCTGTTTAGTAGATGAGGAAGAGTCAGCCTCTTCCTTCTTTCCATAAACATTGAAGAGGTATTGGTGGGTGTGTTTTGCAGTCACATTTATTATGCTCGGTGCACGCCTTGAGAACAGTGTGGGGAGAAGCTATAGGGATGTGGCCCAAAGATTCCTGAAATACCTGGTGGTACAGGACCACGGTCTGTGCAGAAAACTGGCAGATTAAGCTAAAAAAATCTATTCTAAGTCTGCAGCAAATAATGGAAACAAGTAGCTTGTGTCGTCCTTTGACATGATTTTTTATTTATATAATAATAAAAGCAAAAAACAGAGAAGAAACAGAATATCAGATCTGGAAGCTTTATTGTGGAAGTATCAGTTTTGGTGGATCTCAGTTATATTAGATAAATGTAAATGAAAAGTATCAAGTCAAGGTGTCTGGCTGAAAGGAAAAAAAATCCAGAGAGACCGTTCTGAGCACTGCCATGCTCCACCAAAAATTTTGGGGTGTTTACATATTGATCTCACTTGGTATTTCCTGCAAATTGTTTCTGATAAAGCAGTCTGGTTCTGAAATTTAAATGCATTTTTCCCTCTGTCCTTTTTTGGCTGATTTGTTTTTTTTTAATGCTATTGGCTTTTTGGTAAAGTTATTTGAGGGTTTTTGTTTGTTTGTTTTTAAATAATTGACTCTCTCAGAAAAAGCTTTCACTGGAATGGGAAACATTTAAAAAAAAAAAGTTGTTAGAATACTAACAATAGCAGCATTGGATACTTGCATTGATTAACTTGATATGTTTTTCCAAATCTCCCTCTGAATTCAGTTTTGGATTTTGATCATACTGAATTGGCTTGAACCTGAGTGTTAGCATCTGGTCTGCGGTGAGCTATTTAAAGGTATTAGCTCTACTTTTGGAGCTTTTGGGGGAAAAATAGTGAACTGCAGTGTCACAGTCTTTGGTGTTTCAGATTTCCCTTTTGCATTGTATTATCTAGAGAAAAATAAGCAATAATGGTCTCACTGCTTCTGAAGTATAGGGCCACAAAATTGCCAATAGGAAATTCCTGTGGTAGGTGTGCTGCACACCTGATATGAAAACCTTGGAGCAGTCACAGTGTCCCCTTTCACAGCATCAACGTGATGGCCTCTTCATCAGCATCAACCTGCAAGATAAGCAATTTAGCCAAAAGAAAGTGGGTTTAAGTATAAGGCTTTTGTACTCTGCCAAGTAGGACACAGTGAAGTGCAGAAAAAGTTGCCTTTGAAGTTGCCTAGAAGCTGCTGTCTTGATTAATTTAAAATTTTAGATTTACACACCCTGCAATAAACTTTTATTTACGTTTTATTGCAACTGAACTTTACGTCTTTTGCGCTTACCTAATATTAGTCTGGTAACTGCTGAGGCAGGTGAATCAACAGAGGAAAGTCTAAAATGATTCAGAAATGGCCATAAAACTCCTTGAGCAGCACTGATAAACCTGCCCAGCTTGCTCTCCTTCTATTAGCTTTAATCCTGGCTTCCAGCACTGAGGCTGATGATGGGGCCATGAAAACTTTCCATAAAGGGATATTTGATAAAGTGGATGCATGAAGGTCCAACACGTGCTGGTCGAGTGGGGGGCGAGTGAGCAGAAGAGCTCTGCAGCTCCTGGAGAGTTGCTGGATGACGCTTGATTTTTAAATTATTATTTTATTTCTCCCCCCTCCCTCGGAATTGTTATATTGACTTTCCTGTCGGACCGTCCTTGCCGTGCGTGATGCGGGCGCTGTCCATGGTACCCACTCGGCTAATGGGCGGCTCTGTTCTCTACGGCCTCCTGTTCCCCCAGAGAGGAACTGGGGGTCTTTTTTACTTTTGCGGGTCTTATGCTTTCCTTTTTTTAAATAATAAAAAAAAGATGTCTATGGTCGCTGACTCTTGTTTTGTCCCTTCCTGCTGGCACACACTCCTACAAAGAATGTTTTTTCAGCTTGTTCAACACATTGTATTCTTAATTTATGCAGCAGCTATAGCTATAAAATCTGAGTAACAGGCAAAGCTGCTGTGGTTTAGCCTGGCAGGCAGCTTAACACTGCACAGCCATTTGCTCATTCACCTCCACAGGCACAGGCAAGAGAATTGGAGATAGTGGCACAGGGTGGGAATTAAAACTCATGAGTTGAGATAAGGGCTGTTTAATAGGAAGGAAAACTGTGGTAAAACAGATGAAACAAGTGTTGCATGATGCAGCTGTTCACCGTCAGCCTCCCTATGCTTATCCAGTCCCCAAGAAGCAGCTGTCCCTCTGGCCAACACCTCCACTTTTATTTTTCAGTGTGATGTGAAATATTATGGAACGTTCCTTTGGCCAGGTTGGGTCAGCTGTCCTAGTTCTGTCCCCTCCCAGCTACTTATGCATCCCCAGCCTCTTTGCTGGCAGAGCAGTGTGAGAAGCTGAAACATCCTTGGATTCTATGCAGCAGTGCTCAGCAACAACTAAAACACTGATGTATTAACGATACTTTTCTCGTACTAAATTCCAAATTAAGTACCATATCAGCTACCGGGAAGGAAGTTAACTCTATTTCAGCTGAATCCAGAAGAGAAGCATAGAAACTTGATTTATAATGCACAAAAAGGCACTTTTTTTTTTTTGCTCTATTGATTGTGGTTTTTTGTAAATTGTGTAAGAATCTTCTTCTAATTGTGATGGCGAAATGAACCATATTATTCTCATCTGTGTGCATTTCATTTATGAGCATTTACATAAAATGAAATATCTCTATGAAACAAATGAAACGTGATTTACTTCACTCTGAGTATTTTTCATTAAAGGTGAAAAGCTTTATATAACATATATGGAATGTATCTATCTTAGATAGTTGAATCTTTAGGGGTGTTGTGCACTGAGATCTTGAGATGATTCGATGATTTCATTTAACAATGTTGTCAAAAAAAAAAATGATCAGAGCTGATCTTTTTTTTTATCATCAGTACTTCTAAGCCATTTCCTCATCAGCCCAAAAGATTTACATTTGTGTGGCATGGGTCAGATTTTGAAAATACAGATCTGTTAAGCTCAAAGCTTCTAGATAAAATTCCAACATAAATGGGTAAATAAACACAGCACAGATATTTGAAATCAAGTCTCTCCTCGCTTTTCTCAGTTCCCCATTTTGCCAGATAATGTGAAACAGCATCTCTCTGCTGCAAGCTGACATCAGTTAGGAGACGTTAGCAGGTGCTCCGAATCAGGAGGATGTATTTGGTCTGCCTCTGACATGCATGTTGCCCTGATGGGGGTAAGCAGTGAATTTATAGGCAAAGCCTTTGCGCTTTCTTTCTTTAAAAGGCTTTATTTCTTAGTAGTCTGTGAAGCCCAAATAAAAAAAAAAAATCAGTTGATTGATGCAGAGTAATAATTTTGTCTGAAATATCACAGAGTTTTTGTTACCCAATCCTTCTTTGAAGCTCTCAACATTTGAAGTTAGTGTTTTGTAAACTTGTTTATCAGCTCAACTTTATCACAAGGAAGCAGCCTCTCCAAAGCTCATTCTCTCTGGTCCTGTTCTGTTCATACAACTCAAGTGAATTTACATTGGCAAAAGTTTCTGTTTGAATTGCTTCTGTGTAAGAGAATCCTGATAGCTCATGGAAGGCAGTGAAAGATCCATTTCCTTGTGTGGTGGCCCCACTTCAGGATGTTAACTTTTCCTTAGCTGGAGCACAGCCTCTTGCTGGGATAAACAAGAAGTAAACTGAATGGAAAGTTGGGTATGAGAGCTTTTTTCCATGAAGAGTAAGAAGGAAGGAGGTATGGAGGTATATTACAGGATAGGATAAAATAAAAATGATGGCATCAGCAGCAACAGGAGAGAATACGACCTGTAAAAGCAAGGTTGAATCAAAAGAAAAAGACCTTGCTGATCTGAAATATCTTGGATTTGCATTTATCTTGCGAAGCAGCGTGCTAGATGAAATTGTTTGCTTTGTGAATTTTATTCTGATATCAGAAAGAAAGAAATATTGGCAGAGTATTGAAAAACCACGTGATTCATTCCCATGTAAGAAATGATGGCACATGCGTCTGTCTCAGGTCCATAGTGAAACAAAAACTTTTAATCCTCCTAGAAATTGTAGGCAAAGTTTCATTTTCAGCTTGAACTGGTGCAGAAATTGGAATTTGCAATAGAATTCTTGTTTGTACTTCTCTGCGTAGCTGTGCTTTGCTCAGACATGGTTGAAAATAGTTTGTTTACTTTTTTCATTGTTTATATTATGATAACATTGGCAGTGAGCAGGTGAGTGCTGGAACGACAAGGGTGTAGCTCTTTATTACTGTAAGTCATTTTAGGCTCATAAATAAGCCTTTGGAATTGAATGAGATTACTCAACTGTGCAAGAGTGTACAGGATGTGCCCATAAACTGAATTAAAACAAGCTACCCAATGTAGTTAGAAACAAAGATCTGTTGCATCAAGTAAGAGCCCTTCTTGATGTTATAAATAATATTAGAACAGCTGTAGAGTTTCATACTGGTGCTAGTGCTTAAAGTTCAACTTCATATTTCTAAGTTTGGTGAATTTTGCATATGCAGTTTGTAGAGCCCTGTTCACACAAATATCTGTCAAACAGAGAAGTGTTTTTAACTTAATGTGAGAATGTATCTGAAAGAAATGGACAGCGAGTTGGCTGAATACTGGAGAATCTTTCTCACACTGCATGAAATACTACTTCATGGTGGGTATTGAGAGAAGCTTGCAGAAATGCATCTTAGCTATGTAAGCTGAACTTCTAGATTGTAAAACATGCATCTCCCTCCAGAAAGAATGGATCCCTTTCTAGTTTGATACTTAAAATATTACTACTAAAGTACTTTTATTTTTAGTACTCTTGTTTTCATGTTTGGATCACGTGGGACATCTTTGCATGCAAATAAATAAATAGAATTAGGACAGTTCATTTCCTTTAATTAGAAATAAACTTCCTTTCCACATCTGTAGACATACCTGTTAGTTTGCCTGCACAACAGTTTTTTGCTTGGCACGCAAACTATATATTAAAAGGACCGCTCCTGCAACTCTTTGTGAATCTTCTACTGGAAGGTTCCCAGGCAGTGGTGCTGGCAGTGGATGCTTGTTCTTTGCTACACGGTCTTACAGATTGTTTCAAGAGCCCTATAACCAAATGAATGCCTATTCAGTCAGCAGATGTAGATTTGAGAGAGTAAGAAGAGCCCTGTACGAAGTGCTGTATCTCTGAAAATTAATGTAGCTATACATGTGTGCATGCTTTTTTTTTTTAAGCCTAAAAAAAAAAAGTTTAGTTCTTCCTTTTTAAAACAAAACAAACAAAAAGTTTCAGTCTGTTGTAACAGGGAAACAGGGTGTGGCAATAGAAAGCTAAATCAACTAAATATTCTTCCAGCATAAGGAGTCAGAGTATAGATTTACATGCAGTTTTGCTGTAAATTCAGTTGTCTCGGGTTTTGTGCGGGTTGGAGTACTCTTGGCATTAGTTCTGTTTCTTTTCAAACCGCTGTTTTTTGAATGGGCAATAAAAAGTGAGTACACACGACAGGGCGTGCACTCAGCTGCCTCATCCACGTGTCTTGGTCACAGGGCATGAGGCCATAGGAGCATAACGTATCTTGCAGTGTTTCAATAGTACTATAACATGTATTTTATGGCTGGAATAAAACACAAAGAATTTCCTTCTGAGGCTTTGTGTAGTGCACATGTAACAGAATAGAGGGGAAAAAGAGTTAAGGAGTTTCTGATAAGTTACTTTTTTTTCTTAGGTATTTTGGTAAAAGCATGAATAAAAAATAAAGAAGCCCTGAATGGCACAGAAGTGGATATAATTTTTTCAAAGATGTCTTTGCTCATTTCTGATCTTGCTAGTGGGAAGTCTTTAACAGCTGGTTCCTTAGAAATCCTCATACTAAGATCTCTTGAGAGAGTTCTGAGAAGTTTAATACCCTAACAACTTAATTTGTTTGTTTTTAATGAAAAGATTAGAAATGTTTAGCTGCTGAATTTAACTGGCAAGTTAAGCAATTGCATTTCTTTAATAGAAGATTTCCCTACAAAAATGTTTTGGTTTTCTTTGAAAATGTAGGTAAGATATGACTGTTCTGATTTATTACATAGTCATGATACTAACATTAATCCTTTCTATTTCCCCTCAGTACGTCTCATTTTCTCTTAGGGCTAGTCCAAACTCCAGATGCTAATGTTGTGTATTCTGAAGTCACTCTAGAAAGTTCTGGTCTTATCCCTTTATTTCATTCAGATATGTCATAGTAACCTCATGCCAGCCATGTCCTCATGCTGCATCTGAGATTTTCATGTTTCCCTAAATCTTTTTTTAAAAAACAAACAAAAAACACATTCAGGCTCTTCTCTTTATTTGCCATACACCTATGCTATCTTTCATCAGCTTGTTTCATGCATGATGGCAAGAGGCTTTCAAATTTCTTCCCATTTCTTTCTTCAAATTAAAGCCCTATTCTGTTATCTTCAAATTTATTTTTTAATATTTCACAGCATCTGTCATTCAAAAACTATGAATATCTCTGTGTGCTTAGATGAAATAAGCCTAAGAAGCCTGCTGGGTTGTTTTGAATTGACATTTCCTTTTTAGATGTGGAGGACCTAACCCAGCTGCTTGTCTAAACTCTATGATACTGACCGGAATGGACCTAGGACTCCTGACTCAAAGTTGAACATCCAACTACAGCAATCTAGATTCCAGAAGCCAAAATTATTGGAAGTTAGCTGTTGTCTCTTGTTGAAATACTACAGATGATATTTTGACTGGAATTTGTTAAGTTGCCAGGCTTAGCCCCGAGACTGATGGTATCCAGAAACTGGTGCCAACTGCTCACATCCCACTGGCCTCTCTTTACGTCTTCATCCCTCTTGTCCTAGCAACCAAGCACTCTGCTGTTTAATGCTGAACTTTTCATAATTAAACTTGTCAGAATTTTATAATTAAAGAACACAGCGTTGTTAGCCTGTTGAAGGAAGGGACTGTTCCACTCTGCTTTGTCATGATGCAACCTCACCACAAGCACTTTGTGCACTATGTTTGGGCTTCTCAACATAAGGAACATATAAAACTGTTAGAAAGCATCCAAAGGAGGCTGTGAGGATGCTGAAGGGTCTAGAGGGCAAGATGTGTGAGGAACAGCTGAGGTCCCTGGGTTTATTCAGCCCAGAGCAGAGGAGTCTGTGGAGAGGCCTCATGGTGGCCTACAGCTCCTTGTGGGGAGCAGAGGGGCAGTGCTGAGCTCTGTGTTCTGGTGACAGTGGCAGGACCTGAGGGAACGACATGGAGCTGAATGGGATAGTCAAGTTGGGCACTAGGAAAATGTTCTTCCCCGAGAGGATGTTTGAGCATGGAATAGGCTCTCTAAGGCAATTGGCACAACCCCAAATCTACTGGGCTTCAAGAAGTGTGTGGACAACCCTCTTAGAAATATGGTTTGAATTTTGGGTGGTCTTGTGTAGAGCCGAGAGGTGCACTCAATGATCATTGCGGGTCCCTTCCAACTTGGCATATTCTATTGTTCCATGAACTCTGTGGGAAGAAAAAGTTGTGCTATAGTGTACTTTGTGAGCAATACTGCAGGAAGCCCTTCAGCTTCAAATAATTTCATTGAGATGCAGGTAGGCATTCTATGTTGCTGAGACCCTGTAACTCTGTTGTGGCTCATAGTGCTGGGCTGTGCAGCTCTTCTGCCCTCCGACTGTTATGAAGGCCTGTTATGATATGGGTGTTGATATAGTTATGACTGTTATGATGTGGGTCCATCATTAATCCAAGCTGGAGAATGTTCACATAGGATGGATTGGGGGCTCTAGTTTTCTTGAGGTGATCTGGATGGGTGACAGTTTAGGGACGTTGCCCGGAACTGATCTGTCCAGAGCGAGGCAGCTGCTGCAAGACCTATTTCTGTCATTGCACAGCACAGTGTAAATTTCATTGCAGAACTTCTGAGGTGGCTTGTCTGAAACCTTGACTCCTTCTGAATATCAAATGAATAGGCACTAGAGCCAAATTAAGTTTTCAGATATTGATTTTTCCAGCCAGCTTGACTAATTCCTTTTTCTTGAATTTGGAGAATTTGAACTAGTTCACCATGTTGGTGAATGTGCTACTAATATGCAGGACTCTGAGCCTTTAAGGTGTTTGGCATTGCAAGGAATCAGACCCCAAATTAATTGACTGAGAGAACAACAACTTTATTTGTCATGAAGCATGAGTTTGGATTTGTTCTGAAAAACATCAAAACTAAATTACTTCTATTTTAAACATTTTACATAACAAAATGTAATCTAAGCTTTGTATTTTCTATTTCATTTATTTCTTTTATCATCACATACTCAATCAGTAAGATTTCAGTAGGTGATGCATTGAATTATAGATATATTTATTTAACAACTTCAAAAGGATTTGTAGCTGTGTTTATGTGGTATCAATCAGTGGGATAAGTGCAGAAGTGTTTCTTTAACTTCTCAAATGATCAACAAAACCAAAAGCCCATTTTATTTTTTTCATGGTTGTGGATCATAAGATTTCAACTGCATGGGTATTATATGAACGATATGAAGGTCACCACCATTAGCCTGTATGCAAAAGCCCTCTTCAGCATGTTTAAACAAGGCTGATGTGCATTCAACCCTAGTACAATACTTGAACGCTCCTGCTTATTACTGCAGCCAAAGCTCTGGTCTAACCATGGCTTGAAAAAGAAAACTGAATGCCCAATACTTGAATTTACTGGCCTGTTTACTCCAGATCGCATTCATGTTGTTCATTATTTGTTGCAATCTGCGCAACTTGAGCTTCCTTATGCAGATGTAGAGGAATATATCTGGGAGAGGCTGTCAATGTTCTGAGCTCTCATTTCCACCAACAACTTGAACAAAAATGCTGCATGTATGAAGTAATGGAAGCAAGAAGAGGGCTACATCTTAGTTTAGCTGCTGAGCTTGAAAATTAAATTGAAAAGTAGTCTTTAGAAGTCTGTGCTAAAAGTAAAAAATGAACCTCCTCAGACCCAGCTGTTGTGTGAAGCCTGGAAGCAGAAGTTCATTCCTGCATAGAGGGCTGTGTGTGTTCACGCGATGGCTCTGCAGTGTGGGTTTTTGTATGCTGCAGTTCACTGTGGTTTGGGACAGGACTCATCTTGGGTGTTCATGCATTGATTGACAAAATCTGGTAGTACAGGTAGGGTTTTAAGGGAATTAAGTGGGGCTTGTGAAAGGTGGAAAGATGTGCTGAGAGAAGAAGACAGTGTAGATTGGTACTGGGAAACAAGTGATGCTTTGGAAAGTGGTAATGGCATCTGCAGTGATTATTATTATTATTATTTTTTCTTACTGTAGTGGTTTTTCTATGTGGGCTTTAGTATTACTTCATAAAGACAAGGCTGGACATATTAGATTTTGTTATGTAACAAATGCTTAAAAAAAACCAACCCTGCAAATAGATAAATATAGCTCATGTTAATGGGACCTTTGACCTTATTACATTTTTATTTGCTCCCATTTCTTTCATTCAAACATGTAAGTGATATCAAGGCCTGTAAACCAAGCTGCTGAAATAAACTAGAAAATGGCATAGACAAGGCAGGAGAAATGGTCTGGGAGGGATTTGGCTGCAGGTTATCAGCCATTAATTATTCATGTGGTAAACAATGAGGGAGTGCAAAAGCAGTCAGACTAGGTAGGCAAAGGATTAGGTTGTAAGATAATAGAGATAAGGACAAATAAGGAAAAAATCTTTAGCAAATAAAGCTGAATGTTATTCATAACTGTCACAAGCCTTCTTATACTGTAAAATAAAATACCAGTGAATTATTAATGGCTTTCATTAAGGTAATTGCACCAGTGTTTGACAACAGAGTTGGACATGATTCATAAAGCCAAAGATTTGCAAAATGTCAACAAAAGGCCTAAGCTGGGGAAATGGCTGCAAGAACTTTTGGATTTCCTGGAGTTTGGCAAGAGGAGGAAGTACTAATTAGAGGGGGGGGGGGGAAATGTGGTTATATGAGCTTCTGCCTTTTGTGGTTTTATGCTATTAGCATGTCTGAGACCACTTACGTATTGCTCTCAGTGGCTTATGTATGTATCAGTCTTTCTGTCCATGGCTTTCAATCAGCATCCATGCAAAAATGCTTGTGTTAAAGATTTCTCAGCAAAAAGAAATAGACAGCAAGAAACATAAGGGTAGAAATAACATAAAATATACCCAAGCTACCCTTTAGCCTTTAGGTCTCATCTATGTTCTCTGGGCAAACGTAACACCGGCAGGTAACTGTTCCTTAATCTTACTGCTGTTTAATAAGGGCAGAGGTCTGTTTTTTCAGAAGAAAGTAAATGCTGGAAATGATGACATTTTATCTCACTTGTGCATAATGACATAATGAAACAGGTTCCTGAAAGGTATAATTTAGCTGTGAGGGAAATTGTTCCTGGGTTGTCTATTGGGGCTGCTGCTGAAGGTGGAGTCCATCAGGGCACAAGGGAGGAAAAACCCAATAAGATTTGCTGGAATGTCATATCCCATGCACCCAATTCTTCATGCAGTATCTGCAAATCCACTGCAGGTGGGAGGTTTTGGCATGGTTTTGGCTCTCTTTTCCAGGTAGTTTTTCAGTATTTTAAACTGCAAAGTAAATGTAAAACAGGAATTTTAGGTTACATCAATAGCCCCAAAGATTTAGGTGCAGGTGCACCTAAATGTATGTTTGGTGGCTTAGTGATGCTCTTGTATCTATTAAATTGGTCTGTGTTGTGACTGTAGGTGGTAATATTTTCAACTGATGAGCAACAAAGCATAAAGTATTGTAGAGTGAGGTATGAGAAATGAAGATCACTTAAAATAATGCTTTAATGAGGGCAGGGCTTCAAGAGTTGAAGAGTGCTCCTGAACTTCACCCTGCATCTTCTCCTCCAGAGGATCCCACCATGGGAGCCGTTTTGCAAGGGACATTTGCATTCATTTGGTATTCAGGTTGTCTCAAGAGTTTAAAGGTTTCATTGTATTTTTAAGAACATGAATGTCTTAACATTCTGCAGCTATGTTTCCTTTTTTTTTTCTTCTTTTTCATTTTAGTCTATTTGATTACACTTGACATTCCAAATCAATACAACATCTGCAAGTTGTGACCCAGGCTGCTGGGTCCAGCTGTTCCAGCACAGCACTGGAAGCTGATGTTTCACCTCAGACACAGCTGTCCTTCAGTGGCAAAAATCCCTGCATATTTATTTATTTTTCTATTTTTATTCCATCAGTAGACCCCCTGAGATCCATTAAAGGTCTTGTATGAAACGAGGTCAGAAATATTCACTGAGGTTAGAAAAGATCTTCAAGATCTTCAAGTTCAACCATTAACCTAGAAGCCTGCATTAAGCACAGACCCCCTTGCATTTGCACAAAGCTTCTCCTTGAACTGCATTTCTTTCTGCTATTTTTCTTGCTCTCTTCCTGTTACAGCAAATCCCACCTTTAAAAGACACTATACTTAGAATCTGAAAATCTTACAGATATTTATCACTCATAAATGACTTGTAGTACATAACAGCAATAAGGACTTAGCTGCTGAGAAAGGCATAAAATACATCCATGTCTCAGTTGCTACAGTAATTTCCAGTGTCTCCCTTCCCTTATCTGTCTCTAATCTGTTTTGTTTGTTTTGTTGTTTTTTTTTTTTGCTCCTTAGTTTTTACATTTTGAGTTTAGTTGAGTTTAATGCTTTTCTTTTTTTTTTCCTTTTTGCTTGTATAACCCTATAAAAGTTTTCTCCAACAACATTTCTACCTCTTGGTGATGGCAGTTGAGTGCTAGCGAAAAGGGAGGGGGGATGGATAATGTGACACGCATTTTACTTTCAGCGAGCTTGTTATACCAGTTCTGAATTTTTCATGAAGGCTTCAGTAACCTGTAGCCGAAGCTCGGGGGGTTTCCACCACAAAGAGGTGGATCGGCTGAGCTCTCACTTCCCATCTGGCACCGGGTGACAGGGACAGTCGGGGGCTGGAGGAAACCTGAAGAAGAAAAAAGTTCATGTGGGACATCCATTGTGATGCATGAAAAGCTAAACATGTGCCTGTTGTAGGGACATATCTTTGAAACACTTACTTATCTCTGGCTTCAGATTATATTTAGTCAGGGTGTTTTACTTGAGTCACCGGCACAGCTGTCCTGTCTGTAAATAATACTACAGATAGACTCCCTCTGACTTTTTTTTTTCTTTTTTTTTTGCCAAGGCTGTGTTTTCAGCATCTTTTGACAGCTTGTAGCACAAACTTTGTGACTGCTGTTTACTTCGATGTGTGTGCTGCTGTCTGGCCAAAGTGGGGTTTGAATTAGATTTTGTTTTACAAAATAATTCCTTGTCAGTCTGGTGATTTAGGGGAAAAAAAAAATATCTCTATATATTTGTATATATTATATTACATTATATTTTTATAACAGAAACCCTGGGTCCAAGTAATTTATCCGATTTTCATCCAATTAAGAATAATTCCATTGAGGTTTCTTATGAAATAATTTCATATCTAAAAAATCTCTGTAAACAAAGCTGTGTGCATTTGGCAGCCTTCTCGCTGTTGCTTCCCAGCAGCAGCACAACTGCCTGTATGTGTGCAGGAGCTGAGCTGTTGCATTGCTCTGAAGGCTGCTGTGCGTGGTCTGCTCCATACAGAGAGCAACCAGCAATCAAGTATTTTATAAACAACATGAAAGTTGGAAAGACAAGGATTTCAGCAGTTGCTTAATGCTGGAATAATTTTTGCTGTTAAAACTCACTCCTAAAGTAAGTTTTGGTGTCATTATGCAATGTCTGTGGAGATTTTTTCTTTTTTTCCAACTACATGATAACAGTATTTGTTCATCTGTAGTTGTGTGAGTCTGTGAGCGATGACTGTATATGAGGTTCAGTTGGCCCCGTATTTGTAGCACGGTTTAAGTCTTCCTCTGTACACAAACCAGCTCATCTTTGCATGAGGCTTTTCTGCAGGGCTTTTTTCTTTCCCCCCCCCCCAGGATTTTGAATGCTTCGGAAGTATCATTTTTTCTTCCAGGACTCTTCTTTGGACAAGGCAGTAGGGTGATGTGGTAGTTATTCTTTCTGAGGTTGGTTGGTTTGTTTTTTGGGAAAGGAGGTTATGAGACTTATGTCTCAACTGCACTACTTTGTGGTGGTCAGTGTAAGATGCTCTTGATCCCATAGCAAGCATCCCAGCTATTGCTGTTTCAGCTTCCAGCTTCTACTACTTAACCTTTCTGCCCATCAGAAAAAAAGTTCAGAAAAGTGCACCCCACCTGCACAGAACCTGGTTAGGTTCCTTGCAAACTAGCACTAAATGTATTTGTAGCTGAGGATGCAGCTCCCTGCAGTGCTTGCTCTGAAGTGCAGGGCTGCCCTGCCACCCCTTGACTGCTTACTGACCGCTCACAATTTCCACAGCCCTGGATACAGGCAGCAGGCTTTCTCACTACACAGCTGTGATTCGCTCCCCCATTCATTAAAGGAAGCAGTGATCCTATGAGGAAAAAAGAGAAAAGCTCTGTGAAAATATAAATAATATAATATAAATACACAGGTATTGCAGTGTGTTTGCAGCAGCAACTTCAATTCTCCTATGTCCTGAACTTTTGGGTTGTGATGTTGCTGCCTAATATGCCTTTGTTATGATTTCTGTTTCGTTTTTCAAAGTCATCAGTAAAAATGAATGACAAGTCTAGAATTTCAGTTATCTTCCAACTAGTGTTTAAGTTGGCCATCAGTAGAACTTGATTGAGATAGGCTTCTGTGGCTTGAGGTAATAGTTACAGGTTACAATTATTAGATCTCATATTTGAAGGAGGCTGTTACTGATATTAACAGCCCGTTTTGCTCTCAGACTTCAGAAGTCAATGCTGCCTGTGGGGAACCACTGAGGCTTGTGGATCCAAATGTTTCTCCCAGACCTTTGTGGGGCCATTTCTTGCCCTCATGGCTGCCTGACTCCTTCAGTGCTCGAGCTGCTTTTCCTCTCCCACTGCACTGCTATCCCAGGTGTCTTCAGTGCCTTTTCCCTGCTCTTTCAGAAGTAGCAGAACAAGCAAAAGTCATCTCCTTGCCCTCAGCTCAGGGCTGCAGCTGAAGGGGAATGTCTTCATGGTTCATGAGGCCCGAGAGCTGTGGAATGGAGCATTCTTTAGGAAGCTAACACTGTCAACTATTTCTTCTCTAGCAAACAGTTTTTCAGTGGCTTATAATTTGGTGGTCAGATGACTTTTCACCTGTAAGGCAAGGCTTAAAATGTTTAGCTTTGTCATTTCTGAAGCTCTTGCAGGTTATCCCCCGTGATATTGTGTTTCCATACCTTTCCAAAGGTAAATTAGAAGAGTTAATGAAAGTATGCTATGTATATCACTGAAGTGGATCCCGGGTGAAATTTTCACTTATTTGTTTTTATGTGTATGAAAATGTGGTTAAAATCTTCACAAATAATATTAAGTAGTTTGGTTTATAGATAGCTTTTAGACCACAGATTAAATTAAGTCACACCATCGCAGTGTCAGCAGCAAGCAGCCCACTTCCAGATAACAGGTTTATTACAATTATCAGTTAATCTTGCTATGCAAAGGCATGGTCTTTCCAAGAATCCCTTCCTGAAAGATAAATGTGTTTGTAAGTTGTTTGTTGCTGTTCACTTGGGCTAGGATAGATGCCTGCAGTTGAAATCAAATCTACTGGTGGGGCTGGGCTTTGGGTCTGGCCTTTTACCCTCATATATCTTCTCTATCTCTCACACCTTGCCTACTTCTCCTTTTCCAACCTTCCCAAGGGCTCTGTATTACACATGAAGCCATCATAAGCTTCGACTCGTGCCTGGATGTTGTTTTAAACTGCTTTAAGTATGTGATAGGGAAAATTCCTTTTGCTTTTCCCCAACTAAAGCTTGTGGCAGTATTTGATCAGGGGAAGGAATGTGGCAGGCACCACAAAAAATGCCCTGTGATTTTTAGTCAAACCCGAAAATGAAAGCTCAGATTTACAAATGCCTGGAGGCAAATCTACTTTTTTTTTTTTTTTTTGTTCTGAGCTGCATTTGTCAATGAGATATTAAATAACCAATGTCAGGTTCAGCTTTTGTCTCGGGGGGTCAGTGGATGTAACCTGCTCCCCGTAAATTCACAGTTTATGAGGCAGTGATGATCTCCGCACAAGTGGGAGATGACTTTTGAACTCACGCAGCCTCTGATCGGAGGCACATTACACTTTATGGGCATGTTTAGAGGCTGTTAAGGCTGCTAAGAGGCTGAGAAGGTTTCCCTCGTAAATCAGGGAACTGGCCCAGGAGGGAGAGTTCTGCTGGTCCCTAGACAAATAGATCCGCCTTGTGAACACATCCCTTGCATCTATTGCTGCTGGAGAAAAATAGCAAGTGCTGCTGTAAATGCATTTTTTCTGCATTTTTTTCTGTAGAGCGTGTTCCCAGCTAAGTATGTTGCTTGTGAGGAAATCCATAGAAATCTAACAAACTAATGTTTGTGGGTTTTTTTACCCACCTTGCTGCATAGTCCTAATGAGAAATCTCTCAGGAAGGAGGGAGGAAACTCTTAATTACCACTTCAGAAGGTCTACAGCTCATCAATGTTATGTTATCTGGCTGCTCCAAATGCATAGTGAAGTAGAGCAGTGCCTTACTCCCACCAAAAATACAACGAAGTGGAATAGAGAAGTCCTTCCCTAGCTATCTGTGCTCTCACCTGGCTTTTCAGCTCTTCATTATTATTTTTAAAACTGTAGTTTGCTATCTGTTACATGATCCTCAGAGCCTGGAGAAGATTATACTGGGGAAGAGAAAGCCAGGACAAGCAGGCACTCCTCTGCTTCCTTCCAAATGTGAGTCAGAGTGGAAAAAGACAAGATTCTGCATGAGTTTCTATCATTTGGATGGGGAAAAAGAAGTTGCAATATATCCACTGGCAGTTTCTGTACAAGGGCCCCTTCTGCAGAAAATGAGCACTGAGAATGTGCAGTGCCTCTAGCATCCTACGCTTGCAAGTGCTTGAGCCTTGCCTGCTCCAAGCTGCCAGAAGCAGGAGCTCAGAGCGAGCGTGAATAGCAAGTTTAAAACTTCCCATGTGTAAACTCTCTTCTGAACAACCCTTTTTTCTGTGATTATCTATGGTCAGCCATATTGAGGCTTATGGGTGTTTTTTGGACTTCTGGACTATTGCTCCTCTTAAAGCAACTAGAGCTTTGAATCTTTTTGTGTGTGTTTGTTAATTAGAAAATAGGTTATAGTTCTGCAAAAATAGCACCTCTCCCTCTCTGCTCGAAGCTATAAGTACAGGGTGAGGGAGATCAGATGTAAATACTACTACCAAAGCAGGCTGTAGGTACAGTCTTACATAGCCATAGTTGGGTTATTCTTTCTCTAAGCAGCTGTTAGCAGTCGGATACATATTTAATGGGGTTTCATTATATCCTATAAATGCTGGCACTGGAATACTTTCCCTGGGGCATTCTATGAATAAAAGAAAGAAGAAAATGACGAACGCACTTAGCACATGCATCCACAACTTCAAGATAAAAGCCAGCATTTCCCCATACAACACCTGTTGTTGTAGCTGGGTTAATTACTTTTCATTGTAATCAACTGCCTGAAATATTTATCACAGTGCCTGTAATTTCCCAAATCTGAAAGCGACACCCATAAAAACAACAACATTTTGACTTTAATATTACAGGTACTGCATTCTATGAATTCATTTTTTTTCCCTTTCTTAGGATTGATTGTGTGATGTATTTCTTAGTTCTTATAAGAAAATTCCATTAAATAAAAACTAGTTGTTTTTCTGTTTGTACAGAAGTACAGTACCATCATGCTATCTCCTTTCTTAATTCCATTTTCAGTCCTTTTCCTGAATTACAGGAACTATAAGTCGTACAGACCTGCAGCACGGCCTTGATGAATAATGTAAATTTTATTTTCTCTGAAATACGTGATTCTTACAGACAGAATCTGTTTGTAGACAGGAAGGAGGTGTGCGTAGAGGAGCCCTGTGGCAAAGCATCTGGAGTAGATTTTGGGAAAGTCTGTTGTGTAAGCCACCTGGGTGTAAGCTCTACTTGAGTCTGCTCCCAATATTTTTGTTGTTGTTGTTGCATTCCACAGAAACAGAGCTGGATCTGGTAACATCAGGCATCACCCAGTAAAAAGCATATCACTATAATGACTGTCCCCCAATCCAGTTTCGTAGCAGTTCTACAAAATCATCACAAAGTGTGTGTTGAGAAACTTAACCAATTTGATAGAGTTGTGCTCCAGATTTTGACAAAGAATGGTGATATCTTGAGGCCAAGAATAACTTTCTTCCAATGTTTAAAAAAAAAAAAAAAAGCTGAAAAGCTCCTGTAGATACCAGTACTACAAAACTCGGTGTGTCATTCACATCCCAGAGAGCTTAGTGCTATTTCATCTTAGCCCTTCAAGTGCACTTCAGTCAGCAGAAATACCATTTTCTCATCCACTAGAGTTGGTTTGGAGCCTGCTATGCAGGAAGGGCAGGATCTGGTGGCTGGGCAAGAGCACCCTAGCCAGGAGGTTGGTGAGCGGTGGATACTTGGGAATTGTGAATGGGATTGCCTTAGCTGGAGTTTTGTGAAGCAAAACATTAAACCTGAGTGACTGTTGGCCATTTAACTGAAGCCTTTCTAGCTATAAGGAAGGAACAAGCATATAAAAGATACAGTGGGAAATGGATAAGCCTTTTTGATGCCCTTCAGACAGTAGAAAAAGCAAAATGGCATGAAATACAGTCAGGTATCTATTCAGAAGCTATAATGATCTACTCGAGCAAGCATGTTCTTTCTAATTTACTCTGAAGGTTGAATGCTTTTTTTCCTTTACTTGATCACAGTAATTTTTTTTTTTTATGATGAGGTAGAGTTCTTTGGAAGTCACGCTCCCTAGAAATTACTCTAGTAATAAGATGGTTTTCAACCAAAATGAATAGGCTTTCAAGATCTAACTGAACAAAACCCTAAGCAATCTGCTCTGATCTTATAGCTGACCCTGATCTGAGCAGGAGACCTCCTGCTGTCCCTTCCAACCCGAATTACCCTGTGACCTGAAGATAAGGGGCCAGGCAATGAGCTGTTGAGAGCTAAGTACCTTTTAACCCGTGGTGCTAGCTAGCTCCTCCGTACTTCTTTAGTGACAGAAAAAGGTGTGAGGTCTCCTAGAGAGCAACTATTACAAGCTTGTGGAAGTTGAAATAGTCCCCAGATGACTCTAATTTAAATCAGTGGCTCTTCTGGTTTAGAGGTTAGCTGATCTGTCCATTATCTTCTTCTATTTGTTTCACCTTTTGCTTTTTCTAGACTGCTAATCACTGAAAGCAATGCAATGAAAATTTGCTGGTTTTAACCTCAGGTCCCTTAGAGAAAAGAAAGCTCTGCCAAATCTTCAGGTGCTTTCTGACATGCTTTTTCTGCTCTGCTCACTTTTCAGGTGTAGCCCCAGAGGCTTACAACTCTCCAGCTTGTTTGCTTGGGAATCTTATGGTCTATAGAGCTATTAATGGTAGATTTTCAAGTATAGTGCTCAGGTTATCAGGCAATGTGGTTAGTTGGCTGCTCACGGCTTTAAAGTCAAGGCAATTTTAAAAAGGGAGTCAGTGCAGATGAGCTGTCCATCAACAAGATTGTTATTCGTAGGTCTAATGTCATATCCATGTATAACAAGGTTTTGATTGACAGGAAAGTTTGTTTTAGAAGGAGCAAAGGTCAACATTTTGCTGACAGCTTAACAATGGGAAGATTGCATCATCAGTATATTTTACGGAGACATCTACATAAATGTAACATATGATAGTGGAACCCTGACACAAGTTGAAGCTCTGAGCTATAGGATAAAAGTTCAGAATACTCAGAAAGAGTTATGTCCTTTATCTTCTTGTGGCATAGATTCAGAATATTTCTGGGTATGGCTCATGCAATGAATTTGACTCGCATCACGTAGAAGAACCTTCTCTGCATGGCACCACTATTGAGTGGACAAGACGTTAATTAACTTTGTCAGGGACTTGCTTGGGGACCTTGAACAAATGACTGCACCTGTGCTTCCCTTTCCTCTCCAAGTAAAAGGGAGAAAGCATTTTGCCTGCCGTGAATTTTAGTGATGGAAAAAAACTCCCTAAGTACTTTTGGCTGCAAAAATAATTTTTTAATTGGCAAGTGTATTAAAGATGCCAACAACTGAAAAGCCAGATGTTCAGTGTAACAGTCCTTCCAGCAGACTCCTCCTCATCCTCTCTGCTGGGGGTTTTACCTCTTCAATTTCCCTCTTGAATCTTTCTGCTGTAGTTTCAGGGGAGCTCATCCCCTCTACATTCAGCCTGCTTCTCAAACCATTGGTAGCTCTTGACTTTGCCTGTAAAATTACTTTTGTGTTTTCTAATATACATTCAGCTAAAAGCAGGCTTTGAAAGTTATTTATGGCTGTAACAAAATTGAGCTGAGACCTGACTTAGTTTTTCTTAATTTTTCTGCTGAATAGTACTTAATACTCCTTTTCCCAACCTCTGCTCAGAAGAGTGCTCTTTTAGCGCTGTAGTTTGTTAGTTTTCATCTGCACAAAAGCCTGTTAAAAACCAAAATCCAGTTAGTCACTAAGCTGGTGAAATAGCTGGTGAAATAAGTCAAAGGATAAAGCTGTCCCATCATCTTCTTCAAACATAGCCCAAGCATTTAGTTAACATTTGAATTAGATACCGAAGGTCAACAAATTCAGGCCCTGCTAGTTCTAGTGGGTCACTGAGAGCTGTAGGTGGGAGCTCTCCCTACTGCCGGTGTCCCTTTGTTCACACATGAGGATATCACAAAAGACATCTTCTCCTCCGTGTCAGGTTTCTTTCCCCATTTCTCCAGTTTAGTTATCCCATTCCTCCCGACCTCTGTGGCATGGAGTTTCTGCTGACGTCAGTGTCCCTCTCCATGCTATGTGATAATTCCTGTCTTCTATTTCTGGGAAAGCTCTGCAGACCAGGTTGCCTGAAGTTTCTTCACTTTCAGAATCTTAAGCCATAAGACTGCAAGAGGAGCATCCTTGAGGCACGGCTGCATAATAGAAACAATGATAATACAGTGAGGGATCTGCCAAGCAGTGTTGCAAATCAGTAACTAATAACTTGAGTAAGGGATGGGTTTTAATTTAATTTCTTAAACCTCAGTACTAATTGTTACTTGGAACCTAGATAATTCATCTAATCCAGTTGGAAAATGTGATAACATTGCAAGCATATCTTTATTTATCTATATTACTGCACTTGCAGGTACAAATATTCCCATTAAGCACAAGCAGAAAAGCTGTGCCTTTATGTCTGGTAGGTACTGCTGGGAGCAAAGCTGAGCACAATTTCTGTTATTTCCCTTTTTGACAAGAGAAAGTGTTGTGTTTGTGATAACATTTTTCATGGTAATCTTTAACATTTTGGCAAATTAAAGTAAAATTTAAACCCACAGTGTTTGCCCCCAAGCCAGAACATTCTGATCTACCATAGTTACTGGAGGTTTTCAGTCTGGACTCTCGTTTCTAATTTCTGTTGTGACTTCTTATCCCAGTCTGACTCACATCCACTGTCCAACTAGAGAAAAAGTCTGCGCTGTGCAGAAATGCACTTAAGGAAGGAAAAGCACAAGCACAACAAAACCTAAAACCTAACCCCTCTTCACAAGTCAGTCTGCATTTTTTGAGCCACCTCTGCCTGCAGCATCTGCCAAATGCATCATCTCAGTGAGGATGAGTGATAGAGAGCCTTGTTTGTTCTCGTTTTAATGTGATTAATAACACTTCCATTACTAAATGACAGAAAATGACAGCCTATCTATGTCTTTGTGAGACGCACCAATAAATAGTGCCTGACAACTTAGCTAAATACAATCTTTTATGGGTGAATGAGGGATGAGAAATACTGACATAATGTTCCTTTCCTTCCAATGTGTCTGCACTTGACCAGAGTGTATTACTTTGTCCCTGTATTGGGATTACATGTCCTCAGGTTAGATAGCAGGAAGAATTTCTTCTCAGAAGAGTGGTGAGGCATTGGAACAGGCTGCCCAGGGAGGTGGTAGAGTCACTGCCCCTGGACGTGTTCAAGCAACACAGAGATGTGGCACTGAGGGGTATCGTTTAGTGGGCATGGTGGTGATGTGTTGATGGCTGGACTAGGTGATCTTAGCAGTCTTTTCCAATCTTAGTGATTCTATGATTCTTGTCTGCAGCATGCTGCAGTTCAGAGTGAAGTTAAGGAAATGCAGAGGGAGTTTTTAGAGGCAGATCCTATCCCAAAGTCATATTAGGTGCAGCAAAGGCACACTGCTTGCACGCTCTCCCTAACCTCCCCATTGGGACGACAAGGTATCAACAGGTTGCCCACTAGGATAACAAGGTATCAACAGGCTGTCTTTCAGCAGCAGCCTACATTTTGGGCAATGCTGGCTGATTGATGTGCATAGCTGTGGCTCTCAATACAAAGGGATGCCCAGAGTACAAATGCTATCTTTATTATTGTTGTTATTATTTTTTTGCCTACTGGAAAAAGCACAGTCTTGTAGAGGGGAAAACAGCAGCTTCCTTGTGTGATACCACCATTGCTATGATGTTATAAACACATTTTTCTTAATTCAATGCAAATGCACACAGCAGGAAAAAGCGATGAGAGCACCCGATTGCTGCTGCTGTTCTGCTGCCCAGCTGCACCAGGATGAGGGCAGCTCCACATCTGCCGCATGACAGAGGGATGCCCTGCCGGGACGGGACTGCTTCTCCTGCCAACAGGAGCAGGAGTGGGGCCAGCGCATGGCAGAGAGCTGACAGGCAGCTCTAATCCACTCTGCTGGTACCCGGGGGTGGCAGAGCAGGGGTGCAGGAGGAGAAAATCACTGATGCTGCACAGCGAGTGGTAGAGTTGGCTTCTGAGCAAACCTTAAGTGAAGGTACTGGTGGGACCAGCAGTTCTTTCATTTAGTGGAAGAGTTGTGCTTGTGTTTATTTTCTTGTTATACAATGGGAGTTTATGCACTGGAATTCTGTATTATATAATATAGGATGACAGAGTCCACACTGGTGGTGTAATATAAATGTTCAGGGATTTTTGTTGTTTTCTTTTCAATTTGTTAAATACAGGAGCAAGTCTAAGCCTCACATCTATATTTCTAAGAAGTTTGCAAGGGCTTTGCTATCAGAAAATTCATTTTCTTTCTTCAAATAAATTTATAAGGCAATATTGCATTGATGTTATGCTGATGTCATGTTTTGTGTGGCAAATGAGGTGATGCAACAGAAGAAATATGGAAGTCAAAAGTAAATGCTTTGGCTGAGCGACTGCCTGTTACTATATGTTTGCACTATCCCTGGTGGTATGGGCCCTGACCCAGCTATTAAAGTATAATGATAATAATAATCACCGTAATCTGCGGCGTGCTGCTGCGCTGCCAACTGGCTGCTGGCTCTAGCTTTCGGGGAACAGAAGGGAAGGCTTGATATCAAAGGCACTGGTGCCCAAGTTCAAATTTACAATTTTTATCTTCAAAGCCCAACCCAAAGTAGGGAAGGGACTGCCTCACGCCTCGGAGATCATGACCTCCCATGACAGCTACATGCTTCCAAGACAATGGATCTGTCAGCCACAACAGAGAGGCTTGGAAGGGTGGGAGACAAAGATCTCTAGGCAACTTGGCCCATGATTATGGAATGCCTGGAGGAGATCAAAACCACCACAGAACTCGCCACCTCCACACCATGCTTAAAGACCATGGCTTTTCATTTGTGCTTCCCCGCAGCACACAACAGAAAAGAAGAAAGTCAGTGCAAGAACACGTGCTTGTAGGGGTGTGGAGGCAGGAGGTGGGGTGGAAATGTAGATATATTTAGCTGTTTGCTTGCATGGAAGGCGTTTGGGATCTGTGAGGAATAGTCTGGTATGAATGTTTAGCAACTTGCATTCTCAGTATTCTCAGTAGTTAGGAATATCATTGGAACTGTTGTCATAGCACTTAAAATGATGGCTGCCTGGTAATAATCTTTGCAGAGAGGGTATAATCATTGGAACAAAAAACTGCATTAGGAGACCAATAATTAAGGTAAGCTGGGCACTAAAAATGTAGGCAGGTCTGAAATAAAACACCTGCAGAAAGATGAAGATCAAGAGAGTACCCTTACTCATTTTCAAGTCCTTACTTCTAAGGATGCCTGTGATTAAATAAGAACAGGCACGGGCCTTACATATACATTTCTGAATGCTTCCCAGGAGGTCCACTCTCATGGACGCTTGACATTTCTCCTACATAAATTAAATTGAAGTGATGTCTATGTAATTTGGGATTAGAGAATTAGGAGCACCTCCCAGTGCCTCTCAAGGAAACTGCTGCTATTTTTTTTTAACATCAGCAAGCGTTTCCAGGTCCTTTAGTGAGACTATGAACATTGTGCAGACGAGGAGTAATGCTGCACACATAGACTTTCCAGGAAAGGAATTTATGTCTTTCTTTGTGGTCAGAAGAACACTAAACAGAGAACAATATGATGTTCCTTAACTAGTATATAACTTGCCAGTACTTTCTGGTCCTCAACTCTCTATATGATACCTTCATTCTTAAAATATTCAGCCTTCTTCAGTATGTTTTGAGTAACTTATATGTCATAAGCCTTTAGAAAAATATTTTATTTGCTCTAGCAGTATTTACAGACTATTCTGCCTGAAGATTACCCATTCACACAGGAAGGATGAATTAGTTGCATGTATCATAGCTGACAGTAACGTTAGTACTTTACATTTTATCTCAAGCATCAACAGCTATCATGTGCCCTTTCCTATGGGGTGTAGAAAGTCCTAGTGTTCTGGTCCCACTCTTAACAGAATATCCTGATCTTTTCCTCCCAACTTCAATCTCTCTTGTAACTCTTTCTGCTCCAAACTGGGAAGACTGAGAGATGTAGTTAAAACTGAAAATCAAGCGTCCATTTTGTAGGTGCGTAAATGCAAATAGACGCACCTTTGAGCAGAAAGTGTTGATTGAATGTATGCATCCTGTACCTAAAAGGAGAAGGATACTGTTGCAGTGGAGCAGGTTTGGCGTGTGTGATGTGCCTACAGATCTGACGGTCCTTTTCTGGAACTGCAGGCTCCTGGCACACCACAGGACACTCACTCAAGGCTGTTCCTGTTGATGCTGGAATGTATTGATCTATTGGGTTTAAACTGTAGCATCATGTACTTGCTCCTTTCATTTCAATACCACAAACAGTTTATCTACTCATAAGAAATCTAAGCTGCTCTTGCCAGAGGGTTTCTTCAACTAAGTTAGTATAGAATCGCAGATGTTTCAAGGAAGTAACTTTATTTCTTTACAGTTTTAAACATTCTTACAATGTGTAAGAATACACAGATAATACTCCCAGTAAGTAGTAAATCTACCTAGTTAAAGTCTTCTCCAGGAATATGACCTTTGGTGATATCCTAACCAACTTCTTCTCGTACAAAAAGAGTAGCGTCATTGTATATGATTTAATTTCAGATGACTTTATAGTGAATTTTCTGTCATAGGAAGAAAAAAATCAGCTTCTGTTGACGAGAAGTGTCACTGTTGATTGGCAAAATAGGAAGAGCCAGTTAAGGAGCCAAGAGGACTTATGGATATCTCTCTTCTAAAAGGGGAGAGTAATCTTAGAAGTTTTTGTTTTCCTCCCCACGTTAATTTTAAGAGGATAAGGAATCATGCTATTTTCAGAGCCTGAAAGTAAATGTAGTTTGCGTTATGAACTTCTTGCTTTTACTGTGACAATAATAGTATGAAGAAACTCTTTAGGTGATAATATGCAAGTAATTGTATTTGCAGAACATGAACAGCACTAAATTTGTTGCCTTCTGAAACATCATAACTGTTGTGAGGCCCCTTATAGGATTTCTGCATTGCTTGGTACATTCATGTACCAGTGAGTGATGGGCTTCAATTGCATGCCTGCAGATGTTTAACCAACTGCTTTGGAAGCAGCAGAACTCATGAAGTTTCCTTGAAACTATGCAAGATTTCAAATGTGTAATGAGAAAACTTGAAACTCGCTCTTTTCTTTAATAAGTGTTAATATGTTTGCCTTCTCCCAACCACTTGTTTTCATGAAGCTCATGGGATCCTGATGCTTCTGAAGCCTCAAAGATTGATCAAATTCTGATGAGATTGGCCAGTGGACTTGAAAGGTAAAAGGAGGAAGAAAAAGCAATAAGAAACAAGGTGTAAGACAGATGACAGTGTCAGACTTGATGTTTTGGGAAAGCAGGCTTCAGAATGTAGTGTTCCTCCTTATTTCTACAGTGCTACTTGAGGCCACAAGCTATTGGTGTTACTTTAGAGGCAAGCACAGCAGAAGACTTATCAGAGTAAGGAGTATATGGACCATACATAGCCTGGTGTGAAATTAGATAATTAGATAATATTAGAAAATAGATAAAGTGTACTTTTGTCTCAAAATATTCCAGGACAGCACAGTCAAAGTAAACATTTACGTATAACAAAAACTTCGTTAGCTTGTTACACCTGGGAAACACTGGATGCTGCATGAACTTCAGCTTGTGGCCCAGGGTTCTCACTGTAATGAGTCACCTCTTGAATGCATAGGAACCTTATGTCTTCATAGATTTATTTCCTTTAGGGGGACTGGGGGCCTTGTATTTGTATTTAAATATAACTTTCACTGACATTTTAATGACTTGTTTCTTCTCAGCTAGAGTCTGTCGTATTCTGGTATCCTTCTATCTAGGATATCACAAACTTAGAATCAGAAAGGACAGTGGTTTTTGTGGGAGCAGACTAAATATCATCACTTGGAGAAAATGAATAAATAAATCCCATTATCTGTGATTAAAAAAAAAAAAAGGCACAAAATAGGTGAAAATGAAGTATTTTCTTAAAAATTCTCTCTCCATCTCTGTAGACTCAAGTAAAGTGACTCTACAAGTAAGAAGTGACGAGTAGGGATAGATTGAATAAAAGGCAGTGTACATTAAATATCATGTTTTATTTATATTAACCTTTCTCTATTTGATAAACTTGGCTGTAACAGAGCTGAAAAAGCACCAGGAAAGTAAAGGTGCTTGGTTAAGTATCCTTCTTGGTGCTGTTGCTTAGTCTAGACTAAGGAATGGAATGAAAATGAGGTCCTTTCTTGGGATATTTTTTTAAAGAAACATATCCCATTCAGAGCTGTACTTGGACTGCATGTGAGGAGTGAACTTGCTGTTTGCCCAGATAAACGAAGCAGAATATAGTCAAAGAGTAACCTGGCAATTCCAGATGAGATGCGTTTCACTATTTAACCAACTCTTTCATGCTACTTTGTTGATATGTATTTCTGTTACCATCCTTTGTCTGGAAAGAGCTTTTTTGGGAAGCAAAGAAAGTGCTTATGTAAGTTTGTGTGTTGAAATTTCTTAAAGATGCAGTCTTTAAATAATGGCTTAGTGCTTTTACATTAAGCTCATTTTTGAAATGGGGAATCCTGAGAGGCATAACATAATGTTTTTTGTTGGATCTATAAAAACCGGATCAAGTGTATAAATAACTGTCCTCAGTGTGATCCATGGAGATCTCCATTCCTGGCTTTCTGATGTTTTGGCAGGAATACCCACTGTGTCGTAGACTTTGTGTTGTTTAACAGAATCCTCGGAAAGAAGAATATTGGCACATCAATAAAGCTGTGAGAGGAAAATAGTACTGAATCACCTTTCACATAGGTGAGTGAGTAAGGCTGCAGTTGATGTTTGCTGAACTACAAAAACATCTTGGTCTTCACCCACATAAAACTCTCTAAATGGTAACGGTCAATTTGTGGTGGGAGATGTATCTCAAAACCTCCTTAATTCAACATTTGATTGAACGTCTGCCTCCAAAACAGGCAGAAAGGCAGCAGATTTTCCCCACCTGTCCAATGGTTTATGTACTCCCATTGGTGGTTCTGAGGCCACCAGGTGGGCTTTGACATGTATTGGTCAAAGGCAACCACGGGCAAACTCAGGTCTCAGCCATTGCACCAAGAAAGCCCTCCCATTAGCTCCCACTGCAGTGGATCCTTCTCCAGGTGAAGATAGTGGCAAACACTGAAGCTGGTGGACCGCTAGCAGAGGTTTTCTGCTCGTCTTTTTGCCACGTTGCGTTTCCTTTTCCCAGAGCTGATTCCTGCCCCTTCCAAAATGTCAACTTCCTACGATGACAGCCTCTCTCCTCTTTTTTTTCTTTTTTTTCTTTCTTTTTTTTTTTTTTTTTTTTTTTTATCTCTGAGGAGACCAGAACAGGGGATTGTTTGCTTTCACAAAGCATTTCTTTTAGAGAAGAGAAATGCTCTTGCTTGTAGGCTGTGATGCAGTTCAGCTTTCTGCAGTATTAGTTTCCACTCCTTTTGTTTTTCACTGTCAGCGAGTGTTACTGTGTATACTACACCACATTTCCCCGTCTCTGACTAAGGATTCCTGTGCTGGCTGAGGGCGGAGATAATAGCAAAGAGGTCCTGGTGACCATAGGCCTTGTTCTTTACAAAACTCCCGCTCCCATGGCAACAAGGCCTATTAGGAAGTAGCAGCCTTGTCACCACAACGTTAAGTCCTAATCATTCAGCCAAAAAGATAAAACGAAATGTGGCAACCTTATCTTGCTCAATCTTTTGCATAAAGTAATTTCTCAGAAACATGATCGGCAGTAGAGACAACAAGTGTTTAAAGGGGAGAGGCTTTGAGAGGAGCAAACTCCATTCACATCTGAGTTTTGAAAGATGACTGAGAGATGGAAGAACACATGATATTACAGCAATCTTTTTACTTCTTCAGCACAATGAACAATTGGCCCAAAGTTTCAGATTTTGAGATTTTTCTGATTAACAGGCCAGCTGGAGATCTGAAAGTTGCTTCACATCTGAAACTGTTTGCTTTATGTAATAATTATTGATTGCAAACACTTCTGCCAAAAAAAGAAAAAAGAAAAGGAGGAAAAAAAAAAAAGGCAGGGGGAGAGGGGGAAACAAACAACCAAAGCCTTAGAAGATCTCCTGAGCAGGGCAGGTACATTTTGCTCAAAACCCCTTTTAAAAAGTGGTCTACATTAATCTGTGTCCTAGAAGCAGGCAGTGTGACTTCATGTTTCTTTCACCTATCCTGGCTTCAGTGCAATAGCATTGATATGAATGGCAGTGTTGAAAAATTGTTAATATCTGTAGTTACTATATATATGTGTTGCCCATATATTTTCATGTAATAATTAATGCTTTCTGCCCTTATTGCACTGACAAATGAAGTGTTATCATGGTATAGTAGGATGAGGTGGTTTGAGCCAGTAGAAATGGTAACATAGGCGCTGCTGTGCTGCCACAGAACATGGAATTTCAATTTTGATGCGAAAGCCATCACAGGCTACTGATCAAGTTGTTGGGAGTAATCTGTGTCCGGATCAACTCAAGGTGTTTTGAGGGACTACAGGTGGAACTGGCTAGTTCCAGTAAAGGAGAAAATGCCCACGTTGCAAGTAGAGACTTATCTACAAATCTAATGGCCCGTTATTTTAGAAGACTTGTTGTTTGTCCATGTTAAACTGTTGTAACTTTCTAAAATACAAAACAATAACAACAAAGCAGCATAGAAAGTTGATAAAATACTGAACAAAATACTAGAATGGTAGCCAGTGGAGCAAGGATGTCTCATGGGGCTCTGCACTTTCCTTCTGAAAGCAGGTTACGGTTGGGCACTGCTCCTTGTTATATCTAGCCCATGTGCCCTCTCTTCTGGTGTTAGGACTATCACAAAGGGTATCAAACGGTGACAGTCCTGTGTGAAGGCTGTGCATTTCAAAATGGCTGAGGGATGCAAGCCAAGGCACATCTGTCACTGTGTTGAGCTGGGAGAAACATGGTGACCACGCAGGTAGGCAAATCCTAATGTCTGAATGCCTGATATGGAAAGGCATGCAAGAGGTAATAAAAAACATCACAAAGCCGAATGGTGTCTTTTTCACTGTGGAGCTCTACTCTTTGGTGCAGGACACATCCTCAGTGAGGCCTAGTTACCCTGAGGCTGGATCTCCTTTCAGAGATAAGGGCAGAGTAATTTGTTTCCCTTTGACTGAAACATGGGTTAAAACATGCTTTGCCAGTACTTAGATCTTTCTTTGTTCTTTTGTTGCTATAATCAGAAAAAAGGACTAAGAGACCTTTTAGCCTATAATATAAAAGCTACCTCCTGAAGTTCAGTTTCTCTTGCTGTGTGAGAGTAATACTGCTGTGATATTTGGTAAACTAATATATACAGGTTTTGGGGCCTGACTGAATGTCAGCCAAAATCTAGGCTAAGTCATTTTGTAAATGGATGGGTAGTTTCAAGCTTGGTTATTTGAATGACGGTGATATTCCTGTGGATAAAGCTCTTTTTTCACCAGAATAACTGATTAGAAAAATACTATATATTATACTTCTGCAAACACATTAAAACTTGATTACCAGTAAATTTCGGTCTGGTTCCTGATCTGATGCCTGCATCAGTTTGTTCTAGTGATTCAACTGAAAATCTCATAATGGCTTTTGCAAGAAAAATCAGATTAAGTTTTGTGCTTGGGGAATGGATTTCTTTGTCCCTAAACAATGTTGATGCCAGCATGACTTTAGGTGTTGTGTTCCTGAGTCAAATGGATGTGTGTACATGCAGAGCAACTTAAAAACTTCTAATACTTTTCAGTAAGTGGCATCAATATGTTTTCTTCTACTTTGCACAGATTCAGTAGCAAAACAATGAACAAATTTTTGGGGCTAACATAAAATACTTCAAAATGTCTTCTTGCTATGAAAAAGCAGAAAGAAATAAGGTGTATAAGTTCTGTTTAGAGTGGATACTCTTCCAAGCTGAACTGGTGAAAGGTGACAAACTCAGTCAGGCTTAATCTCAAAAAAGCACCTTGTGTGAGTAGTGGGGTGCAGTTCACTAAACAGAATGGTAAACTGGTGAGTTTAAAAAAAAAAAGTTTAGAAAAATATTTGATACAATGATATTGAATTCATTAAAGGCGTATTTGTAAGAGATAGAGCTGAGGGAGTGGTAGAAAGAAGCAGAATCCTTGTAGCTCTCACATATAGTGCTAGTCCTGAATATGCTTCATGCCTGGACTACTGCTTTGCAGTCTTTCTCTAGACATGCTTTCCAGTTTTTCTCTAGACATTGTATAATGTTTGTGTTTTGAGTATGTGTCATTTATTGGAGCAGGGCAGTGACAGAGTTAAATATCATGAGTGAAGGGGGAACCAATTCCAGCAAATTAAGGCTTTTGCTGTTTTTTTTGCCTTAGGCCTATTAAAGCACTATGGCAGAGCCTGCTCTTACTACTTGCAGTATGTACCAGCTAACCCACACTTCTGATAGTGAAGAATAAAAATGTAAGATGGTGGTCTGGAGGGCAAGGCATGTGTGGAGCAGCTGAGGTCCCATGCCCGGAGCAGAGGAGGCTGACAGGAGGCCTCATGGCACCTCCTCACAAGGGGCGTGGAGTATCAGTGTTGAGCTCTGTTCTCTGGTGGCAATGGTGACCCAAGGGAACAGCATGGAGCTGTGTCAGGTGAGGTTGTAAAACAGCAGAGAAATCTCCATGTGGATTTTTGGGATGGGGTTGATATCACAATCACAGAATCTTTAAGACTGAAAAAGACTGCTAAGATCATCAAGTCCACACATCAACACCATGCCTCCTAAACCATGCTCTTCAGTGTTACATCTACACGTTTCATGAACGCCTCCCTGTTCCAATGCCTCACCACGCTTCTTGAGAAGTAATTTTTCCTAATATCTAACCTGAATCTCCCCTGGCACAGCTTAAGTCTGTTACTTCTAGTCCTGTCACTAGCAGTGATGGGAAACACTGACTTGCTATAGGCTGTGCTATTTATAAATGAATAAGGAATCATGAATTTAAAAGGCTGTAAGTGTTGTTTTCTGCCGTGCATAGACACATGAACTGAGGTATATTAGCACAGATCATTGCTTGGACCATTGACATGCATGAAATGCCTCAGTCGCTGCATTGTTTTTCACTTTCCAAGATTTCTGGTATTACCTTATGCAATATCCTTTTGTGGGGGTTGTTGTTGTCTTTCAGAACTCAGTAGAAGATGACATAAATACAAACACCTACGCACTAGGTAGCACTTGAATTACTGTCACACCCTGGAGACTAATACTGCTTGTGGGTTTTACATGTCGCCTGTGGACGAGAGTTTTCACGTGATGCTGCCCAAACAGAGCAACCAGGAGGAAGGAACAATGTCCCTCTATCCAAGGCTGGACCTGCATTGTTCTGCACATAGCCCGCTGATGAACGTGAGATGGCAAAGTCATCGTCATTAGACGGAATTTAATAGTGAATCAAAGTTGGAGGGGAGAATAGGTTGAGCTCAGCTTCAGCCTCCCTTGGGCCCTGCTGAAAGATTAGAGGGAAAGAGCAGGGCCTTGCAAAGTTGAATGTATCAGATTGTTTTTCAGTAATAGTTGTGTCCGTTCTAAGGCCCTGAGAACCACCCAGTTTAACTCTTTTTGAAAAAACAGGTACCACAGAAGCTGGGGAGGAGAGGAAAAAGAAAGAAAAGTGATGCTTGATTTCTTTTCTTTTTCTTTTTTTTTTTTTCTGTAGAAAAAAATCATTTCACAGCTTAGAATTTTCCTTTTTATAAACAGAACTATGATTCTCCTCAAAAAAAAGACGACTATGCCTTATTGCAAATATGTGATCTAGAGGAGGCAAGCTCCAGGAAGACAAAAAGTAAAATCTTTCTTGTTTTCAGAGTATTTCTACCATCCCAAATCCTGACTTATGTAAAAGTTTTGATCTATTTTTTTCTGTAGTCATTCAGAATGCTGCTGATCAGGTGCAGGACAGCTTCACCAATGGCAGTGAGGGAGTTAAAACAGTGTGTGAATAGGGGGAGCAATCCTCTGAACAGTCACCTACCAGCACCTGCAGGTCGGGATCAGGCACAGCTAACAATAAGACATCAAAATGCCGTTAGGTGATCTTCCTTGCTGTCCACACAGTGTCACTGGGCACCCTGCCTCTGGTTTCCAGCCTCTTTTCAGTAGGAAGTCAGATGATGGCAGCTCCTGCGTATCAGTGCCTGGTGATCAGCTGGGTTGTCCCAGCAGGTTTACTCTTTTGTTCCTGCCTTGGGACTTGTTATGTAGCAGTGATAACATCACTGCAAAGAAAGGTAAACATTGACCAGAGAGATCTCCACATAGATATGAAAGTAAAAAAAAAAAAAAAAAACAAAAAAACTAATGGCAAAATAGGCAGAAATAGTTTTGGGGGCCTTCTTTTTTCTCTGCCTCTCCAGGAGCCTCATGGTGCTGTGCTGGGGCTGTCTTCAAGAGTGTCTTGCACTTCTACTGCTTTCATTTCATGAGTATGAGTAGCTTCATATAACGGAATAAACCTCCAAGAGAAGCTGCTCCGGGGTTGTTTCTGCAGTTTCTCCAGTCCCAGGACTGCTGGAATATATCTTTTCTTCCTTTGCTTTGGGGTGAGCAAAAACTCTTGAGGCTACAAGTATGGTTTTTCTTTTTTTTAAGAGTCTACTGTTTTTTGTGCAAGAAATAAACAGCGGGACTGGGGCAAATCTTGTTTTTTGTGGATGCTTATCTTAGTTGGGCCTGTTTAGGTTTTAGCTGCCAACATTTTGTAGTGCTGTTCCACACCACAGGAGTTCTACCGTGTCAATATTTTTTGGTTCAATATCAGGCCTTTCTGTCAACTCATTTTATTACAGAACTTCTCACTTAAGAGCAGCATTGAAACATTTATATTTTTTTGTTACGTCAAACTCTTGCTCCATATGTCAATGCCTAGCAGTCTCTGCTCTAGATGTTCCTGGCTTCCCTCTCCACCCTTCAGCTTTGTGAACAGAGAAAAGATGACAGACTGCACCCTCAAAATACTGTTTTTCAATTTATTTTTTATTCTCTTGATCTTGTTGGCATGGAATCACGGTATTTGAAATAGACTGAATTATCAAGTTACTGGGTTGTGTGAGGATGTTTTCCCCTTCTGTAACATCTATGACCCGCCACCACACACTGATACCCTCACTGCACCCAAGTGGGGGCTTTCCTGCATGCTGGCTATTTCATTTCCTGACAAGCATCAAACTCTGAGTATTCCCAACAAGCCTAGATAGTTTTGTTACTTTTTATGTGTTTTGAGGCTGTCGGTAAAAACTTTGACAAGTTCCTCCCAGGGTCTTTGATAGGCTTCAGGGGCAGCTGTTGGCCTAGCCAGTGCTGCCTGTACTATGTGGGTGTTTGCCTGACTGTCAGAGTAGATTTCAACCTGAACTGCCTTATAAAAGTTCACAGCTCGTGTTCTCAAAGCCGCATCTCATAAAGGACTTCTGACTTACACAAAGCCCACGCACACTCACCTGGGAAAAGGGTTTGAGCCAAGCATTTTAGAATAAGAGACCCAGGATACAAAGGACACCAAGAATAACTGGAACATTAGCAGGCAGAAAGCTGTAACAAACTGTCCTGTCCAAAGAGGCATGACTGTGAATGTGGATCAAGGCTATTTTGTCTTACTGTCTGCTTGTAGTTTTGAGAGGTAGACTCTTGGGAGTCTTACCAAGCCACTAACTCACCATGACTGACCCCAGTGTATCAGTCTTTCACACTACATGACTCTGCGCCAGCAAGCTTGAGTTTACTGATGTGTTTCAGACTAATTAAGTTGGTTTTCTTTAGCATTTCTAATGAAATTCTACCTCCTCAGAAGTATGTAGCACACACAAAAAAAGACTCCAACTGAAAAACGAAATGGAACAAGAAGAGCTGCACAATAGTGACAAACTGTTTTCTTTCTTTACTTTATTAACCTAATATTCCTAATATTAACCTTAATTTTCCTAGATAGACTTAGGCAGTACTGATATTATTGGTTAATACAACGATTAGGAAAAAAGAATGCTTCTCTTTTTACCTTTGAAGAAACAGTGTGCTGCACCCGATGTTGCTTCGAGAATTAAACTGATCATAAAAAGGAGTCAAAGCATTTAGGGAAGCACAAAAACTCTGGGGACAGTTGGCGTTTAAAGAGATCTCTGGTGAAGCTGACAGTTCTCCTTATTTGCCACCTCCTAAGCTCTTTGGCAGGCCGTAAAATGAAAATACCCTCATACAAAAATATACTAATTCCCTGACAGAATATTAAAACCCCCTCCTATATTTATTGTCATTAACAAATGTCCGAAGGAGGGGGGAGACGAAATTCAGTGTGTAGATTAGTGCATTGAGGAATGGTATTTGCTTCAAACTTTTGCTTCTTTTCATCATTTAAGCCTCTGTTAGGAAATCAGGCAGCAAGGGAGCTTCTCAGACAGAAGGTGTACAGTAAGCAAGGGCAAGCACAAGATGGTGACCTTGAGGTAGGATTGTTATTCACACTTGTCAGAATGAAAGTGCAAGTCCTACCATAAGAAGGGGATTAGGGCTGCTTGCCTGAGCTGAGCTGAGGAACCCAAGGAGTGTTTTTGCTGGCTCTGTGCAGATAAGCCGGTAAGGAGTTCAGGACCTAGCATGAGTGAGCACTAGAGTGCTGTGAGCTCAGAGGCTACTGGTGCTTTCTGAAGGTTTTTGGCCCACTGCATCAAAAGGGAAAGGCTTGCTGACCTGTAGATGTCAGCATTGTGTGCTTTTAACTGACATCACACTTGAAAAATTTTGCTCGTCCATCTAGAAAGGATTCTCAAAAAATATATCTGGGCAGCCATAAAAATAGGCAAATTTCCCTAGGTGCTTAAGTATGCACTTGCATATGTAAATAGAGTATAGAAATAGCTGTATCTTAGATATTATACAAGCAGGTTGAGAGAGCTGGGGCTGTTCAGCCTGGAGAAGAGAAGGCTCTGGGGAGACCTGAGAGTGGCCTTTCTATATCTAAAGGTGGGACTATAAGAAAGAAGGGGACAGAGGTTGATAGCACAAGGCAAATGATTTCAAACTAAAAGAGGGGAGATTTAGACTGGATATAAGTAAGTAGTTTTTCGCAATAAGAGTAGTGAGGCACTGGAACAGTTTGCCCAGAGACGGGGTGGAAGCCTCCTCCCTGGAGACTTTTAAGGCCTGGCTGGATGGAACTCTGAGCAACCTGATCTAGCTGTAGCTGTTCCTGTTCATTACAGGGGAGTTGGACTAGATGACCTTTAGAAGTCCCTTCCAGCTCAAATAATTCTGTGATATTGAGTGCTGCTTGCTACTTAGCCATGTCATCGTGTCGTCTTTTACAGTGTGTAGGTAGTTACCATGCCTATAGTACCACAATAAGAAATTAGGTCAGTAACATTACATGTAAACACAATTTTTTTCATAATTCTGAAGCAAGAATTGCTGTGATGTACTTTATATCACAGCTTGTTGGCTTTCCATAGCAGTTTTGCCTTAGTAAAAACACTTCAGGATGCCTGTAGAAGATACAAGCACACTTGCTCCTCTCACAGTCTCTCCTGCTGCATATATGTTGCAGACCAGTGGCTGGGGAAAGGGGATAATAGTGATCTCATCATGGCATTTGTGTTCTCAGATCATGAAAAGTGCACTAGACATTGCCTTACAAATACAATCCCTTAGAGTTTCAGAACACAGAATAAAAATCTAAAAGAGTAAAAATGAAAATTCGTCCCGCTTTTTGCAGTGAAACCAGAGAGTTATAAAGGATCTCTGAACAATATTGAGTTTGGGGTAGCACAATCGCATCACAAAAGATTTACCTTCACTCTGCAAACTCAATACAGGGCAATAACAACCTATTACAAGCAGAGCAATACAACGTCAAAAGAATATTTAAAAGAACTAGACAGAACCTTTAAATCACCAAAATTGTGTTAGGTTCTCCCGAAGGAAATACCCTAGGGACAATCCCTAGCAGGATTTTCAAGAGGTGGCGTTCGTTTACCGAAAGTTGTATTTATTGCATATCTTATGCATAGCCTGCAATCTTGCTCTTCTCGAAACACAGAGGTCTGCAAACAAAAAGCACCTGTCCTCCAGGGATGGTTAGGGCGGCAAAATGATAACAACTGCAGTGTACAAGCATGCCCCTGTGTCCCTGAGGTCAGCATAAGTGATTCTGTAGTAAAGCCTCTGCTTTTGCATCAGTAAGGCATGGAGTATTTATCATATGCATCATCCCCTAAGTAGACAAGTCAGTAGAAAGAGATGGCATGTAGCTCTGACAGTCTAACTGTAGAAGTGATCAAACCCACAGATACAATGGAAGAGGTAATCTCTAATAATGTACCAGCTATCTAGGCACAATTCTGATAGATGTTCCTTTTCTTTCTTACTGTAAGCAAGGATTTCTGAAACAGTAACAATTTGGTAAACAATTGAAAGTGACTGGCTCTGCTGTTGCATCAAATATCCTTCTTTTCTAAAACACAACTCCTTAAAACCTCCCCTTGCTGCATATTCTGCAGAATGCAATGGTTTGCAGTTAGAGCCAGAGGCATTGCTGCAGAGATGCAGCCCTTCTAGCCTCTGCTGGAAGACAGACCTCATGCTTATTACCTGTTTTTCTAGATGATGGGGGGGTACAAAATTCAATGAATTGAGGATTAGTGAAAAAGAAGCAAGTGATGAGTAATCTATAATCTAAAGCACTTTTACTATGGATGCTCTAGCTTCTGCATAGACAAGGTACTGATACTTTAAAAATGCTCAGTGAAGGAAACCAGATTTGACAAGGTAAGTACAACAACAACCATTTCCACCTGTGTCTCAGTGGTATGTTTGCTCTAAAGTGTAACAGAGTATGTACAGAGCCATTAGGAGGCGAAATAGGAATTTTTTTGAATGCCCCCTATTTCAGGAGAATTGGATTCCGATTAATGGAAGGGGCAGCTTTCGTAGTTAACTAAACTGCCTTTAAATCAAAGGTAATTCAGAGCAGGTCACAGGATTGGGTTAACTGCAGAAAGCCTCCTGTTTAAATCCCCAGGTGATACCCGACACACTCGAGCATTAAGTTTTGAGATGGGAGCACAGACAATAAGTTCCAAGTCACACAGTGGTTTCTTTGCATTTGGCCTAAGAACCATGCTTAAAAATACAAACAGGCTGTACTGCACAGAGGGCGAAATGCTTAAATGTCAGAATAGTATTGTTAAAACCCTATCTGTATGCATAGCAACTATCGTGTGTACTGCAGAGAAAAGGGCTTGTTTCGTGAAGGCAAGCAGGAATAAAAGGCCCGTATCCTGTTTTACCATCCCCAGGTGGCTTTGAAAAAAATTCTTTTGCAATTAAAATGTTATTGACCTCAGTGACATATGTATCGTGTCTCTCAAAACCAACAGTAAATATACAAAATGTTTGTGTAAATACATATATTTGTTTAGTACAGGCACTTATTAACAGAAGAAACTTTTCTTTAACAGCTGATGAAAAGCATTCTGTCCTTTCAAGTGAGCATTGAGAGATTTATAAACTTCTACTTTTTTCCTTTTCTTCAAAGGGACTATTGTAGGATATTGGGCCACACAATCCCATGTCTATACACTGATGCATAGGCGAGGGGTGAGGAGCCAGATTGTTCCCAGCTGTCTGTGAAAGAGCTGGGTACCACTGTAATACATATGTTTGGGTCACATAACAAGTGTTTTCTTTTTGTGTCCTGAGAAAGGCCTGGGCACACCAGCAGAAAGAGGCTAGGTCATCTCTTCTGACCCAGGCACTTTGGGAAAACTGAGCCGCGTACGCTTTTCCACAGGGTAAGGGGGTCTCTGCCCTTGCCTTTTCCATGGCACTGCTGACACTGCAAAGTTTTGTGTATGTTATAGGAAGTATTAGGCGTGCTGTTTCTAAATCAGCTCCTAATTACATCACCTGAATAGCCTATGGACAATGGGGGAATTAGAGTAGTCATACATCCACTTAAGCCAGAGTAGAATGACCTGGGTACCCTGTAGTCAAATTTGCCAGTTGGCTGCAGGAGCATCTTTCTCCTTACTGAGTTGTTGTTTTTTGGATCATGGAAATGTAATAGAAATGCCTGGAATTGGCACTGAGAAAGCTTGGCTTATTTAAAAGAAGGTGTATTGAGAATTTGAAGGAACATTAGGTGGAAAGGAGTACTATGTTCATTATGACATTACTTTTCCACTATGTACAGAAGCTTCCCGAGAAGGAGCTAGGAAAAATGGGTGTTTTTGTAAGGCCAGTACCCTTAGATTTAAGGGAATTAATTTGTTTTTTATCTCTGTATGGGTATGAAGTTAGGAGTGCATCCCTGGTGATACAGGGAAGAGGACCTAGGAGAACTGGTCCAGCAGTGAGAACATGGGATTATTCATGAAGAGTATGGTTAGTGTATTCTGGAGCAGGTCTGGCAGATTCTCTTCTGCCAAAGGTCTGGAGCCCTTTGGAAAGGTTACCCAGGAAGGAGATGTGGCAGGAGAGGACTGGAAAAAAAAAAGGCATCTCCTTATTGCTCAGAAAGATCTTGGAAAATGCTGTGGCTAAGAACAAAACTTTTGAGAGAGATGGCTTCAGGGAAATGAGTTCTGATCCCATCTCTCTCTTCCTTTTTACCACCAGCCCTGATTTGTTCAATGTTTAACAGAGGCAAAGATGTGATGGTCTCCCAGGAACAGAACTGAAAATGAAATCTTTAGCAGCTTTCTATATGGATGAATGGCCCATGTGAAATGCCCATTGGATGTTTTTTGCTTGCATGCTTTTTTCTTGCTTTTTTTTTTTTTTTTTTTTTTTTTTAAAACGTGGTGTATAGGAACTGATGAGTCACAGCCTGATCCACTGATTGATCACCTGAGGAAGGACTGAGTCAGCACAGGTGAAGGCAAGACCTAGACTCCTTTGGGGGCTGACTGCCACTGGGCAAGAATCTCTTTCTGGAGATCCCTCCTCTGTGGAGTCTTTCCTGCAAACCTAGATCTTTGGATACAGGTGAGCATTCCTTCCCTGTTTGTTTCTGTTCCCATTTTCACCATGATGATTTTTCCAGCTGTAACACCAACCATAACATGTGGTTGTTACTTAAAATAGTTGTGGGGTTTTTTTTTTATTGTTTTTCAAGAGGATATAAAAATTATCTTTGCCTAAATTTTTCTTCACTTAGCATTACCAAAAAAACATAGATTGTAAAGTGATTGCACTTGTTCTGTAGGATTTCAGTCTTCACATGCATTGCTTCCAGGATAGAGATTATAAAAATGAACTGTTGCAAGATGAATGCTAATTCAATGTAATGCTTTCTGTAGCCTTTACATAGGATGAATGCCACAGCTATAGGAGTAATCTCTGGAAACTGTTCTGAAGCTGAGACTCCTCAAATAGTGAAATTTCATGTAAGCAATACCGGTGATAAATTTTAACTGTTCTCTGTGAAACTTCAGCGTTATTCAGACTGCTATTCTGGCTTGAAAAATGATGCTCAAGTTGTATGTGGTTTTCTCTATGAGAAGTTTTGCTAAAGCTGTGGAAAACAGTTGCCAAGAAAGGTGTTCCTGTCTGAGAGGGAGTCTGGTAGAATCTGGATCAATGATAACACACATATGTGCAGTGGATCTTGTCAAACCTGCATCTTTTCATTAACACATGGTTAGGTGTGATTGTTGGAGAGAGAGTGCAAACCTAGATCCATGTAAAGCTGAAAATAGATTCAATCTCCCTTTATTTTCTAAGAAACAAGTTTGTGAGCTATGCTGCACAAGTGTTATACAGCCTGTGTGTCCTTTATTCTTGGAGTACATTAACTCAGCTCTGATAGGTTGACCGAGGGAGAGGCAAAATGACAAATTGTCTGTTTTCGCCTGAATTGAGGATAATGATGTATATGCAGTAGCAGTGAGAATTTGGTGGTCCCACAGAAGGAGCTGGTAACAAGTAACCTGTCTACAAAGTGATATTGGACACTCCCAGGCTGCTAAGAGAAGGGAGAAGGATACAGCTTAAGTGGCCAAGTGTGAAGTATTAATCTGAGGAGAAACATCTACTTTTCTATTTGTTTATCCTGATCATTGCCAGTAGCTTCTGTCAGTAATTCTGTAATCAGTAATTCTAAAACCCAGCCTTTTTGTCCTCTATAAATGAGCTCCTTTTGAAATCGCACAGGTCAGAGATTCAAGTAGGCTATTGAAGGGCACAGCGTTTCTCATGTGGCCTAACCACACAATCATTAAGCGAGTCCCTGCAGATTGGAGCTGTTGGCAAGAAGTGCCTTCTCCTGGAAAATAAAAGGTGTGTTAACAAAAAAAACTTAGGACTTCAGAGGTGTTCCATGGGTAGGAGATCCCCACCCATAAATTCTCATAGAGCTTTCGTTTTCACTTCTGTGATGCTAATAGTTTCCTTTTCTAATTTCTCAGCTAATTAGCTTATCTCTCCTGTGCAAGTTTGGGAATGAAAACATAGCTCCTGCTGGAGCTCTCTGATGTTGAGGCAGACATCTTGAGAACACAGATGAAACTGATAGCAGGCTATTTTATAGGGCCTTAAAAGCCGCTAAGAAAATAGCAAGGCCCATTAAACTTTCTGTCATGCATATGATGAGAAAAATATACCAGCATAAAATCCACTTTATTGTCCTACTGTGACAGCAGCAGCTATTGTGCCGGGGAGCTTTTGGACGGCAGCTCCACCTCAGTGTTTCTGCTCTGCTGGCTGGTGGAGTTTCACAGAAGGGTATCCATACAGAGGGGGCTTTGTGGTAGGCTCCCGGTCACCCATAAGGATTGCAACACACAGCCTGGTGGTTTGACAAGGAGGAAAAGCTCAATAAAAGTGGAGTGACCTCTTTTAGTTTCCTGTTTCAAGCCTCATCGTTTGCTTCCTTGCACACAGATTGGTTTGAAGAGGTGGTTGCACGCTGTATTCAATGCTCATTTCATTGTGAGTTGTGTTTAGCTGGCTTTTCTTAGGGATGTTTCTCTTCTCCATTTTCCTTAAGCTGACAGGAAAATATACTGTGTCTTTACAGGGGTCTGTGCTCACTTCAAACAAAAAATATTTGGCATCTAGAGCTAGATTTGGCATTGAGCTAGAAATTGTGAAATTGCAGAATTGTTAAAGATTTCCTTTTTTTTTAACCTAGATTTCTGTTTTACAATCTAAGTGATCTATAATGAAAGCAAACAATTATTTGCTCTTTATTTTAATTATTTGTAACTTATTCCTAAATAATTACTTGCGCTTTTAATAATAACTACTCTGCAGTTATATTGTATGTGCCACAGGCTCTTCATTTCACAAACAGTGCCCATGAGACTAGTTCACACAGATCTTGTGGGCTGTGGTCTCCTGTTTTCATTAGAGAAACACATGCTGGATCCAGCTGATGCTACATAGAGAAACTGAGCTGCCAGCATGGGATTACCCGTGCCTAGGTGTATTAGAGCACTGAGTTTGCCTCTTCTCTTCAAATAGAGGGCATCATCATGGAGAATAAGCACTTAGAATTAGCACCCTTGTGTAAGGTTGGTCAATATGGTTTTATTACTGTTATTTATTTTTGACCAAGTACATTTTTTTCTTTCTAGAATAATTTTGCCATATATCCCTTCCAAAGACAACCTCTGCTATCAAGCATCTTAGCTTCTATCCAGTGAAGTATCATGTTCATGCAAATGCATGTGTTATTACTTCTGGACATGACTGATGTCAGCCCAATGTGGAAACTGTATTTCTATTTCTCTTCACCTAGGATTGATCCTGACTTTTTCTTAGAATCCTAATTGAGACCTTCTGTTCATAAAAGCCAAGTGAAATTCTCAGAGGTGTTAAACATGATATTTATAGTCCTAAAGGCATGCATGGAAGGGGCCTGATGGTATGCCAGTGACTGAGAGCTGCTTCTTATTTTTAATTACCTATTTTCTAGATGGGTTTCCTTGCACTGTTTCTCCTGGCACCTGTTCTTGTGTTTGCACTGTTGTGGCAGAGAAGAGTTGCCTGAAGCCTCCACACAGAGATAGTTTGCTTTATGCCAGGTGCTGGCCAAGGATAATAGCTGACAGGTAGATGCTTTGGGGTTTTGTTCTTTTATTTTGTTAAGGAACTTCAGACATAATCTTGATGCTGTTCCCAGATCTTACTAGCATGGAAATTCTAGGACTCAGTTTGGCTTTCAGATTGTAGCCATGCAATCTACTGCTGATAAACGCTTCCATAAAGTAGTGTGTTTTTTATTCAGGGATGCTGAATGTTTCACTATTAAGTCTGTGTGAAGGAGGCTTGCTGACATATAAGGATAGAGTGAGATATGTCTTGTGGAAGCTGCTTTTCAATTAGCTCTTCAAGAATGTGTGTTAAAATCAAACTACTGATAGTTTAGATGGTGTGCTACTTCATTAAAAACTTTGTGTTTTCTCAGACCAAGATTTGTGATAGAGGATGTGCACGTTTCTGACTTCCTCTGGCCTTAAGACTTACTGAAAGTTGTACAATTTTGTTTCAAGAACACTTAAAAGAAGAGCAGATCCTATACCTCACGTGCTTCACCAGTTGTTGGAAGTCAATCCATAATCAAACCCTTCAGGGGCATCTCTGAAAGATACTGCTCTCTGAGGTGGCTGCCAGCTACCCTTATTCTCAGACCAAAGCAAAGAAAGCCATGAGTCATTACTGTTTTGTACTATAGCTTTTGTTTGGTGGCGGTTTTACCCTCTTCCCCCAACCTTCAAACTAAACATAAAATCAACAGTGGAATAACACTCAGATTTTGAGACTGAGATCTGAATTCATCAAGTTGCTGCTCTTCAGTCAGCAAGTGTGTCTGTGGTACAAATGAGGGAGAGTGCATCTTTTGTAGTCTCTGCTCCACCACCTCACTGCACTTGTGAGAACAGGGAGAAGAATGTGACATCTGGGCAATCTGAGTGCCCCAGCTTCCTGGCCAAAAGCTGAATTTAAACTGCCTTTAAATTCACTGACTGTTTTCTTTTGAGAGTGTACGTGGGGCAACTGAAGCAGTATTTTTCTCACCAAGGCAAAGATTAATTCTGTAAGGGATCAAGTCTGCTTATACAGGGAGCAAAACCACTCTCCCTCAGGTAATCAATCAAAGTCACTGAAATTAATCCATGCATAAATGCCAAACTTCTTCAGCTTCTAACTATTCACTGGCAAAGACCTCTCACTTTGATGTTCATCTCTTAATTTTACACCTAAAATTTCTATTTGGAAATGTTCTTGTTACTTCCTTGGCTATTCCTAGCATTTTAACAGGCTCACTCAGTTATTCCCACATAGTGTCTGTAGCAACACATTGCTTTACTCCAAAGTTTCATCAGTCCCCAGCAAGAGCTTCAAACTCATCCATAAAATACATAAACATTCATGGCTGAAGGTGAGTTCGCTATCCAAAAATATTGATTTGTGTGTGAGTAGTGTGAAGTAAACAGCCTTCATTTTGATCGGGAATGAATGTGATTCTTAAGGCATTTTCACGTTTAATGTGTGTGATGGTGGTGGGTTTCTTGTTTGTTGTTATGTTTTTTCTTCTTCTTAAAGCTTTCCTTGTGATTTAAAAGCAAACTTTCTTGTTGCTTCGGGCTGCCAGTAGAAAGCTCTGTCTGAGGGTGAGAATTAATGCGACCATCCTGTCCCCTGCCAGGCTGCACTTGCTCCCTCCGCCATCCCCGCAACCTCTCCCATGCTGCTAAGGTCCATGTCAGACAGAGCCCCCTGTCATGTTCCCCTTTCACTCCCTGCGTTCTTCTGAGAGCTGTCACCACCCCCTGGAAGCACATCTTCAGTGTAGACACAAGGCTCCTACCAGCCCCGGCGGCAGGCTGGGGATGTGAAAGTAAAATTTATGTCTAGTGGAACTCGGTCTGCAACGAGTGTCCTCAGATTTCAGGTTACTGCAAGAGCGACTGTGGAAAATGAGTCTGGCTGAGGGTAAGCATGAAAGCTGCAAACAGTGATCCATCCTCATCTCACCGAGACCTCAGTGCACTCAGAGGTGTTTAAGTAACAGTGTTTGCAAGATACTTCCTTAAGTGCAGAATGGCAGGGCTGTCACTTCCAGTATAATTGCAGTTGCTTTGCCTTGGTCAGTTAGCAATTGCAAACATGTTAATATATTCCTTTTATCATATTAAAATGAATTTGAAACGTAGGATTTTAAGCATGCAAGAGACAATTTGTATCTGCATTTCTGATCTCTGTATGTTTTCTCTCTCTGTCCTTAATTTCATGGCCACGTGCTATTTATGTTTATTTTTTCCACAAGCAGCTGATACGATGGATGGCGAATAAATGAACACACGGGGTTTGTAAGCAAGGAATTTGCAGGAAAAGAAAAGATGGTCTGGTCCTTAGGGTGATGACAGCAGTTTGCTCTGACAGGAGTAAATAGCTACAAGTTGCCCACATATTCTTTTTTCCACCTTTTCTCTCTGATTTCCTATTTTTTCTATGATTTTTGCTTTGTCTTATTTCTCTATCTTCTGTTTAAATTGGTCGTAGACCTGTTGTTTAACAGCTCTGCTGGGCTGTTAGAATGAACTCATTTAATAGGGTAACAACCATAATAAACAGGTACACAGAGGCTGCAAAGCTGCAACTTTCCCACAGTGGTACTAAGCAAGTCTTTGCTGTCATTACCCATTGGCCACAGTAAAAATAATAATAATAATAAGAAGAAGAGAGGTTATATTATGCCTTTATCACTCCAACTTCATGAGTAATACTAGTAGCTTTTGGTGGCAACGAGTTGGCAGTGGGTTCTGCAGGGGCAAACATAGGTAAAAAGCATGGACATAAAGTGGTGTTTTAGTTTCTTGGATTTTCACCATCCAGACTATTTTAATTGGCAGTAAATAAAATTAATCCTGCCCTAATCAAGGCTGTGTTGCCCACAGTAATACTTGCTAAGTGATCCCTTGTCCTTATCCCAGCCCACAAGCTTTTTTGTCCCACTTTCTCTCCCAGCCCTGATGAGGACGGACACACAGAGAGCCCTGGGTGGGAGTCTGGTGGCTGCCTAAGTTCAACCCACTGCAGTAGTACACTGATGTGGAAGTCAGGGTGAAATTTCATTCACCTCATCTATTCACTATGTATTAGTCATGATGAAAGCTCTTGCAACTTACAGTGGTAGTGGAAAAAAGAATTCAAACTACTCACAGATGGAAAGAGAGCAGAAAATTCCCTGTGTTAGGAAATGTAGTAATATAGTTCTGCTAGATCTTCCCAATCTTCACCAACTGCACAGCTCTCTCTTTCCTGCTCTTTTTTCCCTGAACCTTCCACCAGATAAAGCGTGCCATGGCTTTATTTTTGATTTGTTTCAAGGCTGAACAATTTCAAGTGAGTGTCTTGGAGACTACTTAAATTCTTGGTGTGTGTTGTCAGCTCAGGACTCTGCTGTCAGCAGAACTGGAAGAACCTTTAGTGAACCAAATGTTTCTCAGTTTTATTAAAGTAATTCACATTTGGGCCCTCTCCCTGGTGGCACTTCTTTCTACCCCTAATTTTTTTTGGCAAGGTGTGTAATCCTCTTTTTTTTTTTTTTTTTTGGTGGAATCTCTGATCCAGATTCCAAACAGACAGTGGTGTAGCAGTTGGTTATAGCATTAGCTGGCATCACTGCTTCTTGCCCCTTCATGTCATAGCTGAGGTCTGTGAAGTTGTAGACTAAGAGCAGAAGCCTTTGGATTTCCAGAGCAAGGGGACTTGTGGCATGCTTCGCTCTCTGAAGAATCCTCTTGGTTAGCACTCCCTTTTCTTACAGTACCTTTAGGTGTCAAGGCAATTTCAAACATTTGTAGATGAGCTGAGTTTTTAGATGTGGAGGATCTACTACTGTCTGGACCGGGGGTGACTTCATTAGTGTCCTGGTGCATTTCTTTTCCCGAACAAAACGTGCAGCTGTTGTAATTTCTCAATGTGTTGATAAGGAAGGATATGCAATGTTTTTCCTAAGCATTTATTTTCCCAAGTGAATTAATTAATAAAAAGAGCTGTTCTAGTAGGCAAAAGTGTTTACAAGTTTCAGCCTATTTGGTGAGTTAAATACTGGTGAAAAATGTGGGGTTTTCCTTGTCTTGCTGACTTGTGTGAAAATTGCTACCTGTGCACAGTAAATCCTCCTGAATTTTCCTTCTTTCTTTCCTCTTGAGAAAACAAAGCTTTGATATCCACCTGGTTTTAGTCTCACTGTACTCTAAACTAAGTTAGATCTCCAGAAAACAGTCCTGCAAAGTTCTTCTTGCCACTTTTGCTTATTCACTGAATTCACTGAAATGCTGAAGCATTTGTACCCACATCCATACGCTATCTCAGTGTTTCATTTTTATTACAACTAAAGGCAGCGGTCCTGTGAAGACTATTTCTTCGATTTTTAGGCAACTTCTGGTAATAGTCATACTGGAACACTTGACCAACTAAAATTGCATCCAGATAAGCCAGGATCTCGCCAGTAATGGTGAGTGTTACCTGATCTATTAGCATTAAAATGATGAGCTTCAGAATATATCATGCTCTCCCTGAAAATTGATCATTTAAACATGTCACTGAAAAAATTTACTTGCATTTGAGGATACAAATTGTACAGAAATTCAAAGACTTCAGCTGTTTTTATCATCTGGCTACTAAATATGACTAAGTGAAATACTGGAAATAAGACTGTGAATTTAAGACTGCAAATAATATATGATTAAGGGCACAGCTATCCTATAATCATCTTCAGGTTTCTCCCACTTTCTCTTTAACTTGTAATGTCTATTTCAGCTGTGGTAGCTAAGCCTCACTGTAGTTTGAAAAGTAGTCACAGAAACATTGAGCTAATACAAAAGAAATTCATACTTGGTTTAAAATGAAAAATTTCTTTCTTCTGTTTCTAAGTGAGAAGTTTTCAGACACAAAATAGTCTAAAATTGACCACAACAGGATGCTATGTTAGTGGAAGGTCATTCTCTACCATATGCAAGGTTATTTTAAGGCAGCTAAGACTGCAGTGTCCGACCTTTGTCCATCTAAGAGGCTGCTGAGGAGACAGGCAGATTATTATTTCCATTACACTCAAGCTAATAATCTAGTTGCTGTTAGCTTTAGTAGCATTGCAGTTTGCACAGCAGCACAGATCAGCGCAGAACTGAGTGAATCCTCTGTTCAACTCTCAAATTCCAAGCTGAGGGTTTCCGTAAAAGTTTGCGGAAAGCATCTCTCATCATGTTACTCTGAACAGCTTGAGAAAGAAAGGTTTTATGCAATTGCTTTTCTTTTTACTTTTTTCTCAAAGTCATAAAACATATCAAGTGTGTTAAAGTAGGAGCTTTTCTTACTACTACTCTATATACACACCTTGTTTAAGCACCAGCATCAGTACAACTCAGTGTTGTTTCTGGTTTTACTGATTGCCTGAGATCATAGTAGTACACTCTCAATACTATTTTAAGTCAGTTTCTTCAAATAGAATCTCAGCAAAGGCATACTTTTGCTTATTAAGAGAACAGTACTGTTTTTCGTCACAGGTTCTCGATGAAATAATTAGCTTTATGTTAATTTCTTGAATCGCAGTTAATTACACCAAATCAGACACTTCCAACATCTCCAATTTTCTTGGGATGACAGCCCTCTTAAAAGTGACTTTTTCTAAAACTCTTTTTCTAACTTGAAGCAGGAAACTCTTTTGAAATACAGAAAACTAGGTTGTTGTTGTGAGAAAGGATTCAGTATTATCTCATTAGGGACTGTCTGAAGCATTTCTTAGCCTTCTTTTACACTCGTTCCTCTTTTAAGACCATATCACAACATTTAATTATTTTTTTTCCAAAGGGTTTTGTTCACAGTAGCCTTTTCAACTTACAGATCCATGCAACATACTAGTTTTGACACTTGTTCTAGTGTAGCCCTACGGAAGATCTATATCCTACCAATTTATTTAGACTTTTCAGTCTCAAAGATTGGAAGTTAGCTATTCAGTAGGATCTGAATGTCATTTCCTCCTACTTCAGACTCGTTCATCAGCATTTGGAATCAGGTATGTCTACTACCTTTGTTGACAGTGAACACACAGAACTGTACCTTGGATGGTAGGTATTTCTAGTGTTAAGCACAATTACAGACACCATCCTTCAGGTGAGGTGAGGTTTATTCATTTCTGTTATGGACAAAAGCTTGTGAATGGACTGGAGTTGTCCAACCAAGTGTAACTCGAAGATCTTGCAGGCCTCACAGAGACATTCCATGTGCCCGTGTGCTGCCTCAGGGTGTACAAGTACCTGTGAGCAACCACAGGGAGCTCATAAAACATCAGCTTATCAACCAACAGTGTACAGGTCAGTATGTGTCCCATGCTACAATCATCCAGCTTAATCAACTATTGCTGTAAGTGCTTCCTATATGATAATGATGTTCTAATTTCTGCAGAGTTTTTAGCAGGTGCTATGTGGGTCATTTCACTCATTTCACCTTTGTATTTTGCCATAAAACCTAACGTCTGACAAAAGCAAATTGAGGGATTATTTCATTAAGCTACTGACAAACCACAGCGATGCATGTCTTGGTACAAACACTGTACAAAGCATCAAATATGCAGGCAATACCACTGCTGCAATAATAGGAACACAAATATCGACCAACCTGATAGCCTTACATCTTGCAAAGAATAAGAGGGATTGTCCTATGATAAAGCTGATGTATTTTTGCTAGTCTCAATAAGCATTTTTCTTGCACTGTACTCATAAAGAGAGCTGCATTAGTAGATGACCACAAAATAACGAAGCTTGCAATATGCCTTGTCAGTTGAGGGTGAAATCCAGAAAAGAAGAAAAGTAAAGGGGGGGTTAGGTAACTCTGTTCTTAAAATCAACGTCTGGAGAGTGGCTTTTGTGTTAGGAATGACTGAGTAGGCTTGGACTCTGGTTTTCAACAGAGAGAACTAATAGAGATGATCAAAGTAAGGAGAAGCATGAAAACAATGGTTAGGTATGGGCTATTTGTTATTTCATGTATATACATTGTATATGATGTGATGAGAAACTGTGATCAAAATAAATGCAAGGAGATGGCTTCTGCACTCAAATGTGTAGCTGCATCCTTGTCAAAAAATGGTGCAGATTTGCAAAGCTCACATAGGTTCAATGGAAGAATGGACAAATATTTGAAAAACAGGTCTGTGGAGGATTAGTAAATAAGACAAGCCACATCACTGTGAGGAACGCTATCAGGTGTAAGTTGTCTGGGGCTGAGACTGTGGCAGGGACACATCATGCACTTTGCCCTTTTCTCATTCAGGCACCCGCTTATGGCCACCATTGGAGTCCTACAGGTACGGCCTTTTCTGTGTTCCCTAATCTTTAGTGAAACTTTACTATATCAGGACAGTCTTTCTGTCCTTACTTTGCTGAAGCAAGCTTTCTATACCACCCCTTAAGTTAAAGAGAAAGATTGAGACCACTTTGCATCCCTTTCAGGGACATGAGCTTCAAGGTATGAAGTTTATTTTCATCATATAGACTTACTTAGTGTAACATGCGTATTAGTACTTACAAAATGTTTTAGCACAGATTAATGCAAAGTAACCTACAGGCAAATATTTTGCCCGTGTGAAATGCCCTAAAAGAGGGAACAATTTTATTTGTCACCTAGATCAATTTCTAAGAGATGCGTAATTTTGAGTCTCAAAAACTGCCTCCTTCATAAAATGCAAAGCTGACAGATGCAGGTTTTGTGGCTTTAAATTAAAAAACCTTATAAAGATATCTATATAAATAAAAGAGAATTCAATGCCCTAAAACCAAAGCAAATAAAAATTCAATGGGCCTTCATATACTGGTGTTTGTACTCAGAAAGCAAGGTTTAATAAAATTCTTTAATTTTATGGCAGCAGACATGTCAAGTGCAGTTTAGGTTTCTCAGACAATAATCATATTTTCTTGCAAGTGGCTGATACACTTATTTTTTAGAGACAGACACAACAAATAATAAGGGTTTATAGTTGAGAAGAGAAACAAGCATTTTTATCAACATGAAAGGGGCATCATAAATTTATGAGACCTCACATACAGCTATAATACAATAAATTAGGAGGATTAATGTAATTGTAGGCTACAGTAACCCTCACTAGTAGAATGCCTATTTTATGGAGCTTGATAATATAGTTTATCACCGCCTCCATGGGAATTCCCACAATATATTAGCTGTGGTGTAACAATAAAGCACACACAGTAAGAGGCATGTCTCTTTTGACACACATTCTCTTCCCACACTTATTTTACCAGGGAAACAACTCCGGTGCAGTTTAATTAAACTGCACTGCAATGAATTAGTCCAGGTCTTAGCCCCCTAACAGTGAGGAGCCTGGCATTACCCCAGGGGGCTGTCCCTCTGTGACATCAGAGACTGCGGAGAACCTGGGAAAAAAAGTGCAGGGTCTCTCAAGTGACACTGTCACTGTGCAAGGCCTTAGCTGTCAATCACAGGATCTGAAAAAAGCTCAGACCACTTTGCCTTAAACTTTATCTGCCTACACTTGTTCACTTTGGCCTGACCTTCAGGACAAGATCAACAAGTGATGTGGAGGAGTATTTAGAAGACTTCCCCATTTAGGAAGAAGGCAGACTTTGGTGGCAGATTTAAAAAAAAAAAAAAAAAAAAAGCCAGTGACAAGATGACAAGACTTTAATTTCTTTATGTGGTTCTTAGTCCATGTGTGTATTGAAATCTGAGTCTAAGAGGAAATGCTTAGATTGCACAGAGAGGAATTGCAGAAACACAGCCCATGGGACTCTGGTGCTGCACAGGTCATGGGACTGAAGCTGTTCTTAATTCTTTGAAATAGAATGTGCTTTTCTACAAAGCAATAATTCCCTCTGTATTTTGCCACTGCCAATGCGACAAAGGCTACCACAATCTTTGGAACATTGTCAGTGGCTAGCTACGCTTCATTTTTTAAAAGAGACCTCTAATTTTGTGGCTGAAGTTTATCAAAGATACCCTTGTGATATTACACCACTGGATGGTGTAAAAATTGTGTTAAATCAACTGAGAAGTAATCTGTTACCAAATTTTTGTTCCCTGATGTAGTCAAAGAGCATGACTGAGTCGCTGTAACTGGAGTATACTGAGATCTTCAGTCTCCTAACAAGGTAGATTTCCCACTCCTTTAATCAATGCTTTGTATCGCAAATTTGCAACTAGTACATAGAAACTATCCTAAGGTGATATACTCTTTGAAGAAAAGAAATTGATAATGATTTTTTTTTCAAATTGAATTGTCTAATTCTCATGATCTTGGAGTGGAGTTTAATGCAGACAACAGTATTTCCCTAGAGACAAATGTTAGAAAATATAGAAAAGTAATTCCCAATAAATCATAAAAAAAAAAGTCGTCCATTATTTATAGATAAGCCTGTGTAGAACTTCCTATTAATCCATAAGACTGTTAAGGGGTAGGAAATGATAATTCAGTCTTTTCTAAATGAGTTTTTAGTAAAAGTTCCTTGCCAGACCAAGCTTAACATTTTTTATTTTTTTTTTAACATACGCACCATGCTACAGAGAAATACATTAGACAATGGCAATAGATCTGTAATTGTTGGAATTACTGCACTCTGTTTAAATGCCAGACATAGTACCTTAGTGACTGACTTATCCTGTCTCCACATTTCCATTGGCTACTAAGCCTGAGAAATGACAGTCGCATTAGATGTCATGTAAAGCATCTGACCTTGCTCTCCCAGCACTTGATCTTCGCACTTCAGGCGGACATTTATCACTGTCCTGCAGAGACAGAATTCAGGTGTTTCAGATTCACTACTGGTTTTCATGTTATAAAGGGATTACAATGGTCCATTCACTTTATCTTTCTATTGCAGGAGATATGGAAATACAATTTTGCTACTAGCTGGCCAGGTGAATTTACTCGGTGGAGAGAGAGAGAAGGTTCCTATGAGTCAAAAGTCTGGGAAGAAGTGTTTAGCCTCAGGGGACATAATCTTCAATTCACTCAAATTCCCTGTGTTTTTAACTGCTTTGCTGGTAGAGTTGAAGACTTTGATTAATCAGTTTTCGTTGCTTTGTTTTTTATGACCCAGGGAATGGCAGAGGTCAGAGATATTCAAATGGGATAAACATATTGAACAATGGCAGTCCTAGGTGCAAAACAATAGTCCTTCCACAAAGTGGAAAAGTCCTTCTGTAATTAGCTGGGGTACCTCCAATAAAAACTTCCCATCACATCTCTTTGAAAATTGGAAATTACTGTAACTGTAGTACACTGCAATGGACGTAAGATTTCAATGGGATTTTGTTAGGTCCCTGTGAAGTATGTGGTCCAGTGTGTTGTCTCCCCATGGGATCCAATAGACAGCTTTTTATGCTAAAGTCTTGCAAAGAGGCTGGTTAAGGTTTTCACAGACCAGTGTTCCAATCTGTAGGTTTCTCTGTATAGCAGAGATGGGTTAATGCAAATCACAGATCTGAAAGTCATGGTTAATCCCAGTATCTGTGGATTGTGAGTTTAGGGCATATACTTTCCTTTAACACGTGAAGAAAAAGAATCTGAACCTGAAATAATTTTAAAAAATGAAGTGAAATCAATTCCGTTTTGTAAACTTTGGGTATGGTATTATTTTCTGAGAAAACAAAGACAAGGACTTTACAAGTGCTATTTTGGAGGTGGGCAGGAAAAGCAGCATTGACAAGCATCATCTTTTGTGAGCAAAATTTTTATCCTATCCAGTAAACTAACTTTGCCTGAGTAGCTAAGCAGTATTTGCTATTATTACACACAAATAGAGAGAAGAAGGTGGCTGAAAATTTGCTGTAACATGCCAACTGTTCTTGGTTTTGGTTTTATACTTTACTTTGTCAGGAGAGAATATGAGACTTTTCCCATTGAGTTAGTGCCCTCAGCCTTCCAAACCTGGACTGCAAGGGTAACCATCTTTGAAGCAATCTTTCAGGTTCAGGATGGGATTGTTTCCTGTTTTGTTTAAAACTGACTAATAAAATTGTCCCCATCTTTAGAACAATTAAGGAGCTCAGAATTTTGGTGAAATCTTAAACACAGTGAAATTCGTATCTTATTTGATATTTTGCAAATTCTAATAAAACAACTGAAGACAGGTTGAACTGTTAGAATGTGATAAGTTTCATTTAATTGGATACATGTAAGTAAAGTAACTATTAAATTTTTCATTCAGATTATATTTTTAAGTGTTGTATATAAGCCAGGGTGATTAGAACTATAAAACAAAAATAAGTGAATAATCTCAGGTTGCGGTGCGTTGTTTCATTGTGGAAATACACATACATTTCTGCTTCTATGAGAGGCAGGGCAGACTATCCAACTATGCAAGAACAAAGGGAATGCTATTTTATCTCATGACTCACCACCAGTGTTGTCAGCAAAAACCTAGCTGCAGGTTCTTTATTATTGCTGTGAAGTCAGAAGTGCGAAATTTTTTTGTTATGCTGAGTTGCAAAAATCAAGGGTAAAAAAATCTTGTAAGCTACAAAACATACAAATTTGACTTGGAAGTTGTTAAGAGAGATTATAGGATACTAGACTTTTCTTACCACATTTTTTGCCACTGTGGGCATGCCTTTTGAATAATTGGTTCTGGTGTGAGTTATGTACTCAGTGCCAAAGGTGAGAGTGAGAGTCAAGGTCAATTATTTGACTGTTGTGCCCACAGCAAAAGGGCTTTTTGCAGTTCAGAATTCTTGTTCAGGGTGGGAGTACGATATGCTGTTGGAAATCCTTTTCGTTCTTATTTCACTGCTGCCCTACTTTTCTGACAGGATTTAGTTTCTGTCTTAAAAATTTTAGTAATCATTTCTATGTACCAAAACACATCAACCCATCTTAACTACAACTGCGTTTGACCATGTAGCTTTCATTTAACAATATTATTTTAGTGACTCAAGTGGTACAGGAAACCTGGAATTCCACATGAAAGGGTCAAACCCTCTATCTTTTAAGATATAACCTTCAAAATAATGCAACTTCAACTAGAACTGCAAGCGACAAATTACTGTGCAAAGAAGCAGAATGTGGGACTCTTTCATTGTATTTTACATGTATAAAATCTTGCTGTGTCTAAGCAATGGCTGAAACTTCTGGTTGACTTTTATTATTTTTTTCTTAATCAGTGCTATCCTGGATTGCATGTTTTTATTAGGGTACAGAAAGAAATCTTTTCCAAGACAATTCATTTAGCTGCACTAACATCATTCTCAACATCTAAGGACTTTGCAGAAGGATTTTGCATAGCTACAATTGAATTGGAGGGCCATATTGATTCTTGGTACCTGAGCTTGAGACCAAACACAGTGTCTATTCGCTTGCTGGGCCTCCTGCAGGGGAGTTTGACATCAAAGAGACAAACTAGCTAAGTCATAATTAGCCCCAAGCTTGTTTGGTGTAAATTGTAAACAATATATCAAGTTGACTAATTGTAATGAGTCTAACTACCAGACACTGAACCTTGGGGATTGGCGCGTCCTGTCGCCACATTAGCGCTTGATGCTTCATCCGAGAGAAGAGCTGTGCACAGCCTGTGTGTCAGGAATCTCAGCACTTGAACTCAGTGCTGCTCGGGGACATCCATCAATGTCACCAGTGGACGGGAGTCAGGTGCCCCTGATTCTCCAGGGCTCGTGCAAGTGCGGCCAAGCCACTGCACAATTTCTCACGTTAATCTGTGCAATTTAAGGGCTTTTTCAGATGTAGAAAGGTTGAAATGAAGCAGAAGACTCTTCAAGAAAGTCACAGGTACTGTGCTACTGTTTTCAAGAGTGTTTACTGTTGTTACTGGAAACAAGCTGTCTTCTGAAATGTAATTTTACTGAGGAAACAACTAAGCCCCTTCTTTCCTATTCAATTTCATACTGCTCAGTCATTTAGAAACTGACAAACAAAGGCTTACTAAATATTTGTTGTTTACATTGGAAGAATTTCCCTGGCATCCCATGAAGGCAAAAAGGGTTAATGTGGGTTGTAGGGGGTTAGTGCATTTCAACAAACAAGAACTCTGACTACTAATTTTGCTTGACTGACACAGATTCACCATGCAACTACATTAGTACATGCTGCTCTTGTTCAAAGCTATGGAATCAAATGGACACAACAGGGGAATTCACATGCTATTTGTCTGTGGAACCTGCTTTATCACAGTATCAACAAGACATGGGAGCGGAGTAGAAATTATTATCAGAGCAAGTTTTGGTTAGCTCATATTAACTCTGAATATAAGAAATACGCCCATAAATATATTTCAGGTAATGTGTGTTGATATAAAGGAGCAAAGATGAATGTCTGAAAAATCTCATTGCAAACCAGCAAACTCTTACAAGATAGGAAAAAAATATCTTCATGTTATCCGATGAGCCCCTAAGCTCTTAGCAAAATATTTTTCCCTGTTTATCCTCATTTTTTCCTCATTTGTAAATTACATTTGGTCTTGTAAGTGTGTCAGGCATGAAAAAAAGGGAAAAAAACGTTCCAAGTTCATTCAACATTTGGTATTGAAAGATGCTGCAAGAAAGCAAATCATAATAGCTGTAAAAATCTTTCAGAATTCAAGCAATGTGCCTACTGGGACATAAAGTATTTGTGGGCAAGGATTAACAAGTTCCTTCATTACTTAGCCACAGCTCTGGCCTTAACTGGAAAGTGAAAATGTTTTTCAGCTTATTTCTGGCTCCCAGGGACAGTAGGCATAGCTTTTTCTGTCACCCATGCAGAAATATCTCCTGATGAGATCATCTTAAAATGCTTTATAGTTTATTTCCTGACGCTTGAGAGAAGTGCCCACTAAATATTGTCTCAAAGTCAAGGAAAGAAATGCTTTCTTAAGTCTCACAAGGATATCCACCATGCAAAGGGAAGATCTGTTTCTCCTTCCCTCCAGCACGTGTTTAATGCAAGGCTGAGGGAGCTGGGATGTGCAGACAGCTGCCCCCTGGCACAGCACAGAATTCAGTCCTGAAGGGTCTGTGGGAGCTGCGAGCAGTGCAAATGTATTCCAGTTGTTAGTCATTTAGTCAGTTATTATGCTAAGGAGGGAAGTTGGGAGTTGTACATGGTAACTTTTAGGATAGAATCAGACTGAGAACAGTCTTCATTTGCCAGTGCAAACTTTCAGAGAACTTTGGCTCGGGGTTTCTTTTCTAAATGATGGCGGTGTTCACATGCTATAGTATGTTTTTTGTAAGTTATTTATTCTTTTTGTGGCATCAGTGAAAACTGTATAAACCAGCATTTTAACTGCATCAAACTATATTTAGCCCATTATTCCATTTCTAATTACTACATATGATAAAGACTGAGGATGTTAAATGTCCATAATTCAGGTGCTACTGAATCTCACAGATTCTCTTAATTTAAACATTGGGCTTTAAAGTCCCTGTATTGTAACAGCAAGTGTGAGGCCTTGATACTTTATGAGACTGAGGAATTTATGTGTCCTCCAGGCTGTGAAATGATTGGCTTCAGGAGCAGGTAGACTTTACGGGCCAATTCACAAACACTAGAGAAACAACGTGGATGCTGAATCAACTTGTCTCCAACTGGTTTTGAGTCTGTGTTGATCGGTCTGTGAAAGAGAAAACAGTTTCTACTAAGCGTGCTGTGCTCCCACTGAAATCTGAAGCCCAACTGTGCTCACTTAGCTGCCTTATTTTAGGGCAGTGGGAAGAACAATGAGTCTTTATCATAGTGACAAAGGTATAATATTTGCTTGTCACCAAATCCTACCCAAAAGAGGGCACCAAACAGTACATTTTGCTTCATGCCAACAGCAGTATGTCTGCGGTCCCCAGCATCCCAGGAAACCCATTCATCACCTTGCAAGGCTTCAAGGTGTTAAATAACGACAGGCTTGGTGCCAGGATGGACAGAAGGTTTGTTAACTCGTAAAGACATCTGCAGCTGCAGACGTGTAACTCATGCCACCGGTTTAGCATGGTCCTAGCTTATAATCATATGCCGATTTGCAGGAGCACATTGTGGAATGAGCTGCACGTAACCTTGTAGGTTCCTTCAGTGTCCCTGCACTGGGCTGATAAAAGTTCAGCTAGGCTTTGCTGGGCACACACAGACTGGTGCACTTTGGAATGGCTGTTTCGTGCCTGTGTTAGAACCTTCTGTTTGCCAACAGGGTGTGATCTGCCAGATGAACCCATGGAAGGACTGTGTAAAGCAAATAAGAACTCTGTTATTCTAAAGGCTTGTATCAGCTTACCCTTTTATTACGTTGGTCCCCCCCATGAGAGCTATGATAGGGATCCAGAGAATCTAGCAATAAAAACCCAGAACTCCATTAAACCTGCACAGCCTGAGTTTGTAGCACCATTTTTGATCAACTGGTTTTCCTGTAATTCTGAGATTTTTATACCTCAGAAAGTGAATCCCTCCATGTTAGCTGTCTTGTTTCAAAGCCTCTTCCCATTTTATTTATTTTGTCCGCTAATAATGTAATTTTAGTAATGCAGATCTTCCACTAAATCTTGAGATTAACCTTGGCTTTATTGATAATGGAATATTGTGAACTGTATTATACTTTAGAAGAATTCATTGTAGATACATCTCATTTGTTTCTATGTCTTCAGAGATCACATACAGTACAATTTCAGGTTTAACACATTGGGTGCACTACCTATCTGAAGAATTTTCTGCCTCTTCTTAAATGCAGGGAACGAAGCTGATAAATATTTCAGTATTGGGCTCATGTTATGATTTTGAAGTTAAATACAATGGCAATGAAACAGCAAAGTAATTTTAAGGGTCAAATTCCGGCCCTACTGGTAAGTAGACTGTATGCAGTTCTCTTCATAGTCACTGGAAACTGAACATGTATCAGACATAAGTTTAAGTGTTATGCTATAGCAGTATGAATCTCAGTATCCGTACTTTGAACAAGATCATTCAAATGTTTTCCTAGCTGTGTTCTTGTAATAATTTAACTGTGCCTTAGATTATCCAGTTGCTTGGAAAAAAATATATATATATTTTTCCTGCACTAGTACCTGATCACATAACCAGAAAGAAAATAAATGAAGTTAAAGCTATTATTCCTCTAAATGCCCACTGGAAGTTTAACTCCCAAATCATTTTTGTGTTAATGCTAAGATCTTCAATTGATTTAAAGAGAGTTAAAACAAAATACTCCCTGACTCTCTTGGCATACCAGCAGTTTGTAGAAAAACCTGTCACATGTTCACTTGTGCTTTCTTGTAGCCATTTAGGAATATCTGATAAAATTAAAACTGATAGCCTAATATTTAAATTCATGTCTTTCTGTACTGAGCATAAAAAAAAGCACAGCTTGCTTTTTCTACTCTCTTCTACTATAGATTTGTTCTTTTCATAGGTTTTTTTTTTGTTGGTTTTTTTTTTTTTTGAGTATGTCCTTCAATTTCAAATGAGAAATAAGCCTATCAGTCTCTATTACCAGTACGTATTACTGCAGATAATCAACACAGCTAATAATCTTTACAGTTTGCTGTAAAGCTCATAGCAGCATCAACTGGATATAAATTTAGCAATCATTGGGAACTTATGAGTGGCATTTTGGCACTCAGTGATGTTATATGTCCAGGAAAGAGAAAATATTTTCCTCATTATGCCAATTACCCTTAGCATGTTTGTGGTTCAGGTGTGGTGCCCACACTTGGCTGGCTGTTAGTAATAATGTCTGCTGTCAACAGTTTCTTGGAAGAGCACTTGCTTCTCTTCCCCTCTGAAGTCTTCTGCTCCCTACTACTGCTTCTGAACCACTTCTTCTGAAGTGGTTAATGCAGTTTCTGTTATTTTTGTTGCTTGGTTCATGTAAGAATACTCTGGCTGGTCATCTGGTATCTCACTTTATATATCTGCTACATGGCTGCTTACGGAATGCCTGTTAATATTAATTTACTGTGAATTTATCCTTTACTTATTCCAGAGAAAAATGGTAATAGTATATTCATTTAGAGCATCTAGATGTAGACTTAGAAGTACAGGCTGACTCACTTTACAACCTCAGAGCAGGAGACATGTAGTCAGTGTCAGAGACGTGGCAGTTTTGAAACAACAGGCCCAGCTCTTTATTTGCTCCTAATCTGTTGGATTTGCTACCACTAGTCAGGTGTTTGCTACCGATCAATTGACAGGAAAGCTCTGAAACTCTTCTTCTATACCTTAAACTTGGGGTTCACTTTTTTTAGAGGACCACAAGTTGTTTTGTCAAAGCAGATGTTGTCTTTTACACTTGATTGACCACTTAATGACTCTGACTCAGCAAGAGGTAAAACTCTTTCAGTCTTTGTGACTAGCCTCATATTGTTCTGTATTTTAATATGTAGCTCATTACTAGGTCTTAATTAGACCAGACATTATTCTGGTGATTCCCCAGCCTTTTTTCTGGCATTATCATAGCAGTGATACAATCTGCAAAGTGTTTGATGGAACAGTAAGAGGTGCAGGTTAGTTTTTGGTGCAGTTTGAAGGAAAATTATATGTAAAATGCATGTTAAAATAACATTAGTTTATTAATCCTAGGAAAGTTTGAAGACATAAACCCATCTAGTCCTGTTCAGAATCTCAAGTTCTGTCCATACAAGAAGACTAAATGTAAGATTAAACTTCAGATGAATCTCAAAAACAAAAAAAAAAAACTGTATAACATGCAGCAGGGTTGGACAATCATCATCAAGAACATGATGAGCCAGGAGGAAACAAGAGCAGGCTCTCTTCATTCTCAAAGGTAACTGAAAGTCTTGAGCAGATCTGCCATTTTATCTGGCATCTCTTAGATAGAAGCAAGTGCCATGCAGCACACATCCATGGGGAGCCTGAGACATCCGACCTTCATGTGTGTGTTAAATTGAGGAAGAACTGTAACTACTGTGTGCATGCTGTGTCATCAGTCTGTGCTTGTGTAAAAGCCACTGGTGTGAAATTTGCATTCAGAACAAGAGGCTAGTGCTAAGTAGGGCAGCCTGTAAAATCCTAGACAAAAGGCCAAAGTCTTTGTATCCCACCTGGAGAAACTCTCCATGCGGAAAAGCAAATGTGGCTGGGAAAACCTGGATTGTGCGTAGTCCTACTCCTGCTACTGTTTGGGTGAACATTTCTATACTGCTCAGGGATAGCCTGTGTCTAAAACAGTGCCATTTTCAAGTAAATTTAAAAGTACTTCTACTTCTAGTTTATCCCTGGATTGCTGCATCTTCAGGGACTGAAGCCAACGGGGTCTACATCTCTGATTGTGCCATGGAGTTTGCTTTTTCAGGTACTACCCAAGCTGCGTTGGCTCAAACAAAATTCTGGAAATTCGTTTTCCTAGCGCATGGCTTTTATGATGTAAAAATAAAAGGAAAAGCACCTGGTCTTTGTTATGCAGTTGATACATACCTAACTTTCTAATGTTAAATGATCTAGAAGAAATAATATAAGGGTGGATCTTTAACCTGTTCAGAATGAAAGAAAGAAAGGGCAAGAGGAAGAAACATTTGTTTTCACACAAACACATGATAATTATGAAGAAAAAAATATCAGCAAAATAAATAGTGACTAGCATATAAGAACATAAAATAACCTAGAAAAATATGGGTGGATAACATCCTGCTTCATTTATGATGTACTATATTGTATAACAGTCTTATTTTCTTTAGCTTGAGTTCAAACAGAACAAACAGGTCTCCTATTTGCACATCATTTAATGAGATACAGATTGTAAGAATGTTGCATGCTGTTAGTCACCTATTCTAAAGTATTATGGTTTTCATGTGGAAATGCTGGCAGGTGCTTATGTGTTCACTTACTTATTAGCATTTATTTGTATGTACGTGCATGAGAGAAGGTTCACCGTAGTTGGAAGACTATCAAGAATTAAGAAACTAAGGCAGTATTAAGTTTACAATGCCTGATAAACAGAAAGAAGGACCATTAAGCTACCAAAAAGTCAGAGATGGAATATAAAATCACTATTTTATAAGCACTGGGACTCTTGAAAAGAACATAATCTGAGGGAACAAATTTTTGCCAAATATCT
>JAPSGF010000002.1:44379994-44457184 GCA_035772895.1 Perdix hodgsoniae
AAGAGAAGAGAAGAGAAGAGAAGAGAAGAGAAGAGAAGAGAAGAGAAAAGAAGAGAAAAGAAAAGAAGAAGTAAAAATGCTTTTGAAGATTGTTTTTTAAATATCTACTTCAAATCAATATTCACAAATATTTATAGTTGGTAGCACTCTTTTCAATACTGACTTTTATTGCAGATTAAGGAGAGACCAAATGAAAGTTCCTACACTAAGTAACAATTATAAAAGTCACATTTTCACAGCTCTGTAAGCAAACTACAGAAAGCTGTCTCAGAATTAATGCACGGAATGACTCCAGCTTGATTCTACGCTCTTCTTCCTAAATATATGTTAGGTCCTGTTTCCCAAATGTATTCAGCCATGTGATACGTAGTACCAGCTCATTCATATCAGATGAAGTGTGACTGGAAATAAAGCTGGATCTTTTTAAGAAGACACAGTCCTTTGCTCTATATTTCCAAACCAAAATAGCCAAGTTCATTGTATTTTTGCCTACATTTCATTACTGATCCTTTTCCTTCTAAGTGAAGACTAATGTAAAGACAATTGCTAAAGAAGCAGCAATCATAATACCCTATACTAACTAAATTCAGACTTACGGCTACTCACAGGAGAAATACATGACAGATCCATTGTTCTGTATTAGCAGGATATTGTCCCAGTATATGAACACATGCAAACTTTGAAGGCTTTGAATATTTAAGGCAAGACACTAGTGGCTCATCCCAGTGGGAACCACAGAAAAGGGGAACCTGATTAAATTTAATGTCATTGTCACTTTTTTTTCCATTGCTAAGAATTATATAGGTAGCCATAGCTACCACACTGTTCAGACACCATGACCACAATATTCTCCCTCAGAGGTTGGCGTCAAGGGCTGAATTATTCACTCCAAGAATGTGATTCATTACTAGATGTGATTCTTGAAGATTAGAAGTTTTGTCAGTACATAAAATACATATACATATTCTAGAAGCTTATTTTAAAATTACTGCAACACCCTCACCAACCTGACCAGCTACCAGTTTTCAGAAGCATCACATAAGTTTGGAGTACATCTGTCCCTGCACTGCCCCACTCAGAAAACTTTGAATAACTGAGCAGTTTTTACTGTTCACTGTACTGCAAAAGATGACAATGAAAACTAAAGTAGGGTTACGTAGGAAACTGCTTAAAGACCCTGAAATTAAAACGTTTTAAAACTAGTTGCTTAGAAATGTTTGCCTGCATGAGCTGTCCCCTTATCTATTGTTTATTCTGCTAAATGAAATCTCAAATATATATACTGTTTAAATGCAGAAAGTGCATAGCTCTGTTTTTCCACTGCTTTTTTTGTTGCTAACTCCCATTTCTGTAGACTTGCCTCACAGTGTTATTCCTAAATTGGATAGACTAATTAGACTCATTTCCATCCCAAATAACTTCTGTGAGCATGCCTCATTTACCACTCACTGAGATACATGAATAAAGAAATGTCTCTATCTACAAGGATCTGCCTAGTGTAAAATGGCTGGTACCTCTATCATGCTTAAAGAATAGCATTATTATTTTTTCCTCAGCGCAGTATTAGTAGCTGATTTTACATTTTTGCTCTTTTCTAAGTTCTAAAATAAATCTCTAGCTTACATTGCTTACAAAGCTTAATACGGCAGCAATCCTTTCACATATAACGACTACACTGACACAATACCTCTGAGTTTTGCTGGGCTTAGGGGGTTCAACAATGAAGAGCATGAGATGGGCAGAACCATTAACATTTATGCAACTTGATCTCAACAGGGAAGCCGATGATAGGCAAAGTGGCCAAGAGCCCTATTGTATCCCTGGTAATTGTTTTTTCAGTGTTCAGTGTGAGGCAGGATTATTGGGTATTGCTGCTAGGTGAGCAGAGAACTGCAGTACTCCGAGTGATTTTCTCAGAAACTTTGTGAGCCTGGGTCTCTGCCTGGAGTCCATGGGAGATGCATGGCAAACCTGAGCAGACTCCTGAGTTAAAGGCAAAATCTGACTGCCTAGGAGAGAAATACAAATATACAAATACTAAATACTGTCCACTTCACCAAAGTTTATTTTAATGAATGAAGATTCATTTTGATTAAAAATGAGACTAAATAAAATGTGTTAGTTGCAAGGCAGCAATTGGTGTCATGTTACCCTAGCTGGAAGAAAGCAGTTTTTACTGTTTTCCATTGGTGATGTTTCTTAAATTAATTGTTATGTTTGCTTGAGCTTTTTTTCTTCTTTCTCCCAGAAAGCTTTAAAATCTGATACCTACTGCAAATTCAGGAAAGAGCTTCCTGAATAATATAGCAGGTGTTATTGAATACTTAATTTTCTAAGTTAGATACACACATATTTCAATGTACCTATCTATTATTATTTAGTATTTTCTAACTTGTCAGAGGCCCCTACTCGCATCAAGTATTTTCTCTTCCAGCAGCCAGCCCTGTGAAACTAACACAGAACAGGATTACAGAGCTGAGCAAGTGAGGAAGGAGTCAGAGCACTGGGTTCTCTATTTACCAGCACCACAAAGATGATAAAACTCTTGTCTCTACAGAAACCAGAGCCACTGTGATTTCTGACTACCATGTCATTTTCTGAGAGGTAACCCCAACCCAACTAGAAATCCTTGATTGCATGCCTGTGGTTTTCACAAGGAGCTGCCCCCCATCCCAAGAGATGTGTGCCCTGCAGGCCTATGGCTGGCCACGTGAGATGCAGCATGCCTAGCCCCTGGCACTGCTGGTGGCAGTGCTCCAGGCTGTCACCCCTCTAACTCCTCCCAGGGAGGCACCCAGGGAGCATCTCTCACACACACTGATCAACCACAGGCACGAGATAACAAAAAAAAGCAAATACTGCACCAATGTGGTCTTAAGTCAATATTTTGAGCTGCTGCCTGGACTGTTTGATGACAGCCAGAGGTTGGAGGTCACCTACCTGTTGACGGTGGCACTGGGAGTACAGGAGGCAGGGTCAGCAATCATCCATGCTACTGTTCAACTAGGTTTGTTTGCTGATCGAGTCTGTCAGCTACAAAACTCATTCCAGTCTCTCCTCTGGGAACTTTCTGCTGATACAGAAATAAGGGACGTAGAAAAACCTAGTTCTTCTTACCAACAGCTCCTCTTTAGTTCTTCTGAAATATCTTTTGCCCTTCTTGAAAACTTCTGGGAGATAACAGGGATAAATCCAGAGGGTTTGTCACTGAACCCAAAAGGTAGTAGGAATTGGTGCTAACACTACAGCTTGTGTCCACTACATCGGAGAGAGAGGCTATTTGTGTAAAGCTTTGCAAAGTCTGTGTTGTTGCTCTGCTCCGCAAAGGAAGCCTGGCATCTAGTGGACGTTTTGCTGTTGCATCACTTTTACCTTTTCACTTAGCAGAGCTGAGGGCTACCTATATAGAACCTATACAGAATTGAGCACCAATGTTCAGTTCATGCATATGACTGCAAGTTGTTGTGAGGTGACTAAGTCCTAACTATTGTTAGATGTTCATTCTGAGACTTTAATTTGTCTGTCTGCCACTTGAAAAATACATTTGAGCTGCTATTTTAAATAGCTCCTCTATGGGACTTGCTTTTCTACAGTACATTGTTTTCCATGTTTTGTTTTGTTTTGTTTTCCCACAGTGAATACAAATCTGTGGGGGAAAAAATCAGATTTACAATGAAATTGCTCTGAATACCTACTCAGAATGAGAGAATATAAGATAGAGTATTGATAAAAGGTACCATGGGAAGAACTCACAAGTTAGTGTCAAATGCATTTTTATATTTTCATAAGTTGTTCCAACAAGATGCAAGCAATGTTGAATTTCTTCTTTCCTTACATTTTGAATTTAACGTGAACATTCAGACTACTTCTCTTAAGCTTAAGTTTCTCTTTCTTCTCTTTCATGTTATTCTGAGCTTAATAGATGTGAAGTTTTAAGTGTTGTTTGGCACAGTTGCTTTCTTCTTCTGTGATCTGTTATTGTCATTTAGAGCAATATTTTGTTTTTATTACTCATGCTAAGTTATGCATTACTATGTACTTTGTCCAATTAAAAGTAATCGGATTAATTTTGGAATAAGATAATATGCAGTGTTAACAGAAAGCGAGGACACAATCCATGTGATTAAATTATTTTATGAATTAAGTACAGTTCTACAATATTTTTAATGTATTTCAGAAAAAAAAATCATAGTTTTCTCAAAACGAATTCATTCTAACTATTTCAATAGATGGATCTAAGTCTCTGAAAAATCTTAAGGAATAAAGTAGTCTTAAACCTGCTATCGCTAAGCCTGGCACAAGCCCTCAATGGCACTTTTCTCCCCCTGGTGGACATGAGCTCTGCTTGGTTTCTGAATCAGCCAGCATCCTTATCCTGCTTATGCATTGGACGACCTGATTTCTGCAGGAAATGATAGCCAATAGCAGACAAAAAATGTAGCACAGAAGTCGTTTTTTACTACAGATAGCAGTGGTGAGTTATCATTCTAGACTGACACTGAAGAAATTAATGGAGCAGTAATGAGACACTTGACAGGCAGATGATGTAACTTGTATTGTTTTGGTAGGAAATTCTGACATGAATAGATTGTGTAACCAAATATCCATAGAAAAGACAAAGGCCAAGGAATAGGCATTTTATTATTCTCGGTCTTTCTAAAGGAGACAGTGTAATTCATTTTTTAATAAAGCTAAGACAGAAGTGATAGAAATGTTGATGATGTTACTTAGATAATTTCAAAACTGAACTGTCAGCATAGCAGTGAATTAGAAAATAATGCACTGCAGCACTAGCAAACATCCCTTTGGCATTTGCATTGTATTTGAGTTTAATGCTACTCAATTAAGGGTATGTTTGTTTTCATCCCGAAAGGTTTGTTCTGTTTTAATTGAAAATCTCAACAAAGCTTAAATGCAAAGCAGCTCACAGCATGCCTTCAAAAACACTTACTCAATGTTCCTTTTGCTTGGCTCTCCAAGAAGAGGTGAATATAAAATGTGAGAAATTGAAAATTTCTCTGGAGATAAGTTCAGTGCGATACTTTTGTGCTGGTTCTCATGGTTACAAAAATAGATCTTTTGTAAGCATATGGTACAGCAAAAAAACAAGAATGTTGCATTTATGTGGCCATCAGTCGATAGCTGCTTCACAGACAGCTACACCAGCTTCCTTTCCCCACATCTGAGTCTGAGTGCCATTAGCTGGATGATCCCTGTGCTCCAGCCCTTGGTCTTGCTGGGTTCTGTGAGCGTGGAACAAGAGGCAGAGGGAAAGCTGCTCTTCTATGTGCTGGCCATGACTGTCTGTCTGTGATACTCATCACAGTGTGGTGGGCAGCAGGGGTAAGGGTACTCTTGTCCACTACAGCCCTTACCACAACATCACCATAAGAAATATCTAACCTCAGCAACAGCTTCAGTTAGTGTAAGGGGTGGTGAACGCTGTGGGCTAAGCAGTGACTTGTGTTTCCTTTGGTCCCTACATTACAGAGAGGTAGAGGCCAAAGTGAGAGGAAAGAGCAAACAGTGGGAGGCAGTAGAATTTTTAGGTGTTCTTCCATTAGTCATAGCTTGAGACCAAGAGTATTTATACGCATTTGCCTTTTCCCTCTTTTCATTCTTCGTACAGAAGTAGGAATATGGAAGTTTGATGCACTCCTGATAATTTACTTAAAGCCCAAACTGTAAATAACCACTAATATTTTCTTCATTTGAAATATATACATACCAACGAAAGAAAACATTTTAAAATCAACTCTGTGAACTTGTTTGTGTGATATTGTTGTCTTGCAAAGTAAAAAGAAGTGAGAAGGTTAAACTGTGGAAAGCCTCCACAAGTTCTACATATTGCTCTTGTTAAAATCAGGTGCAAGAAGGAAGGCTGAGAATCTGGAGACCATGATAATGAAACAGAGAAAAGACAGAGAGAGAGAGAGAGAATCATTTAAAAATGTACTGGGAGGGGCTGCAGGAGATCATCCAGTCCATTCCCTGCCCAAAGGCAGGATCAACTTGTAAGTACGCTGACTTTGACAGATGTTTGTCTAACAGGCTCTTAAAAGTTTCTAATACTGAAGAATTTGCAACCTTAACCAGATCTTACACTCCAAGTTTAATTATTTCTAGGGCTTTTAACCAATTCCAGAGTCTAATCTAACTATGTTTCTATGGCTTACAGCTATTCTACAGGATTCCAAAAGTTATGGATATGCCACACTGTGCAAATCCACATAATGTATGGTGCAAAAAGTCTTATAAAAGTCAGCATTTGCTCTTTTTTTTTTTTTTTTCCCATATCCATATGCCTTTCTGCCTTAATGCAAAATATAGGACTGGTTTGATGTTGCTTTTACATAAATTCACACCGGCTGCTGCTCTTTAGGTTGGGGCTGTGGATGGGTATTAAGTGTTCATAACTTTTTCAATTTTTGTTACCATAATCATCGCCTCTCATTAGAAGTCTTTCAAGATTCAGCTGCTTGTGTTGTAGCCCTTAAAAAGTAATTGCAATTTAATTTAGAGTTAATGCAAAATCTCACAACACAGATAACAATAGGAAATTGTCATCCTTTCCTCAAACTTTTACACAAGTGAAGATTTTACTGGGTGCAAATCATTAAATGCAACCTAATAACTGTAAGCTTTACTATGAAAGAGTTTATAACATGACATAAATTAATTCAAAAGCAGTTAGAATTAAGAAAATGTTATAATCCTTTTTTAATTATATGAGCTTTTCTAAATTAAAAAGATTTTAAGATATACTCTTAATGAAAGAGGAGATTATGAAGTTTGGCGTAATATTGTGGTTTTAGGAATAAAACTTATTTTCCTGGGAAGGAAAATACAGTGAAACAAAGTGCATCAATCCAATTACAGATGTAGAAAGGAAGAAAGGAACAGTAAACTGCAGATGGAACTGTATCTGTACTTATTCCATTATTGTATTGCAAACCTGGACTCCAGTTTTTAAATATCAAAAATTGAAACAAAAAAAATTTAGTTGATTATAGAGAAACAAAAATATAACCAATGTGCTAACAACATTTTTTTTCTCTGAGAAAAAGAACTTAAGTATATTTAGGGTTAGCTGATCTTTCCATTCAGTGCAGGCAAGGCTTCCTTTAGCACTCTATTTGCTGTAAAATAAGGGTTTAGAATTAAAAAAAAATAGAGAGAGAGACATAGGAAGGGAAATACATGTAAATGTACTTAATGAAAGACTGTACAGGCCTTGCTCCAGTTTGAAAACAAGAACAAAACATGACAGAATCCTTTTACTTTTTCTACCTTAATGACGTACTAGTGAAGAAACTTTATTTGCTGAAACCCGAATTTTGCCTTAAAAGATGCTCTTTCTTAAGTCCAATTTGGTCCTTGTATCTGAAAAGGCAGCTGGGAAAAATATCTGGGTCAGGTTTTACAAATTCTTTTTTTTTTTTTAAACAAAGTGTATTTGCAAAGGTGTATTATGCATATTTGTTTATGCTTATTATTATGCATATTTGTTTATAATTATTTATGTTTTTATTTATTTATGCAAACACCTGAGACACTGCGTTGGTGAAATATGAGGTCAGTTACATGAACACTGAGCCAAAGAACTTCCTTTTCCTGTTCATTTTTACTCTCTCCTCTTATAATCACACAGTGTTGAAAACATAAAGGTATGAAAGAGTTTCTGTAGCATAGCCTGGTAACAGTAAGCACGATATAATCCTTCAGAAATATTTGTTCCATTTGAGTCAGAAGGATTAAAATATTTTTGTGCATCCATTTTGAAGCTTATGCTGCTCACCAAATGGCTCCTTGGGGAAAAAAAAAACAAACTACAAAAAAAAAACAAAACCAAAAAACAGAGCAGTAATTACTCTGCGATTTTCAAGTTATCTGGCAAGTCTCATACTTGGGCAATGAACCCAAGGTCCTTGGAAATGATGTATTTGTATACATCTCTGAAGATAAGTTCCCTTTAAAGTTCTGAGGACTGGCAAATAGACAGCTATGGTGTGTCTATCACCTGTAATATCTAGTTTCCAATGCTAACTAGTTTGCTTATAAACCACTGTTTTTGTTTTTTTTTCCTTCAGCCATCTGCTACTGATTGTGGGCTTTTACTGCTAATCTTACCAGTAGTTAACTAAGTAAGTTTAGGTAGTAAGTACCTAAACCTTAGCATGTTGGCAGTTTTCCTTGTAATGAAGAAAATCTAAATATAATACAAAGAGAAATAAAATGTGATTATCAGTAGTGTAAACTGTCCCGCTAAGGACATCTGATTAATAAATTATGATTATTTGTTTAAACGTAAATTACCGAATGACGGTGCTGCGTAGAAAAGCATTGTCAAAAAGTCTTTTAAAGTTCTCATTCTGAGTCCATTCTCAGCTTTACACAGAGCAGCTGAAGTCCATCACCCTCACATCCTGAGGTCATCCAGTACAATCAAACTCTAAGTTACATGCTTGCTTTTTCTAAGTAGGTCAAATTTCTTGCAAACAAATATCTTGTGACCCATTATTGCAGGTCTTGTTACTCAAAGATCTGTATTATATGAAAATTACCCAGTTCTCACAGTAGGTTTTGTCATACTTATATTTTCAGAAATGTCCCCGGTTTTTAAAATAACATCTTATCCTTGACTACATCCTGTACAGAATGGTTTAAAAGATCTAAGTAGTCTTGCTGTGAACTCTGCATGGGTGAACCACCATGCCCAAATGACACTACAGAAGAAACAATTAAATGTGAAACTCCTTGATTGTTCCAGTGAAACTGATAGTCTAGCCTCAGATAAATCTATCTCCAACTCAGCGTATCCTTGGAAGGAACAGATGTGGACAGGAAAAAGTGTTCTGGTAGAAGCCGTAAGTTGAAGCTCCTGTAATGGAGACTTCAGTCAGCCAACCTAGAAAGCTAGTTCAGACTAGTCCAATTTCATTTCTTACAACACCAGGAAATGTCAACCATTGTATCTTTAGGTCCACACCTTATGTACCTTCTAGAGGTACACAAAAAGGAAGTGGTACCAACCCTAGTAGTTGTCATTCACAATCAAATGTCTACTCCAGCACACGTAGAAAGCAGTAGAGTGTGTTGTTTTGCTTTGTTTTCTTTTCCCACTGAACTGAATGCTCTGCACATAGACAATCATTCCAGTGCCGGTATTGCATACAGTATGATTACCTTAAGATAACAAATAGAGTTTGAGACATTGCATACTATTTTTAAAGTCATATTCACATTTTTGTAAGCAAATATGTTATAAACGTACCCATTTTAGGTGAAATTTTTTGAATTTCAAAACCTTATTTCATGTGCAGAAAGTATTTCTGGAAAATAACCTTCTTCTATTCATGTAATTAGGAATAGACTGGACATTACTCCTTTGGGCAAGTTCGATGCATTATGCTACTGCAATGATTTGTGCTTTATGTGTAACATGAAGACCAAGATAGAAAACCAATGAGGAAAGCGTATCTAAGCATGCAGGCGCATTAATATGTAATACCTGCCAAAGAACTCCACTAAAGTAGGCTCTTCCAAGGTGCTGACATAAAAAACAGAGAGGATGCTCCATGAGAACTTGATGTTACAGATACTCTAATTTGCACTACTGGCCGCGATATAGTAAAATGATCCAACAGGAGATAAAGTATTGATAGTAATTTATCAGTGTGTAAGCTCTCCAGAAATGCTCTTTGGGGCTTTGCCTTTGACCTTCCTTTCTGAGAATAGCCTTCTTTTCCTCTGCTCTTCCCAAATATCTACACAGTCTTATCAAAATGAAGTTAATTTGGACAGAAGGAAGAACAAGTTGGAACAGAAATGTCTAGGAACTGAAGTCCCTTAATAGCTCAGATAACATTTAGTACTTCCTTCTATAGTACTATAAATAAATAATTTTAGAAGTGCCAAAACGGTATCTTCAGATGACTGAAGCTTACTGTAAATTATTCGTTCACTGTAATATTTAGCCCAGTTTCCTAAGGAGGTCAAGTTTCCTCTCGGGCCAACTCTCTCCCTTTCTGTTCCCCACAAAGCCTTATGAAATGAACATCTAAACTGCAACCAAATTTGATAAAGAAGCAGAAGCCCTTTCAGTACATTCCTTGGAAGAGAAACTTGTAGGAACAGAAAAAAAAATCATGTTATTCAGTTAGCTGCTTAGTAGCTACTGAACGTGCTATAGTGGGTCAGCTCTCTTCACTGAGAGATGTTATCATGAGGGACTTAAATAGGAGGTGGAGACAGAACATAGACGAGGAAAGAGAGGGGCTGGAGGACAAAGATCTAAACTAATAGTTACCCAAGTTTCATTAATGCTACTATCTCAAATACAGTTTATCTTTTCACTAAACATTATCTTATAAGACAATGGCACAGAAAGTCCTTCATATTAAATGAGATTACTTAAATATGCCTGACTGCATTTTATGTAAGTCTTTGCAGGAGAATGGTAATGCAGTGTAGAAGGGTGGGAAGCTGTGCATGCTGGTCCTGAGCACACAGCCATTTTGATTTCTCTAAAAAATTACCACCATATTTACTGCTGTAGAATCCACTTATTGTACGATTCAGTTTCAAATCAGATTGTGTATTTCTTCAGGAGCATTATGCTTGAAATCACATGAGAATAAACTTAAAAACACAAACAGACAATATCAGTGGAGATATAAATAGCATCCAACAAGACATAGCTATTTGGAGATTAGTGATTTTTTCATAGAATCATAAAATCATAGAACGGTTTGGGCTAGAAGGAGCCTTAAAGTTCATCTAGTTTCAAATCCCTGCTATAGGCAGGGACACTTCCCATAGACCAGGTCGCTCAAAGCCCCATCCTGCCTGACCTTGACTGCTCCCATGGAGGGGGCATCCACAATCTCACTGGGCAACCTCTTCCAGTGTCTCACCACCCTCACAGTAAAAAATTTCTTCCTGATTTCTAGTCTAAATTTACCCTCTTCTTTGTCCTGTCCCTGCATGCCCTTCTAAAATGTCCCTCCCCAGCTTTCATGTAGGCCCCCTTCAGGTACTGGAAGGCTGCTATTAGGTCCCCCTGGAGTCTTCACTTCTCCAGGCTAAAGAGCTCTGACCCTCTCAGTCTGTCCCCAACAGGGGTGGTGCTCCAGCCCTCTGATTATCTCTATGGCCATCCTCTGGAACCATTCCAACAACTCCATGTCCTTCTTGTGTTGGTGGCCCTAGAACTGGATGCAGTACTCCAGGTGGAGTCTCATGAGAGCAGACCAGAGCAGCAGAATCACCTCCCTCAACCTGCTGGTCACACTTCTCTTGATGCAGCCCAGGATTCTGTCGGCCTTTTGGGCTGCAAGTGCACATTGCTGGCTGATGTTGAATCTTTCATCAACCAACACCCCTAAATCCTTCTCCGCAGGGCTGTTCTCAGGCCATTCTCTGTCCAACCTGTATCTGTGCTTGGGATTGCCCTGACTCAGGTGCAGGACCTTGCACATGGCATTGTTGAAGTTCATGAGGTTGGCATGGGCCCACATTTTATAAATGTTTAGCACCGTATCTAAAATACCATCTGCCTGACCTAATGAAATGGTTAAGAAGTGCAACATCCTAAATTCAAAAGTTATTCTTTATTTTCTCAGTCAAATACTTAGAAAACCAAGAAATTCAGACAAGTGGAGGAAATTAAAATAAAACTAAGATTTTTTTTTAGTAAAACAAAGAAACAAAAATTAATCTTGAAATAATATTGTTTGAGATTAACTCAACTTTACATAATAAGAAATATATTAGAACAATATTTCCTAGTAAACATGAACTGTGCCAGTCACTTTTAAAGTACCAAAAAAAAAAAAAGAGAGAGAGAGAGAGAATTATGTAAAGTAATGCCAGTGCTGTTCTGTAAAACCAGTCTTATCCTCTTATTCTTCCTCAAAGGGTGTTCTTTTTTTATTGTCTCTCAAATAGAGAAAGCTGTCTATTCATTGGGCAATAAAAAGGAACACTCCCTTGGGTAAGAAAGAAAAGACACAGCTCTGGGACAGTTCTGACCTGAGGTCTTACTCAGTAATCACCACGCTGCTCACACATCATAATAGTTTGGATATTCGTGCATTTAAGTACAGTGGGGTTGCTACAGCAACGTCATGTACAACGCACAACTCCCATTGCTTTCCCAACTGCAGCTGTAAGAACTAGTTCAAACATTTTATATATATATATATATAAAATTTATTATCAAGTGCAAACTCATCTCCACTCAACAGCTTGTCAAGTTGCTCACAATTTATAACAAAGCTGAAACACCTACCACCAATCCTACACAATATCTGGGGCAAGCCCCAACAGGTGTGCTATGGGAATCTGTGTCACAGACTCTGTTGATTTCATATCACTTTGATGTAACTTTGGCATGTTCTAACACTGTAGTCAAGGTAGACCATCACTTTTTCTGAACACGAGACAGGACATCTACCAATATTCCTAGTTGTGACAGGGCATAAAAAGGGCATCAATTAACAGTAAAAGAACAGTAGTTCAAACAAAACAAATGGCCACAGATGCATTTTGTCTTGGCCACTGTTTACTAATGAACAACAATTTTACTAATAACTTGTCAGTCGGTAAAATGGCACGAAAAATAAGGCTTTTTCTTTCTGGACATATATCAAACTGTTACAATTGATTTTACTTCTACTCATGCTTGACAATGCTTGAATAAGCATCGATTTTGAAAAGAGCAATTTTAATCTGATAATTTTGGTTTCAACTCTTGCTGTTTGGGAAAGTTATATATCACTGCTGCATAAACCCTCGTAATTATCTCAGAAGGCCTACATACCATCTGGTATGCTTGTTTTTATCACTGCCAGAGCCACAAAACTGTAGTTTAAGTAAAAAAGTGTCAAATTTAACAGCTCTAATGTTGCATGTACAGTAATTCACTATGTAAATAGATTATTTATAAATTTCTGCTTCTGAGGTTTACAACAGGGTTCTTTAGAAGATCTCACAAACCACCCTTCAAAACAATAGCAGACAGCAATCTGTCAGGTCTCCTGCAAGTATTAGCTAATTGGCATCACCAGCACCTCACGGGAAAAAAAAAAGAAGAAAAAAAAAAGTTTTGCCTTCTTTGCTTGCCAGGAATTCCATATAGCGTGCTAATAATACTGATACCTTCCAGTTACCTTGTCCTTTCAAGTTCAAAGTGCTGTGAAAAATTGAAATAATCTGCTCCAGCACTTTCCAGATTCATGCTAATTCCTGTTAACACAATGCTTTTTAAAATCTAACACATTCTGGAGTGCTGAATTTCATCCCTTTCATTTTCACTGTTTTCTTAGCTTTCACCTGCTTTCTTTTCCATGTTCTGGAATTCATGTCTTTTCCAACCCCTTCCCCCCAACTCTGCCATGCCCTGAGATTGACTGAGTAATGGATGGGAGTCAAAAATACAGACTGAGCCGACACTAGCCTGTACACTTGCTTTCTCCAGAGCTGTCTTCCTTTCTCCAGTCTTCTATTAATACTTCTTTAGCAGTTGACTTTGAAGTCAGTCAAGCAATGTGGTTTAACATCTGTTACTCCTGAATTATTCTCTTCTTGAGGAAAGAACGGGCTGAGGGATGTCTGGCTTTTAAAACTGCAGATGTTTTCAAGTGTTGCTGTAAATCTGTGTGAGACAATCGTATCAGACGTGCTGATGCTTGTAATGATGAATTGCAAAAAAGTGATAAGCTTTGTGATGGTTATTAGATCCCAGGAGGGAGCTAATCCCACATGTTCTGATGGAAGTGTCCACGTGGCCCATCTTTTTTCATCCATCTTGGTTCTGGTGCCTCTACAAACTGCTCTGTACCCTTTTACAGCAGTGATGAGCCCCTTAGTTGGATGGAATGTGCCCGTTTGCAAATACATCAGCTGGCAGTACCCAAACCCTGGGCAACAGGCAGATCCCTCTCCTCTTCTTAAACTGACCAATGCATTAATCACCTTGATTATGAATTGCAAAGGAGAATTCTCCTAGAAAAAGCCCAGAATGGTTGCTTTTTTATGACACCAGTGATTCCAGCCTTGCGCTCATCTTTCCGTAGCAGAATTTAGCCCTCATCAGATGATAACCTCGGATCATAGAATCATAGAAACATAGATTCATAGAATGTCCTGGGTTGAGAAGGACCTCAAGAATCATCTAGTTTCAACCCCCCTGCTATGTGCAGTGTTGCCAACCACTAGACCAGGCTGCCCAGAGCCACATCCAGACAGGCCTTAATGATTTCTGTAACATCAGGAGTTCCACCATCTGGAAACCACCTTTGCAAATCCACCCACATCCATCTCTGTCGGGAAAATCTCTTCTGTTCAGTTTAAAAGTTCAGCTTCCATGTTTCCTATTTTAAATCCTTCACTGTCCAAATATTAGATTCATATCTGATCGAGAGACATCTTTCCCAGAGCTTGGTTTGGAAAGAGGTTCTTCCAAATCCTTAGAGCTTAATCACGTCACTTATTTCCCTGTCCAGTGCTCAGCTCTATATTCTTGCTCCTGGCTGCACTGCATTTGGAATAAGAGAAGACACCAGTGAGAGGCACAGGAGCCCAGATCACTTCTCCTTGCTTGTTTTCCTGACAGAAGGGGAAAGAACACTTAAATCGGGTACAAACGCGTTGAATCATTTGCTTGTGCTGATGATTGCACTGTGCTGTGTTAAGGTTATAATGGCAACTTGACACCAGACAACTTGAGAGTTCCCTTGAAGCTAAAAGACATCATTGTAACGACGATGATGATGATTTAGAAACGGGCAGACAAGACTTGCTTTATTTTTCCCACAATACTGCCCAAGAGAAGTAACGCAGCCGTAAAAGGCCCGAGAGGCCTCCCCCCCGTGTGTGCGCGGGACGCCCCCGCACGCCGCGCGCGGGAAACGAGCGCAGCCCCGCCCCCGCGGAGCAAAGCGCACGCGTCCGCTGCTTGGGCGCGTTGTTGGCTGGCGGGTGGTGACGTCACAACGGAGCGCCGCGCCTGGCCGTGTTTCTGGCCGGTGCTACCTGCCGCTGCTCGGCGTGCGCGTCGCGCCGCGCCGCCTCTCTGCTTCTTGTTTCCGCGTGGATCCCGATGAGCGGCAGGTGCCCGAGGGAGCGGGTGGCACGACCGATCCGAGCGGGTTGTGCGTGCTTGCGACTGCGTGTAAAGGGGCTGGGGCCGCCCCGCGTGGTCTGCGCGTCCCCGTGGGAGTGCGGCTCGCCTCCGGTCTGGTCCCGCGGGATCAACCGAGCGCATCCCGCTTCTCTCCGCAGGTGGTGAAAGACGCCGGGCTGGCGCGATGAGTCTCTTCAACCTGGACCGCTTCCGTTACGAGAAGAGGAGGACGAGCGCGGAGCAGGATGGGCGGCCTGCTGCTGCAGCCCCGGCCCAGGAGGATGGCAGCCCTGCTGCTGCAGCCCAGGCCCAAGTGAGCAGCCCTGCTTCTGATGGCGGTGGGAACGATGCGGCAGGGAGCAGCAGGCCGGGCAGCCCAGCCTCCAAGGCGGCAGGTGGGTCAGGTGTTGTGTGTGCAGTGAGGTGTGAGTGCTGCATTGCTAGAAGTAAAGCACTCTGCCCTTCTTGTGCTGCGGGATTTGTTGTTGGTGGTGGTGGTTGTTTTATAAAGGTGCTTCCCTGTACACACGTTTCACAGCAGTTTCCATAAAAGCATCCATACAGTGCATGCTGTGCTTGAATCTGTGCATCCATGGTCACCTGGTAACCAGAGATGAAATAATTTCAATTCAGCAAGCAGGCCATGTTTAAAATACATAAAGCATTCCTGTTTATTGATGCTCATCTTAAACTAACGAAGTTTATGGCCTTTTCAGGCCTTACTATAAATACAGCCTTGTATAGAAATAACTTTTCCGCTAGATTCTGATATGGACTGGAACAGGTTGCCCAGGGGGGTTGTGGATGCCCCATTCCTGGAGGTGTTCAAGGCCAGGCTGGATGTGGCACTGGGCAGCCTGGTCTACTGGCTGCCAACACTGCACGCAGCAGGGGAGTTGAAACTAGATGATCATTGTAGTCCTTTTCAACCCAGGCCATTCTAGGAATGCAACGTGGGATATGACAGATAAAGCTGAAGCCAGGTGTTCTTGCTTTTGTCTATCAGCTTGGCCTGGTTTTGCAGAGAGCAGAGATGCCTGTTGTTTGTTATCAGAAACTGATTGTGTTAGGACTTTTGCAGTATTTGTCCCATGTTCTGGTAGTAGATTGTGGTTTTAATGGAAATCTGAAAAAAACACCTTGCTCATATAGGAGTTGATTAGCTTATTTGGCTGATTTGTGGGAGCATTGTTTGGATTCAGTTGATACCACTGTGCAGCTGTAATGGCTCTCAACTACGTAATCACTCAAACTTTTTTTTCACCTTGTTACACTGATAGCTTTTCAGTTTCTGAGGTTGTGGGAATGGAAGAACAAAAACTATTTGTTACTGATTGTTTTATACAGCTTGGATGTTCTTATTTAGTATAACTTCTGATACAGATGTCAAGATAGAAATGTCATTGGAGAGATCAGACAGGCTTTGATTACGTGTTTAGATAATGAAGGAGCAGCAATATCTGTTGTTGTTAAACATTTGTTCCGCATGCAGCTTACCCTTGGAAGAATGTTTATTGTACTGCCTTATCTATATGATAAGAGAACTTTTCTTGTAAAGGAGGAGTTCCTTTTTCTTTAACAGATCCACCCGACAGTGCTATGGTAGGTAATTATTTTTCTGTGAATTTTGATGTTATGCAGGGTTAATGTTTTCAATATCAGTGAAGGCTTTGTGTTTCTAAATAAAGGGATGAAAGCCTTGGCTTGTTGGCTACTGCATAGGTAGGGCAAAGGATGGAGGGAGTGGAAGGGAAGGAATATACTGCTTAGAGAGGCATCGGTTCTCTTGTTGAGAGTACCGATATATGAGGTAATAAAAGGCAGCCTAAAAAAGGAACTGTTGTGGGGGGTTAAGTAATTATGAGAGAAGTAGTGAAAGGCAGTTGTGACCAGCAGTAAATAGAGTTGGGTAGAAGTGCAGGGCAAGCTCCTGACTTCAATAAGATAATATGGACATATCTATGATTTAGAGCAGGGGTTCTAGTTAACACTTTAAATTTAGTTGTAATTATTAGTACTTACATCAGCTAGTGCTTGTATCATCTTCATCTTTCACAAATACTGAGTGTTTCAGAATTCTTGGTGGTTTTCTGATTTTTCCTCACAGTTGCACACCATTTCTATGCAGTGCATTTGAATAAACTATTTTTTAAATTAGGTCATGTTTTCTTAAGTCAATAGAAGTTAACTGAAAATAAAGTATTCATATTTTGTCTGTAGCAGATAAGATACCAAAGTGTGAAAGAGTAAACTACATTGGTTTAGCAATTGCACTTTCTCCTTGTTCCCTACATGGCATTAGGAAGACAGAATTTTTCTTTAAATAAAACAGGTACCTATTTTTTATTTCTTGTATTATTGTGGAAAAGATGCAAAAATAACCTGTTTATGGCACTATGTTCTTTCTTTTCTGCTAAATATGTAAGCAGAAGAGTTGAGTTACTTTGTACAAGGAGCTGTAGTTAAAAAGGATGTGCTCTAATTGCTTAGTAAATCATGCAAGGACAATGATTACCTGTATTTCTTCCGAAGGCCAACACAGTGGATTTGCAAAATATTCACATATGAAGCTGGGATAAAGGGAAGGGTGTTTCTTAGTTCATCTGTACAAACCAAAATAATTGATTAAATAGCTGGAGGCATTTCTCTTGTCCTTCTTAATTTGATATCATATGGTTATTTTTGTATATGTGAAAAGAGCTTTAAGATCAGTCTCTCGGTCTCCTTCCTTCCAGTGTCATTTCCGATGGATTTCTTTTGATTTCATTTTGCTGTGTATCCCAAAATACAGATTTAACAAAAAGATGCTATATGCTAATTTCATTCATCTGGGGAGAAAAAGTAGCCAGACTATGTCTCCTGGTCATGAAACAACATTATCTTTTTAGCTAAGTCTTGGTTCTGCCTGAGTGAACTAATATTGGCGGAGTGTCGTGCACCCCAGGTATATAACGCTCCTTGTTGCTTTGTATGGAACATACATACCTTACACTTCAACAAGCAGTTCTCAGTATGAGGACCAGAAGAATTAGTCATCTCAATGTGTTTGTCTATTTTGAAAATGATGTGGGCTTGCAGCCACTTAACCAAGTTGGAGATAGTTGGTTCTGAGCGTCACTTCACTGAGTGAGGATGGTAGAACCATCAACCACTGAGAGGCAGTTACTGGATTGCATTAGAGAGGTGCCTCTCTAAAAAGCTGGGAATCTGCATTGGAATGCTTAATTTAACTTTTCTGTAGAAATTAATAATTAAATAATGTACATGTTTGATTTTATTATATGGTGAAGCTGTCTTCTTAATTTTCAATTAGGCATTTTAAATTATTTAAATAGCCTGGTGTACTGAAATGTGAAATGGCGACATTATTCCAGTTGTGGAAATGAAGCAGAACTGTGGCAAAACTATATGATTAGAAGAGCTACAATCAAGAATTTCAAAATAAGATTTGTGTTCCAAAAGTGTGCTTATAAAACTTCAGCACTGAATGGAAATGAAAGTTGTAAATGAAATTAAACCTTTGTATACAGTGCTATTTTTGATGATTGACTGTTGTTGCTGATAGCCTTTCTGTTTAATTCAGGTGTGAAATGCAAATGATTGAACTCTGAAGTTCCAGCATTCACTGACACATTTTTGCTTGCACTGTGACTGCTTCTGCTTGGTATTCTCATCTGCTATCATTTCCTCCCTGGACAGAGGATGTCATGTCTTTTATGGAAAGGAGCCTTGATGATTTAAAAATGGTCTCTTTAAGAAGCACCTCAGACTTATTACTACTCTTTAGGATTCAAATAAAAAGACCTATTTGAAACAAAAATATTGATTAGCTTGTACACTTGAGCAGCGTGCCTTTGATACTTCTTTCTGAAATTGAATAGAAATTACCTGCCTTGTGACAATTAGTTTGTTGTGCAGTGGTATTAAGTGTAGTAAGCCTCAAAGTACTGCCCCCGTTTTGTTTTTATTTGGGGGAGAGAAGGGCTAGCCTATCTTGAATATGATGTGTGAATATGTTTGGGTTTTTTTTCCTTCCTCTCTGTGTAGGGTTACTTAAGTGTTTTCTTATGGCCTTAGAGTCAAACACTGATCCTGTGATTACAGGCATTCCTTAAAAGTCCCCTTTAATCATCATGCAGTCAGGGAATTTTGCCTCCAATAATTACATGCTGTGGCAATAACTATTTAAATGATTACTGCTATACAGTGTTATAATTTGCTCTAAACACATTGGAACCACTGCTCTTATTCTTTTTTTTTCCCCCATTTCTTCTAAGAGATTCTGTTCAGTGGAATAGATGGAAGAAGGAAGTAGTGCTTTTCTGAGAGGGAGGATGCCTTTTCCAGGCAGTTCATTTCACAGTTATGAGAGTTAAGAGCTGTCAGGAAGAGTAACTGGTATTTAAAGTACAAATAAATTGAAGAGAGCCCAAGTGAAGCAGTAAATACACTCTTTAATTTAAATGTACACTTCTTACAAGGCTTGTTCTAAGGAATAAAATAGTTTTTAAGATTGTGTTATTTTTGTAGGCTTAGTTTAAATCCAGTAAGGATGCTAAGTGAAGCTTTCATGAATACCTGTCAGCTGCATATTGGGCTACTTGCAGGAGGAGTGTGTTTGAAACATGCTCTAATAAAAAAAATAAATAAATAAAAATCATGAAAATGGTCTTTATCAGTTCTCTTAATTCTCTAGAGCTGGAATGTGTCATGACTTACCAAGATGTTTGAGAAGAATTTAATAGAAATATCAAAACACCTGTCAGTTCTGTGCTATTGTGATAACCCTTGCTTTGCTAGCCCAGCTTGATAACCTTGAGAAGTGATACACTTTAGAGTTTTTTTTTGATAGAGAGCAATTACCCACAATTTTACATTTAAGAGAAATGTGTGATACTTACCCCCGTGTCTCTTTTACATTCTTCTTAAAACTGTATAGAAATGGTTTTCACATAAAGCAAATCAGACATAAAAGGGACAATGTGCCTCCTTCTACATATGGATAGATAGAAGTACAAATGAGGAACTTCCTGCTGCCACTGTGGTCTTCTTGGTTGCAGGAAGGCCTGTTTTGGGACGCTTACTGCTCCAGAACTAGTGCTACTTCTAGGCTGCCCTTCTTAAATTTACATGTGTGTAGGCTTTTCAAGATAACATGGAATCATTAAGGTTGGAAAAGACCTCTAAGGTCACCTAGTCCACCCCCCACCAGTATTTCCCCACTAAGCCATGTTCCTGTATACTACATCTGCCCCTTCCTTAGGCATTTCCAGGGATGGTGATTTCCCTGGGCTGCCTGTTCCAATGCCTTACCATTCTTTCAAAGAAAAGTTCTTCCTCATATCCAACCCGAACCTCCTCTGGCCCAGCTTGAGGTTTCTCCCTCTAGCCTTGTTGCTAGCTACTTGGGTCTAGAGGCCAACTTCTACTTGCTACAGTATGCTTTCAGGTGATAAGATCTCCTCTGAGCCTTCTCTTGTCCAGAGTGAATAATCTTAGTTCCCTCAGCTGCTCTTCATTAGACTCGTGTGCCTGAGCCTTCACAGCTTTGTTGCCCTTCTCTGGATGCACTCTAGGGCCTTGATGCATTTCTTGTAGCGAGAGGCCCAAAACTGAATCCAGTACTTGAAGTGTGGCTAATCCTGCTTGCTGTGCTATTTCTGATGCATGCCAGGATACCATTGGCCTCCTTGGCTACCTGGGCACACTGCTGGCTTGTGTTCATCCAAGCACTGACCAACTACCAGGCCCATTTCTTCCACACAGTCTTCCAGCTTCCTGCCCTAGGCTTGTAGTATTGTCTGGGGTTATTGTGAGTGCAGGATATATAGAGTGCAGGACCTGACACTTGATGTTGTTGAATTTCATCCCACTGGCCTCAGCCCAGCCATCCAGCCTGTCTATGTCCCTCTGTAGGGCATTCCTGTTCCCAGGCAGTTTGACTATCTCAAAAATCCAAAATTACTGTAATCTTCTACCTCATCTGAAAGTGATAGAAAAAAAATGAGGTTTTCATGGTAATTTGGTTAAAATCAAGAGGGTTTTTTTGTTGTTTGTTTGTTTGTTTTGTTTTTTTCCATAAAGGAATGAATCTGACCACCTGTAGTTCACTTCTGCCTTTGGCTAGCAACTGAATTCTGGTCTCTGTTGGCAGATCAGCTCTGGGAACTGAGATTACTCTGCAGTAAATGAGCTGTTTTTTTTTCTTGTGTTAAATGACAGGAGCAGAAGAAAATGCCATTATTTTCAGCTGTTTCCAGATTTGGTAGCTGAAGAAAAAGCACTGGTGTTTGGCTCGTAGGGACATGACTTCTAAGAAGGGTTTGGTACACTAGAGAGAAAAACGTGCACAAGACACTATTTATGTGTTGAGGATATAAAATGTATTTATACAAGAGCTTTAACTTACAGTTGTATCATTAAAACTCAGCCCTCTCACAAGTTCTGTAGCTATAACCTGCTCTTACCTTATACAGTTGATTTGATCTATTTTCTTATTCTGAATTCAGGTTTCTTTGGAGTAGGAAATGAATATGAATATATTTTTTTTCCACCCATCTGCCATCCGAGTTCAAAGTACATTACTGCCTGTCATCATTCATAATAAGATATAGCGATTATAATGTGCATGGTTTTTGGTATTCTATCCTCTTAAAGTGTAAATTAGAAACTGTTAGTGGTGGGGAGCTGCTGTTACTTCTGTACTGACTGTAGAAAAGGAGTTTATGCTCTGTCATGGAGTGAAAGGCTCATGTGCACACATATGAGGGAGCACAGAGGTGGGTGGCAGAGCCCCAGCACCTTGACCTGTCCCAGCTACTCCCATAGCTGTCATAGGAGAGCCATCAGTCACATGAGTTGACTATGATGCCTGACACCATAAGCGTAGAGGCTCTTGGGAGCATCATTCTGGTGGTCTTAGGAGGCATGAGGCTTTTTGGGGCATATCAATAGAAGGACTTCTTTAGGATCTTAGGAAACCTTCTGTGGTATGGTTGGAGAAGAGCCAAAGGTGGGGGAAGGAAGGGATCAGTTTGAGGAGGAACAAGTGTAAGGAAAATAGAGGAATAAGGGGGCAAAAAAGGGGAGCTCTGTAGTTGTATCCATCTGACTGCTGGTAAATAGCAGGCTGAACTAGCCTGCCTCAAGCTAAGTGACCTGAGAAGCCTGGCAGGGACTAGAGGCTCCAAGTCTCTATCTCATCTCTCTGTGCATGAAGCAGCTCATGGCAAATGTATCTTGAAACAGGAGGGCACTGAAGCATGCTGCCAGGTTTTGTGTTTGGGATGCAGCTGCATTCATCTGAAGAGAAGTCAGAGCTCTGGTTTTGCATATAGGGACAGTTGTAGAGGGATCTGAGCAAGCATAGAGGCTTTTGTTAGTAAGGGCATGTTCTCAGCTGGCCCCTCAGACTGGTTGCGATGTCTGCTGTTCTGTTAGGGGATCCTGAGGTTTGGTTTCCAACTGTCTTACTGACAACAAAAGTTACCTGACTCTTGAGTGGCGGCAAGTATGAAATCCTGCCATGTCGCATTCAGGAAGCTAGATGTTATGTTTTCAGTCCTTCTTGTTATTGCTTATCTTTGGTGATTCTGCAACAGAGAAATGAGCATGGACCGTGTAACAGCAGCAGCACATAGGAAGCAGAACTCACCTGTAGCTTGAGAAGCAGGACGTTCTTTGGTATGAAAGAAAGGCAAAACCTGCGTTGTTACACCTGGTACATAAAAAATATGGAAGTGTCAAATTTTTAAAATGAAAATAAAATCTGATTTACTATGTGCTTTCCTTTCTTCCTATTCTATTTCCATCCTTACTGGATTAATCCCTGGTTAAGTGTGTTCCATACTTTCTACAGGATCTTTGTTATGCATAGCCAAGTTCTTCTGATGATTGACTTTAACAATTTACTTTTTTTGAGCTATTGTTGAACTCTTACTTACAATTTCTTCAGATGTTAAAGAAGTTTAAGACCACTTTTGTCTAATTGGTGCTAATACGCTCAGTATTTAAATTCTTTATTTTCTTTTTCAGCTGTGCACTACAATACCATATTTTTTAGTTTGTTGGGTACCTCTCCCGTTTCAAATCCAGTATCACGTAGTAATTTCTAGTTTCTGGCAAATTCCTGTGGTTGTGCTTTTGGTATTTACTCTGTTTCCATCAAGTGCTGCCACAGTGAGTTATTTCAAGTTTATTTTCTACAAGATCACTTTTGGACAGCAAACGCTCTCTGCAGCTGTCATGTTCTCCACTCTATGCATTCTTCATCCTTTCTTCAGTCAGTACCTCCAGGGTTCATGATTTGTCTGCTCTGAAATAAAATGCCTGGCTTACCAACTGTTTTGTGTTCAGTAGTTCAGTTCAGCATAGGCTGTAAATAAAGTAGTAGAGAGAAATTACTTCTAGAATATGTGGGACTAGTGCATTGGGTCAGGCTATGGTTCTTTGCTCACAGCTTCTGCAGAATGCTTCCAATACTTCAATTACTGTCATGAAATAGCAGACTTACTACTTGGACACAACTGCCACCTCTTTAGATGTGTAGTGTGGGTGTGGGTTTAAAGTTGCAAGAAATGTAGGATCTACATGTTTAAATTCTTGTGTGTCAACTACAGATTGTTTTTTTTCTAGGGTTTTCTAAAGGAAAGTGGCTGAACAGCTGTAGCCTCGGTACTTGATGGATTAGAGCTTTAGCTGGCTCTAATTCATTTGGGAGCATCAGTTTTGCAGTTATAATCACAAAAACTACTTTGAAATACACATATTGAGGTTAGAGCATGCTGTGCCTTTGGTAGTTTGCTGAAGGAGGGCAACAGTGCAAAATATAATGATTTGCATACTTCTTTTATTTTTGTTTACAGTATCTGATCCTCTTTTTTGCTTCAGGTTCAAGAACTGTTTTGTATATCATATTCTGTGCCTTTTACCTTTGTGGTCATGTTTTCCCCATCAAGATACACGCATGGAATTGGCTGCAGGTGTAGCTGACATTGAGACTTTATCATGCATTACTCATTACTTAATCAGGGATTACATGGATAGATTGGCTGCTACTGGTTGTCTTAAGAACATACTCAGAAGTGAAGAGTCAATACAGGCTAATGGAGGCGTAGCGACTCCGTTTGGAGGGTTCATGGGAAATTCTATCATTTATGAGATGTAATTGCAGTAACTCCTTACTTATATGTGGAAACGTACAAATTCTTTGTATTGTGACAGAACACAAAGCATCCTTCCTTCCCTTGATACGGATCACCTGGAGCATTGTGTAGAGAAGACTGGTGAAGATTATATCTCTATAGGATTTGCCACTTTATCTGTTAAGCTCCCCAGAGTAGCTTCCTGATCTTCTGCCATCTAATGCTGGCATTCCCTTTCTGAAAAACCGTGACAGATATATACGAGATGGCTGATTTGTTTCTCTCCATGTCCTGCTTAGCTTGAAAGTAGCTCAAATGATTTTGCTGATCACTTTGCCAAAAATAAACAAAAAATTAAATAGTTACTAGTCTGAAATATGTGGCCTTTTAATCTTTATGGTTGACAACATATAAACCTATATTTGTTTGAATAAAATTGCTGAGGCAATTTTTATCAGGTAAGTCCTTTCTTTCAAGAATACCACTCGATGCATGAAGATGCAAGTTCTGTTTAAATGGCTGCTGTGTATAAAGAAGATATCATAGCAATCTGATGCTCTAAGAATAAATAAATATTTCAAATTCTAAGTCATTTTCTCCCATCTTTTCTCCTATAGAAATGGCTACAGGGTACTCCAGCATCCCAGAAACTCCTGAAGCTGAGAGAACAAGCGAGCTGTCTTATTTCAATCATCAAAAAGGGGTACATTTCCTAGATGTGTCTTCAGACAGTGAAGATGAAGTACCAAGAAAAGTCCGTGCTTCGAAGGAAAACAAGGCTCCAAGGAAGGATGTGATTTTAATGTAAGGTGTAAGCTAGTAATGTTTATGCAGGTTGATGCAACGTTCTCAATTGTAATATTGAATTCAAAATAATATGCTAGATTCTGGCTTTACAGTTTGCCATTTACCTTCCCCTATCTAAACTTTACTGTATTTCCAAGTAAGAAGACTCCAACTCCTAAGTGACTTCTCTGAAAACATGGTTTATGAACGAGGAATTCCATGATATGGAATGATACTTGTGGTGTTTATTATTAGTTGACACATTTTGACCTCTTATATTCTTTTGATGGCACTTGAAAGCTTACCCTTATAAGTACTAGCTTTTTATTTTAAAATATATTGAAGTTTTAGTTGTTTTTTAATGAAACTGTAATGGAGTGGAAAGTTGAACACTGCTTCAGAAAGTAGTATAAGAATTTTTTATCTTGATTTGTATGCAGTGCTGTGCAAATGGAGTTACACTGCTTCTGGAGTCAAATAGTTTTGGAAGCAGTGCAATAGGTTTTGTGTGATGTGGAGCAGAATCTAATAAGCCGTGCAGGATCCAGCTTGCAACTTGCTGTTTCTACACTGTAGCATGATTACATAGTGAGAAAGTGAGGCAGACATCAAAGCATCTCCGAGTGGGATTGGTCTGTGTCTGTGTCATGGTTTCAGATGGGACAGAGCTGATTTTCTTCATGGTGTCTGTTGTGATGCTATGCTTTGGCTCTGAGAGAAAAAACACATTGATAACGCAGGGGTATTTTTGTTGTTTCTAAGCAGTGAGGCACAGAGCCAAGGATTTTTCAGTTTTTCATCTTCTTCTACTGTCCTGCCAATGAGAGGGACTGAGTGGGCACAAGGAACTGAGAGGAGTTAGAACCAGGACAGTTGGCCTAAACTGGTCAAAGGGATATTCCATCCCATATGGATCATGGAAAAACAAACTAACAAAAAACAACCTGGGGTGTTGGCTTTTGGGGGCAGTTTCTGCTTGGGGTCTCTCTGGGTGTCAGTGTGTGCTAAGCAATTCTGTATCACTTGTTTTGTAAATATATATTATTTCTCTCTTCCTTTTCTGTCGTAGTAAATAGTTTCTATTTCAACTCACAAATCTCCATTTTTTTTTTCCTTTCTCCAGTTCTCTTCCCATCCCATCAGAGGGGTGGGAGGTTGAAGGGAGTGTGGCCGAAAGGCGTTGAGGTGTTTAGCTGCCTGCAGGGTTATATCATAGCAGTCTGATAAGAGCCACATCCTCTCATACTCTTTTTTATTCCTTTGTAGCTGCTTATGTTCAGTGCTCAAGGTGTCTCAGTGCTTAACACTTCATCCCGGCTTATTGTCTCGTATGCTAATCAATGTATACTGACTCCACTGCACTATCTCACAAGTGGCATTGTGCTATTAGATTGGACTTAAGACCATGGCAGGAATTAGCTATCTGCGCTTTGTTGGAAAAACAGAACTCTAACACAAGTCTTTGTGGCTCCGAGTCATATTCTTTTAGTGATTAAATGAGCATTTCTTCATGCTTGTGAAGAATGTGATTATAGAAAAGATTATGTGTGCGCCCTGGCTTTGTTGACAAGTTAGATGTTAATCCCTGATAAGAAAAGATGGGGTCATTAATTTTACTATGTCAATTTCAATTGATGTTCTTTTTATATACAGTTTATAAGGGAACTTTCAAGACAGGAATATATGAAATATGCTAATGAATTTCAGTATGCCATTTTTCTGAGACTTTTTTAAGTTTATGCTGATTTGACCTTTGAAGCTTATGGCTGGACTGGTGGTTTGAATTTGAATTATTCTTTGTTATGACCATTTTTACTATAATAGCTTTTTTGGTGGTATAAGTGCATGAGTAGTGTATATTACTATTATTTGCAAAATTGTAATGCAATTTGCTTATTGCAACCACTAATGGAAGATAGAGCCAGAAAAATGTTTTATGTGCTTACTGGTTGGCAACTTTTTAAGATATATTTTAGAATCAGATAACTTTTAATAACATTTATTTCAGCTCATGTTATCCTGTTTGTTTGCTTTTTACAATGATGCTCTGGTAGAATAAATATAAGAAACAACAGTTTTAATACTTTCCCTGCCCTTCATACGTCATAGCTCAGAAGACTCATCAGAGGATGACCAGCCTGTGTATCAGCTACAGCAAGCAGCTTATGTGAGCAATGGGGACCAACTAGTAGACTTGCAGGAAGATACAGAGGAAGACATCAGAAATGCAAAGCTACAAACACTGAAGGAACTTTTTCCTCAGAGGAGTGACCAGGATTTGTTACAAGTAATAATTCTCTGTTCTTTTTATTTATTTTGATAACTATTCTGCAGGCAGCATTCCTATACTTCGGGTGTTACAACAGAGAAGAGCCTTGATTCTTATTAGCAAAAGCATATATGAAAATATTTGTTTTAGGGGAACTACAACCATGGACATTGATTTCATTTTTTTCTGTTGTTGTTCAAGTGCATCTATGCATGTGTAAAGATATTTGTTAAAAAAAACAAAAACGATTCAACATTGAATTCTAGGGTATAATAAATTTCTCCATTTATTTTGTCTTGACGTTCAACCTTACTTATAACAATTTTGATTGGTAGCTACTGATAATTTTTGGAATGCAGTTAACTGGTTGAATGGAGAATTAATGAAATTATTGTTGTCATCTTCAATAGCTGAAACATTTCCCTTTCGCTTTCCTCGGCTTTAATACTAAAAGCCCTTAGAATGAAAGTGAGGTTAAAAGACTACGTTTGAAATTATAGTAATTTCTTATGATTATGCTGCCATATAAAGCTGAGATATTCTTGGCTGTTCTCCAACGTACTTCACAAATTTACCATGGTGTTATAATAACTTATTACATTTTACTGCAGTGAAGATAATTTTATTGTATCTTCAGGAATGTTACCTCTTAGGGTTGATATTTTTTTTCAGTAACTGTAGTTTTAAAAGCCAAATATGTTTAAATTAATCTGTCAATTTTCCTGGTTGAAATGTCATGTAAAAAATACAGATTTTTTTTTTCTTTTTCTGGATCAAGTTTTAAGATTAGGCCTGAGGAAGAAATAAGGGATTGCAAATATCACTTTGGGTTTTATTTACTTTTTTTCTCTTGAAGAAATTAAGCTACAAATATCCAGAGCATATGGTGTTTGAATTGCCAGGTAGAATGTATTTAAAGTGGAGGTTTATCATGATTCATTGTAGCTTAGAAACTAACCAGAAATGACACTTGTATGGTGTGCCTGATGCAGTTTTGTGGCTTGGTGAGGAGTAACTTTAGGGGTGGTTTTAACTATGTAGAGGTTTGTAGTGGAGTTATCTATTCTCAGGAGAGCATATGATAGCTCTTTGTATCAAGATAATTTTTTAGTACAGAATGGCTGTGCAAGCTTTTTTCTGTGTGACCACAACACTCTTGAGGGAAGATGGAATAGCAGGCAAATCTATTGTTTGTTCGTGAAGGATCTGGGTCAGCTTGTCCTGACAAACCCTGCGTGACTAGTGAATGTTGTTAAAGAAGAACTGTAGGCAATACCTACTCTAAACCTTTCAAAATGGTAATTATAGTAAAATTATAAGGCATTGTTTGCAAATGTAAACAGATGCCCGGGAATCAGGTTTTCCTTATTCATAGGGTTTTTGTGTGTTATGTAACCATTACACCATTTGCTTCTGTTAAGTTGTGACATCTGCAAAAAGCAGCACTTACAAGTCTAAACATTCAGTTAATTTGTAAAAATTATATATTCTGAGACTACAGGTGAATGGAAGAAGAATCTAGACTTGCAAGGATGATAGCCTTTCGGAGGCACGATGTAAATTTCATGTGCATAATCTCAGAAAGTCAACCAGTATGACACAGTGGTATATACAAACTTACTGACTTGAGCTATTGAAAATTTTGGATCATCTGACTTTAATAACGGTATAAAATGTAATAGTAACGATGATGGGGTTTTTTGAAAAAGCAGTTCAAGCAAATCTGCATGGCATATTTGTGAAATAGGAAGGATGGCAGGTGAAGCAGTAATAAATAAGATTTAAAAATCTACTGGAAAACATCTTAAATAAGATATTTCCAAGTACAGCTGATATGGTTGTATTCAGTATATATAAAATTTATGACCTGTAAGTGTTGGCTTTAGATTTTACAATACATGTATTTTTGATGTCTTTTTGTATAAGTTGTTTTTTTGGCTTTTATTTGTCCAAGTATATTTCAGTCCTGCTTGTTTATAATTGTTATCCTCTGTTCAAATGGGTTAAATCTTACCACTTAGCAGCTAATTTCTTTTTTATTTTTTTTTCCAGTTGGTAAAATCAACATGCTCAATGGATGAAGCAATAGCTGCTTGTTTGAAATTCAATGAAGGTACCTTGTTTTTGTTTTTTCTTTAAAGCAGGGGGAGGGAGAACACTTTGGAGACTACAGCCAAATTAGTAAATAAAGTTGCCATGTAAACTTGAGGGGAGTGCAGGGGGTATTATTTGAGAAGTGGTAAAACACGCAGTAGAAGTAGCCTGTTTGTTTATTGTAGTAGCACAGAACTGCAACTACAGACTTTACAGTGGGAAACATGAGAAGTGGATATACAGCAAAATCCAAAGATAGAACAAAAGAGTTTTGTTTTTTTCTCTCTGTGTAGGTCAGGTTTGCTGGTTGAAGACTGGTGTCTTTAATGGTTTTTGTTGTTACTGGTTGCTTCCTTCTTTACTCAGAAGTTGAGGTGGACTGTATTAGGTTATAGATAGTAGTTTTAAATGTTGCACGTGAGAAATCTGATGTGAAGAATTATGCTGGGAGTAAGTAGCTATTTCTAATTTATGTCAAATCTTGTGTCAAGCTCTGTTACTATTATCAGAGTGAATTCTGTGCTTGTAATTCTGAGTAAGAATTGGTCTTAAACACTAGACAAATTCTGTAGCAGAACATCCCCCAAGCTGTGTTTTGAGCCCTCAGCTTGCTTAGGGCATTCTTTTTCTGCATCTGAATCCACGCAGCCTCGTGATTTTATCAAATAACCCCAAGGTGTGGAAATGTGTAGAAAGCAATAAGTACGTCAGTGTTATCACTTTGGGTTTCAGGTTTCTCTCTTTGGCATCACTTAAGTCCAAAGCTATTTTTTTATCTCTCTTGATTTTTGCTTTCTGTGATTGATATGTCTTTTCATGAAGTATCCTATGGATTTGGAAATTCTCTCCAGGAATTGGAGAATCTCTGAGGAATCTCTCAGCTCTTGTGCTGAGGAGACACAGTCTTACTTCAATTATAATATAGATGATTTTTTATTTATAGTATAAAAATGATACAGTTCTCCCTGTTTTACTTGCCATATTTTCATCTTCCATGCCATATTTGCATACACTTCGCAAGATTTTTAACAGTTATGGTAGAGCGCTTAAATTTCTGGTATCTAGGCTCTCCCTTCTGGCCTTCTAGTATCATAAAATTACCTGGAGTTGGAAGGGACCCACAGGGATCATCAAGTCCAACATTTTTGTGTTTGTCTGTGTGCTGCTTCACATGCTTTCAGTGTGAAAGCCCACAGAAGAATCTTGGCAACAAAATTCTCTTCAATCACAGCTGTTATATAAAAAATATTTAGTTAAGAATGAGCATGCCTGAAAATGATGGTATAAATCATCTCATTTTGGATACAATTTCCTTTTTTTCTTTAAGTGGAGACGCTATTGAACATCTGCTTATGCGTGTCGATTTATGATTTACTTGTTACGAAGTGTTGACTGGGTGAGAAGTGAGGGACAAGATCAAGTCCAGGCCACATGCACTCTGGTTTCATTTTAAGGATGATTCATGTCTAGCAGTCACAGGGCTTCTTTATCCCTTCAGTTCTATGCTTCCTTATTCTAAGAAGCAATTATTATGTATGTGTAGCTTGCAAAGTGAATCTCTTCAGAAAATTATTTTTCAGTTGTAGATGTGGTTAGTTTTGGAAGTGCACAGAAGGATTTCTACGTAATTTTATGTTGATGGATTCCTGAGGTCATGGTTATTCAGATCCTCTACTGTGGCTTAATTGTCACTAAAATTGCTCTTAATCAGTTTTATATATTTATTTTTCCTCCAAAGACAAATGGTCATTCAGCTGTTTACTTCAGAGGAGGATGGCCTTAGAAATACTCTAATGTGGAGTCTGTGTGTGTTTTTTAGAGCTGAGAGGATTGCATAGATCCCTGTTTGTGTCCGCAGTTAACCACTTTGAATACAGTTCTGATTGATCTTAAACAGTTATAGCTCCTTAAATTTTTAGTGTTTACCCAACAGCAACCTGACAGTCCCTATCCTTGATATATGATGAGGCTAAGATACATTTGAGTCTTAAGCTACTAGTGCTTTTTTTTCCTGGCTACATTGTGTAAATGAACATCTTAGACAGAGAAGTGAAATGCATTGTTCTCTGAATGCTGAGGGAGAGCTGTCTTCTCCACCGACATGTATGCAGGATTCTTTTTGAGCTGTGCGTCTTCCGTATGACTGTATTGATCTACAGAACACATATGCTTTGGAAAATCTCACTAGTAGGTACCTTGATCTTGCTAGGTACTTCATTTATGGAAGATTCAGCTACTGCTGATGCTTTGCTTCTGTTTCTTTGAGAAATGTTAATTTTTTTATATATACCGTGTCTCTCATTAGAGAGAGTGAATGAGTCTATTAGAAAACTTATAGGAAAGTATTTTCACACAAAAAAGTGTGTTTGTACAAATAAGTAGATATTTTGTTTTTCACGACTATTTTGACGTTCCCGATAGTCTTAAGGGTTTGAAAGCAAGTGTGCTTTCTGGTGTGTGTGCATGTGTGTGCGTGTGTGTGTGATCAGCTCTGCTTGTTTGCTGACTAGTCTGTCCTTTGGCTGTCTGGGAGGTGGGAGGAGAGGTTCTCTGCAGATGCTGATGTAAGACATTAGAGCTCTGTTGGTAACCTTCCAAAAAGATTGACTGCCAGTAATAAATCAGATCATCAGCTAGGAATATTCAAAGTATTTTGGGCTGTAGTAAAAAGGGAGCATTCATCCAGTGACAGTTGTTGCTTCAACCAAAGCTAATGTGGAGAAACAGCGATAGTGTGCACAGCTCATGAAGTTAAAAAACACAATAGCAACTGAAAATGCACCTGACTGGACAGCTCTTAATGCTAAGATGATAATCTCTGATAATCACCCAGGCCTGAAGATATTCAGAAAGTTCTGACTCATGTGAGCTAGTCATAGGTAATTTAATGCTCATTTATAATTAGTTATCTCTGACTTACTATGCATAATTTACTTTCAAAGGCATTGATTTTATGTTGAAAACTTCTTGATAATAACCTTTCTGGTGAACATCTGAGCCAAAAATCAGTCATCAGCGCTTCTAGATGGGGAGTGATGTAAATATTCCAACTCACAGTTGGATTTTAGCCTTGGTTAAGTACTAACTTTCCAACAGCATACAGCTTAAATAGGATTATCTTTTGTTGTGAAAACTACTCCTGCTTAAAAGACAGCAAGCATCTTTATTCAACTCCCGCATAACGTGCTTGGAAATTAAAAGGAAAAAAGCAAACACAAAAAAACAAAGCAGTTCTTCCACAAAAGACAAAGCTGCTTGTTTAACTGCTAAAGTATTGCAGAAAATATGAGGTTATATAAATGTGTGAATAAATACATTTTTAGTAGTTGCTTTGCTTGGAATGTCTGAATATGTATGGTCTGTAGTAAGAAACTATTACAATTATACAAGACTGGTAAAAATACGCTGTTAACAGGTAGCTACTACAGCAGTTGTTTGAATGATCCTACTTGTATATGATAGTAATTGAAAGTAATACTTACAATGAAAGTAATTTCCATTTTTTTTACTTCAATTTTAAAGCTGCCTCTCTTAAAAGGAGACTAAATGATTCTCACATAAATGGCAAAGAGAGTGATAAACATATGACAAAAAAGACAAAAGCTGGTTATGTAAGTATTGTTTTTTCTGTTTGAGCACTATGAACTAAGTGGAGCTGCCTGACTTGTATCACTGACGGTTGTGCCATGAAGTTGCTATGTGTTATCAGAAAATACTATCAAATTCAAATCTTGCCCTCTGTATGAGTTTTCTGCTTCATTGTTTTTGGCAATGCCAAAAGTCACTTGTTTTAATCTTCAGTGTATGTGCATTTGGTGTTGCTTTCGTGGTTGAACTTGATGACAAGTAGCAGTATGTGCCAAATCTTGTGTACATCAGTGGGAGTTTATAAGGCAACTTGCCTCATCAGATCATTCCTTATTTTTCCTCAAATAGGTGGAGTTCAATATCTGGTAGTACTGTTACCCTATGTTATAGGAGTGATTGTATCATAGAATCATTTTGGTTAGGAAAGAACAATGGCTTATGGAAAAGAATGAATTGGTTATGTTAAAAGGAATGGTTACTTTGAGCTGTGCTTCTAAACAGGAACTGTGTAAATGATCCTGGCACATTCAGTTTGGTATTAGAATCATACAGTACTATCATTAGACTATTGATGCATTGTTGGAAAACATGTAAAATCCCCATTCTCAAATATTTTCCCAATACGGACTGGAGGCTGTATGGAGAATGAATAATTATCTCTGCGTTGAAATGTAACTAAATTTTTTCTACCATCAGAATAAATCAGAGAGGTCCAATTTTTGTGCTGACCATAGTTCTACCCTTATTGATACAGTAGGTTCAGTGAGGGTAGGAACTATGTCCTCTGTCACCTGGAGTAATTTTGGGTGATCTGGTTTATGTTCTTCCAGCAAATAGTGTAATTCAGCTAAGTAAATATGTATCAGACATGTTGGCATCTCTGCTGTACGTATGTAGATTGGTAAACACTTTGCATTCATGGAAGACACTTGCATAATTCTTTGTGTTAAATACATAACAGAAAAGCTTGTGGCATAACAGAAGCTTTGGCACTTGTTCATAAGAAACCTCCCTTTTTTTTCCCAATTTACAGTAGCTGTTAGTGAAGCTAATATAGATGAAAACATATTGCCAGGTTTTTGTGCGACTTGATGGCTCCAGTACAGAACTTTTGTTAATTGTTTTTTATATATAGATCTTCATATAAACACTCCAGTTGACACATCTATAGATTCTGGTGGGTTAAATACAACAGTTATTTAAGATTTAAGTTTACTAACTGTGTACCTGTTGAATGTTAACACTACTCCCTTCTGCCTTAAGTATCACGCAGAATCACTGCTCACTATAATTTGCATTTTAAAGAAATACAAGCTTTAAATTATTTATGTTTTGGTATGCAGCTTCTCATGGTACATGCTAACCAAGTAAAGAATGCCAGTCTGTTGTGACCAAAGACTTTCTACACTCTTGAAAGTTTTAGCCTTGAGTATTGTTTATATATGAGAACTCATTTCTGCAACTTGGATTTGCCTTAAGTACTTTTGTCATTTAGAGTGTCTTGTTAAATGTAAGCAATTCAGTTCAGTTTGATTTCTCTTTTTTGTTTGTTTGTTTTACATAGCTGGATGGATCAAAGTCTGAAATACAATGGAAGAAGCAAGAGATGCTTGTAGAGAAGCTGCAAAACACATTCCCTAGCATGGATAAGGAGGTGAGTTTGTCTCCTGGTCACAAATCAGATTTTGATATCTGAAGAACACTGTATCTGTTCTTGAAGTCCAAATGAAACAATCCTTACACCAGCCGCGCTCTCAGAAGGAGCCTGGGGTAGGAAGGTCTTCACTGTTCCTGCTTTTGGAATGTATTTTGCCTTGAAGTGAGAGCAGCTGGAGATAATCAAGGGTCAATGGTACTTTTTATCTTAGTATTTTGGTCCTGTTGGCAAGCCTAGCATAGGGAAGTTTAACCTTTGATAAAATGTACATTAGGTCTTCCCTCTTTCTTACTCTGTGTGCTGTGCATTCATTTAGTACACAGAGGTAATCATAGACTTTTAATGCTGTACTTGTTATTGGAAGCAAATCTTGCTTGTTCCTAGCCTTTCAAAAAATGGAGTGCGGGTCTTTACAAACTGAGGGTATAAAAATAAACCAAAAGGCTTTCTACTTGTGATTTCTTCTCTTTTGAATCCTCCCACTTATGGGGGAGTTGAGGGGTGGTTATTTGCCTTCTGCAATTGAAAGTAAATGTTAATGCCTCAATGTCACTATATATAGAAATCCACTGTCTGCTTACCTTATCATAAAGCAAAATTTCTTATTTTCTAGGAACTGAGAGATGTACTTCGGGAACATAACTGGGTGCTTCACGAAGCGCGAGAGGCCCTGAGAGTTTTCGCAGGAGACAATAATGGTAAAGACAGATTTATAATCCATTTTATCCCAAGATAAAGCGAACAGGCTTGCACTGTAAATCTTTTCTCATGTCCAGCAGTAACGAACCCGTCTGCACTACATCTTGAAACTTGAATCAATATTTGAAAATAGTACTGCGGGGAGGAGAGTAGAAGTAAAAGAAGGAAACTGGATATTTGTCTACTTTTAATTATCTTTTTTTTTTTTTAAACCCTTTTCTCTATAAATGTAGAGATTAGTGTCTTTGCCTTGCTAATATAGACTTACTTGTGAGTTTGCAATTACCTATATCATAAAATATATTCTGAAATGTATTAAAGCTGTCAATTGTTCCCATGCTGCTTGCTTGCTTTTTCTTTTGAGTAATTTTGCCAATACTTACATCCTTTTAAAATATATTGTAGTGTAAAAATATATATGTATATATATATAAATAAATATATTATTTAAACTATTATTTAAATTAAATATTATTAAAACAATATTATACATATATTAAAATAATGTAATGCCTTAAATTATTTAATGCATACCAGCTTTTATTATTTATTATAATGCGTACCAGTTCATTAATTGTGGTGCAGAGCAAAATCTGTAAGCCGAGGATAATCTGTGCGTAAGACCTTAAATACTATTTATTGAGTTGATAACTTCGGTGTTATACAGCTGTCAGAAATGCAGACATTTAGCTATATCAGCTCCTTCAGTATTCTTGGGATTAGGATTGTATTCTTAATTCTTTCAAGAGGTGGGAGTGCTATCAGCATGCATAAAGTTAATTCCTTACCCTCGCAATAATCAGAAGGAAAAAGCTTGGGGATTGGACTGACTCAGTAGAAAGCTGGCACTGGGCAGAAGAGAAAGCAGTGCATATGACATGCAAAGAGTGGGGGAAGACCACAGCATACAAATCTTTCTGAAAATCTTTTCTTAGAGCTAAATAATTTGTATGTTAGTTCAAGATAGTAGAGTTGCTGTAGTTGACAATACGTTGTTCTTCGAGTTTTTTTAACAGTTGTGTGGTTTTTTTTCTTATCCCATCTTGAATGCTGTACTGAGGTGCAGTAAAATGGGAAAGAATTTATACTTCTGTATATGAAAGTGGGTTTGCTTACTGAACTCAGCAGAACTCATTTATTGGCAGTTGGGCAGAGGGGGACCAGTGTCTCATTCCAGCAATGTTACCAGAACTCTTAAACTTACAGAAGGCTGCTACTTTTCTGAAAGATTGGCCAAGCACTGGAATGGGCTGCCCAGCGAGGTGGTGGAGTCGCTGACCCTGGAGGTGTTCAAAGAACGGTTGAATTTTGTGTTTAGGGACGTGGCTTAGTGAATACTATTGGTGATAGGTAGATTGTGTGATTCTTACTTCACAGCTTCTGCAGCTCACACATATGACATCTTGTTGCTCATTTGTATTCGAAGATAGTTTTTTTAAAAAAAGCATTATAATATTTGAGCATTGTAAAAATTAAGTGTTCACCTAATCATAGTTGATATTGTTCATGTTTCAAACGGGATGGAATTGTATTTACTGCTCTTTTTCTTCTTTTGGTAAGACTTCTTGTCGAGGCATTTTGTGTTGATAAGAAGCGCGGTTTTAATATTTTAATGCAAAATTTTATTTTGGAAGAACAGGGAGTTTTTATTTGCCCATAACCAGTATGTGCTGACTTGTTGCCTTTTTTATATCACATCTGTAGGTGTGGAATTTCCTTCCCAAAGTGAAGTTTCTGACTGGACCAAAGTCTCTGCAAATAGCAGAAGTGATAAGAAGAAAGTACAGCAGAAACGGAAATTTTCTGGGAAAGGGCAGAACTGCCTTAGGAAAAAGCATAAAGCCAAAGCAAATGTTTGGAGCACTAAAACAGAAGCACAAGACTCAGAGGATGAGTCAGCTGCTGAAGATGGTGGTAGCTCTCTTGACGAGGACTATGGCAGTGGTGATGAAGTGGTAGAAAGTGTATACAAAAGTAAAATCCTAAGCTTCCTGCAAGATGCTTCTCCAAGCGAACTCACTATGATTCCCCAGTGTTCTGAGAAAAAGGTTCAGAAGATAATAGCGCTCCGGCCCTTTAATAGTTGGGAAGCTCTGGTAAGTCTGCATTCTTGTTTTAAGGTCCCCAGCATGCCTAGAGTCAAGGTGTCTTAGGTCTAGAGAGGCATAGATGGGTGGCCTTAGCCTGATTAGGCTAAAATGCTATGTTCATTGTAAGCCAATAGCATTTCAAACAGTGTCATATGACCTAATTTTGAATGAATTAAGGGGTGATTTTGCTGAAAAACTCAAGCTGATTGGCTGACATTACTGCCACTCACTTTTTAGCATAGAAACTTGGTTGATTTCACTGCAGTAGAAGAAATTAGAGCTTTCATTTAGGAAGGAGGTGTTTACTAGCCTGTTCTGAGCTGCTTTAGCTGAAAACCCATGAAGAAGACAAGAATGTGGCAGAGCTTTTACTGCAGCCTCCTCAAGGGTAGCTCCATTACTTAAGATACCAGCATGATTATTTTTAGTCTCATACAAGAAGCAGTTGTCGTCTCTCTTCTGCTCTTTTTCTTTTTTTTTATTCTACTGCAGCTTAGTTTCCAGCATGGTTTTGCTGGCTAAGCATTGCAGCCATTTTTATTTTTTTTTTATTGGAGGAAACTGCTGTGTTTTTGTTAATAAAGGTAAATCATCAAAAGGATAAACCACAATCCACAAAAGAAGGGAAAGCGGTAGCGCTTGGTAAGTAGATTATCTATTGTCACTGGGATGTTACTTTGAAATGTTTCCCATGGGTTGCTTGTTGCCTTCAACTTTCATGCATTTCAGTTAACTGCAAGACATCAGACCTGATAGAAGCAATGTTTTAATAAGAAATCTGGAGTGCTTTACAGCAGACTGTCTTGGTTAAGTTATTAGTGCTTTGGATTTTAAGTCAATAACTGTGTGTAGGCCCTCTTAAAGAGTAACTGATGTGCTTTTTTTCATCAGTAAGTGTTCTGAAACCACCCCTATCGATGCATACGAGATGTGCTTGTATTATTTTATGAACAGAATATGGTTTCATCAATATTCCTAAAACAATAATGTATTATTTGGTGCATGAACTCTCTTACCACAAAACGGTCAGGGTTGATAAAGAAACTTTTAGGAAAACAAAATCATCTTTGTATGTTGTGTTGCAAAAGGGGGAGATATGAGAAGGATCTTTGGGAAAAAAAAAAAGAGAGGTACAGATATTTTGCAAAAGAAATCCGTTTTGCCTCAAGCCTTTGGCTTCTTACAGAACATCTGTCATATGGCAATTCCTTTCTAAACTTGTTGGGTTTTGCCTGAGCTTAATTCTCTGCAAAAATATTTGCTACAGGGCTGTTCTCTTTTTGTCTGTGTAAAATATTTAACAGGAAAACTGTATGGGCCTGTTTGTGTTCAAAATCTTTCTTTCCTAAAGGTTGCTGCTGTCAGCAGCTACGTGTTTATGTAGTACTGTGAATACTTGCCTGGAGTAGAAATGATTTGCAGCAGAATTTAGCAGATGTTTAATGTAGTCTTACTTAATTTTTTATTATGATCCAGTAGCACAGTGGCCCAGCATTTTTTTTTTTTTTTTTTTTTTTTTTGCTCCTACGTATTAATGGAGTGATAGAATAATGCAGATTGTTGGTTGTTTCAGTGTTTAAAGAAATTGGCTTATTTTTAAAGTGGTTTTTTTTCCCTTTAATATGAAGTTACCTGAAGCTTTTACTTTTGTAACAACTTCATAAAGCACTAAATGATGTTACTGTTCTTCAGGAGAGCTGAGAAAGATCATAATGCTCTCAGCTGAGGTGAAGATTGATGGCATTAACGGGAAAGCCTACCTCTCCATAAATTAAATGACTTATTCCAGGAAAACTTAAAATAAAATACCATTTTCTTTCTGGACAAAACTTTTAAGTTGCACTAAGTCTGTTACTTATTCAGATAGCTTTAAAGTTTTCAGATGGATTTCAAAGTTATAAAATCACTGAAAATTCTTGGAATTGCTTAACTGTGTTTTTGAGTGGATTTTGAAAGCAGATGTTTAACTTAATTTGGTGACACTGTTGGGATATTTCCTTGGGGCTTTAGCTATCTGCTTCATTTGTAGATCAGTCACTCTCTGGACAAGTACTTGTGACCTCCCGTTGAATACACTGTGTACTTAAAGAGAGTAGGTAGTAGCATCATACATTGGGATACATGATCCTAAAAAGCACATCTCTGAGTCTTCTTGTACTTGCCTTCACAAAGGGTCACAAGAAGTAGAACCAAGACAAATCATGGATTTATAGTCAAAGGACTGTGAAGCTGAAATAAGTGACGTTGAGGAGGAGCTGGTAGTATTGTTGAATCACAAAGCAAGCCATCTCTTTTGTTGTTAAAGACCTCATGTGAATTAAATGATGCCTGCATCTTTCAGAAGAAAACAACAACAACAAAAAACAAGAATCCTGAAAATTCTTAAGGAATTAATGGAGATTAAACATAAAACATTATGTGGAAGTATAGGCATAGTGTATATAGTTTGTTTCTCTGTTTTAGTTCTTACTTTTCCCCAAAAGACAGGCATGTCTATTGCATTCTGTACACTGCAATATGGGATGAGCTAGGACCCGCTAAGAGATGGGAGCTCCAGCTCTATTGTCATTTTTCATTATGCTTGGCTCTACATTTGTGAACTCAAACTAGCAAAAAAAAAGTATATACAAATTCAGAAATCTTCGACAAGAGGGAACAGTGGAAACAGCAAATGCGTCAGGTTAGAAATAGACACTGGTAGAAATGGAGTTGGGGTTTGTTTATCAAGGATGAGGCTAAGCAGTAAAGTGAAATCCTGAATCACCTTTATGTATACTAGAGTAAACTGGAGCAGGCTGTGTCAGTGTGGTGTTACTCAGGCTTTGGCTCGACTCTCCTACAGGATGTTTCCTCGGGCCTGCTATGGAAGATTGTATCTGTGATAGCCTCAGAGTTTTGGACCTCCTTTGAAAAATTTGTGGAGTTACAGGAGTGAGAGTCTCTGGTAATGCAGAGGCCATCCACAAATCTACTTGTGTTCTGAGTGACAGCACCACTCTCTTTTTCCATGTGTAAACCAGTGGCTGGAGTGTTTCTTGTTATAACTTGGAGATGAATGTTAATATGCTGACATGAAGTAATTCCACTTTTTTTTTTTTTAATAGCAGATGGTTTCATTCTCCACACATTTATTTATAGATTACAGGATTTATGTTTATGCCAACTGAAGCTTTAGGCACCAAAACAAATGTTGAAATTTCCTAATCACCTATTGAAAACCATGTTCTTTGCAACTCCTTATTAAAGGGTGCCTACTTTTCTTGCCAGTGTTGACATGTGTGTGCCTTAGCCTGATTTAACCTACGACTACTGATAAACTTTATGGATCTTGTTTAAAATTAGCAAAACCTGAAACAAACAAAAAACCTGGAAACTGTGACTGAAAGCTGTCAGTAGAGGGCATCGCTGTCACAGGAGTTTTTTGGAGTCAAACCAAGTACAGTCTAGTTTAACTTATTTTGCTTTTTTACGCTGAGGTATTGATCTGTTACTTAATGTGTAATAATTCTGTGATCTTTTTTTATTTAAGAAAGGAGTTCTAGGAGAATCTGTTTAAGCCTTGGGTTCAATTTAACGCCTTTTTCCGAATTTTTATCAGGTACCTACATGGAGATTAAGTCAGATTTGGGAAAAGAGTGACACAGCCAAAAATAACTAGAACTGTTCTGTATTAATCTTTTGTATGCTGTGGGTGGACAGGGACTTGCAGCAGCTACACAAAGCAAAGTGCTTTTGCTCTGGCAATTTTAGGTGAAATTAGGGAGAAACTTGCTGAAAGCATCTGTCAGTACAGCTTTATAAAGCTTTGTGAACAGAAGGATGATGGGTACAATGCTGAGAGTCGCAAACCAGCATTTGATCTTCTGCTTCCCTTTAACAGATGATATTCATAGGAATTTTTTTTAATATTTTTTGTAGTTTTCAAAAATAACTAAGACTGCTGGCTTGTCAGAAGACATCGTGTGGAACTGCAAGACCCTACTGAAGGAGAGAGATGTGGTTCTCAAGCTCATGAATAAATGTGAAGAAATTTCAAATAAACTGACAAAACAAGTAACCAAGATTACTGAAGATGGAGGATGCAAATGGAACATAGAGCAACCCTCCATACTGAACCAGAGGTATATTTTTATCTTATTTTTACGTTTGAAGGAGTCTTGGATAATAAACTGTGTTTGAACTCCAGGATTTTCAGTATTGTTCCCTGTGAAAGTGCAACTGTAAGTCTCACTCATCAGATCTTGGGGATCTACACAGTGATGCATGTGCAATGCTTGGGGGAATGCAATAAATATTTTCAAGTCCATCAGGAAAGCTGGTGAGGAGTCTTGTGAATGTAATACAATGATGCAGTGATAAAACCATTCAGTTTTTTTATGAGTGTAGAATTTTGAGCGATGGGATCACAAGTTGTTCTGTTTTACTTTTTGAAAAAAAAGTGACAAAACCAAAACCACCACTCTAAAGGGGATCCTTATATATCAAGGATGCCAAATGGCAATTAATCTGTAGCTGATAACCTTCACAAGTTTGCTCACTGAGGACCTTGGTCAGGAGGCAGATGTGCAAAATGATTTTGAATTCCGTATCCAGTGGGAGCGTGTCATGCAAAAGCTCCAGTGCTTCTGCATAAGGTTTACTGATCCTGAAGAAAGTACACAGAGGCAAGTTACTATTCATCGGTTTAGTAGAAAGGTGTTCACTTTACTGAAGGCAGCCAGCTGACAAAGTCTCCCCCAGGTCCTCGTTACTGGTGGCAGCTAGCTGGCAGAGTGTCTGCCCTGGGGATTCCCCCAGCAGATACCAGTGGCATCTGGCCAGCAAGCTTTCCACACAACCTCTTAGTACTGCAGCCGTATATGTAACAGTGGGAGATGATAAAACATCGTGGATTGGGTTAAGCTAGGTCATTCACAGAAAGCAAGGATGTCTGGTTGCAGCTACAGAGCAGTTTCTTATGAGCAAATTTCTTCTAGCTACACACAGAAGCTAGAGGCAGTTTACTTGTGTTCCCAATCTATAATCAGCCCTCTCATGCAGGCTAGTTGTCTGTTCCGGCCATGATCTGTATTTTTCTGCCATGGATGGAGGGGCATTTGCTGAAGGGGAGGATTTATTTTAGGCACGTATACTGGTAATAAGCTCCAAGAGGGTATTAGAAATTATTTAAAAGTGGAAAAATTTATTTTAATATTCATTTTTGATTGTTCAACATGTATAAGAATTCCAGCACGCTGCTTAGTTCAGAAATGCTTTCTGATATTCAGCTGACTGATGACATGGGGTTGGAGGTGCATTTTCACTACACCGGGAGATCTGGAGTGGATTAAAATACAATCAATGTTAAACGTGCTATACTGTGATAAACTTAAGTTTAAAATTCTTTCATAGGTAAATGAACAAAAGACAGCAACATGGTAAAGCTGATATTCTTCTGTTTTCTTTTTTCAAGTTTGGAGCTCAAGCCATATCAGAAGATTGGTTTAAATTGGTTAGCACTTCTTCATAAACATGGGCTGAATGGTATTTTGGCTGATGAAATGGTAAGTATGAAACTGACTATTTGACAGTTGTTAGAAGTATTGGAGATACCAATACTTATTGGTATTAGTACCAATTAGTTATTGGTACTAATAACTACCTTATTAGGTAGTTATACCTAATAAGTATAGGTATTAGTTATAATACGATTCTCCAGAATTTTAACCATCTGTTGTCAATGTACCCCTCATAAATTTTTTAACAGGATTAAAACCATGAAATTTTACAGATTTGAGGTTTTGAGTGCTTGTTGCTTTTCATCTTGTGACTTAATGTGAATGAACAGATTGGGTTCCTTCACTAAGACTTAGAGTTTCTTCTGTACTTTTCATGCCAGTAAGCCTGACCTCAAGAAAATTTTCTGGTAGCTAAGATTAAAACTTTAAATATATGGTATAAAAGACAGGTGAGTGAACGTTGGCAGAAATGGAAGCTTATTGCAGACAAATGTGATTTCCATATTAAATACCACTTCAGAAAGTAGCTAGAGTCAATTGCATGATTGGTTCTTATTGAAAGAAATGATTAGTTTCCAAATGAGCTGTTGTCTGAACCTCAGTTTCTTGAAGCTGAACTAAAATGAAAAACTTCATAAATGAAGTAGGTGAATCACTGATGCTCAAATATCGAGCTGAAAGGGCAATTAACTATGACTGAAAGAATTGTCTTCTGAAAACAATGCTGTTTGACAGAATGATTGTTCTGTGCAGATCTGTAGTCTTCAGTTATCACTGATTATGGTGTAATCATCTCAGTAGTATGAAGCTGTTGCATTCTGGAGACTGAATTTTGTTTAAATGGATTTGTATTCTTGTAGGGCTTAGGAAAAACAATTCAAGCTATCGCATTTCTGGCCCATATCTATCAAGAAGGTGATAGTGGTCCACATTTGATAGTTGTGCCAGCTTCAACACTGGGTAAGTTGCAAGTATCAAAGTTACTTGACTTTAAAAAAAGGAAAAGGAGAGAAATTGTGGATGGGCTGTTAAAATTAGGATAACAATTTAAAGGAAGAAAGTTTGTTTTCTCATGATGCTTTTCAGCTCCTTAAGGAATTTGAAATGGAATGCAAACTGTAGTGCAAGTATGCTTATTATAAATTAATCAGACCTTACATGGATTTCTTTAATATATTGTGTGTGATTCACAAAAAAATAAAGTTGCTTGTTACAGTTTGAACTTGTTTAGCTAAGTCTTTTATTTACTGAATATTGGCTGAAATTCTGTATCTGGCTGTGCTTAGATTTAATTTTTATTGCATTCAAAACATTTGGTGCCTTTTTCCTCTTTGGTTCACGCAGTATTTTAAAGCAGATCAAAATCCTAAAATGATGAGGCTAGTAGTGTGTTTTCATTTTATATTTTGATGGTTTAATGAGATAGATAGTTAAAAGTGCAAAGAATATAGTGGAGTGAAATACTTCAGCAAGGCTGATAAATTTTAAGATAAACTAGTTCTCTGGAGTTAAATTGGATTTACTGAAAGACTATGAAAAAGAGAAAGTAGAAAGTTTGATTAGGAAGAAAATACTGCTCTTAATTTTTGAAGCCAATACATATCTTACATTTCTTCTAACACATCAAAAAAGATTTCAGTCAGATCTGTTTGAAAATGCCACTATCAACATGCTTTTAAAACTCACTAGAATCTGTTAGTTTTTTTAACTCATAAAAAATGCATATACTTTAAAACCTGAGTTGTGAATGAGGGTGCTTTTATGGAGTGATGTGTAGAGACTCATAAATTGTAGCAGGAACTGTGGCCAAGCTTTTATTAGTCAATGCTCTAAAGCCTGAAAAGTACAGTCTGCCAACAACTTCTCAGATCCTTCTGTTGGAGGATCCCATCATCCCCAGGCTGGGTCCAACCCAGATATAGGACAGATGGCAATTACCAGAAACCCCCTTCTGGAGTTGTATGTGATGGTTTGAGAATAACACTCATGTACAATGTACAAAGGTGTTTGTCTTCGGCCTGGTGGCATTTCTGGTGGATGCTTTCATGGCTGCACACCTGGAAATGGATTGAGTTAGGAAACGTTGCCAATTCCTAGAGGCATTGTGTCTCCTGATGAAATGTTTCTAAATGAGAATAGTTGATAAATGAAGTGATTGCTTTCTGAGTAATTAAGTCTTTTGGGGAAGGAGTGGGTGAGCAGTCAAGCAATGCAGTAGACACTTGTATTTTTGTAGACCTAGTAAAAACTCTGATTTCAGTAGGAGTTTAAAGCATGAGCGACTCAAGATAGCAAGAGTCATATAGAAAAGGTTCGCTTATGTTAAACTGCTGTTTTTGAATTGCTGAAGAAAGTTTCTGAATCCTTTTGAAGGAGGAGGCTTCAGAGTCTGGTTGCTTAGCTTCCCTAAACGTTAATAGTTTTTCAGTATTTGGAAAGATAATTCTTAACATTTGGGAGAATTTTAAGGTATTTGCTATAAAGTCAGGCTTTAGTTTTAATGTTGGGGTGGTTTTGGAATTTTGTAAAGCATAAGAAGAAATAACTTGGATTTTTTTATTGATATTTTACAGATAATTGGATAAGAGAAGTTAATCTGTGGTGTCCTGAGCTGAATGTCCTTTTTTACTATGGTGAGCAACATCACTTAGAAATTGATTCACGCATACAGTGGATTGTATGTTCAGCTTCAGAAAACATTAATTGCTCATATAAGCATTGTTTTTAGATAATTGTTCTTATACAGGAAAACAGCGGTAATTATGTGTATGTAATCTTGATTTTAGTATGTATTTAGATTTTATACGCATGTGTAGTTGCACTCATGTTTTTCTTTCCATAGGATCCCAGGAAGATAGGAAACATCTCCGGGCTGACATTAGTAACAGAGTTGTAGATTTCAATGTCATTGTAACTACGTAAGTACAGTAATAAAAAAGCAAAGGAAATCTAGTTACATTCTACTGACCTCTAGTGATATAACAAAATTTGATCTCTGCTAGTTGTATTTCACTACAGGGTGTGAAGCTTTCTTAATTCTTACTCTGTCTTGTTTGGCAAGAGGTAAAACCTGTGAAGATTGCTCTTTGCAATATCACTGAGTGAGGGAGGTGTGATGTGTGCTTTGCCAATGAAATTCATAGAATGAATAACTAACAAGCAATATTTAGAATGTGATGAGATGGAAAAGGAATTTCATCTTCTCCAAGTAATGATAAAAAGGCTTTTATTAATGCTTTAGCAGATAATGTGCATACTTTCTGATAGGTTTGTGTGAATTTTTGAAAAGTGGTATGAAGAGCACTGGCTTATCAAGTAAACTGTAATTATTTGACAATACTCAACTATGCTGTGATTGATTATTTCAGACAGTTTTGCTTAAGGCCCCTCCTGTTCTTTTCTATAGCTCTTAGAATTATACAGAACGTAATTTAGTTGTGGGAGCAGTATCCTTCATGTTTGTGTTTAATGTTTCTTTTGTGATTTATTCCTCTGACAGGTATAACTGTGCAATTAGCAGCTCAGATGATCGAAGTCTGTTTCGCAAGGTGAAGCTTAACTATGCAATTTTTGATGAAGGTCATATGCTCAAGAACATGAGCTCTGTACGCTACCAGCAGCTTATGAGAATTAATGTAAGAGACTTGGTTGTTGAGAGGAGGGGATGGGGGGATGACTCTCTGGCTTTTTTTTCTGTTATCCTTATGGAAGGATGGAGTTTATATGCACATAATGTTTGAGAAACTACAGTTGCAGGTGGACATAAGTTGTGGTGTGGTTTTAGGAGTTTATCTTGCATAGTGATCTCTTTCAAGGGGATGAGTTTCCTATGAGATGTAGGTGGATTTGCATCGGTACAACTATGATAGTGGCTCAGTTTCAGTATTAAGCAGTTTTCCAGTCTTTACTCACAGTAAAGACGGTAAAATTGCTGTTCTGGAAACTAAAACGATTTGTGCTGGAATATTGTAGTATTTAATGATGTATTCTGATATACATAGGACTGTACTAAAAAAGCTAACTTTGAAATAGCTTTTTCTTGAAGTTTGCAGCCTATTCAATGACATTTTAAAAGATAAATTTGGGATAAGAAGTAATAATAATGAATAAGAAGTAATATGATCACTTTAATTATTACAACTTATTTTTCAATATTTTCACCAAAAGCATTTTTAGGAAGTTGATGTTTAAGCCATTAAATTGTGGCTTGTACCTGCAGTTGAAAACTTGTGTGCAATTTACTCTTTCACCTTAGAAAAAACAAAATATGTAGGCAATAGTTACTGCCGTAATTTTAATTAGGGGGAAAAAAACAAACAAACAAGCCACAGCACAATACAGACAGGGAGGATTGTCTTACATCTGGGCTAAGCTTCTTGAGTAGTCTTACTCTGATCTAAGGTCAGCTTTGCACAGATCCAAAAGCATTTATTTTTACTTTCCCCAATCAGTTATTTCATAAGACTTAAGCCTATTTAAAATTTAAATAGTTGTAGTTTAAATCAAGTTCATGTCAGTTCTCAATGAGTGGTGCTTCACCTTCCAGTATTAGTTTTTAACACATTCAACTAGTGTTCCTCACTAGTGTTTGTTTTTTTTAATTTGGACAAATAGGCAAAGCATCGCTTACTGCTAACAGGAACTCCAGTTCAGAATAACCTGTTGGAATTGATGTCTCTCTTGAATTTTGTTATGCCACATATGTTCAGTAGCAGCACAAGTGAAATCCGAAGGATGTTCTCTTCAAAAACAGTGAGTGTTGTTTATTCTTTCCTTGAAATTAACTTTTTTACTATATCGCTGTGGCAACCACTTGCTTATCGGTACCTTGTAGAAATAGGTAGTGAAAATCTGGAAAATGAAACAGTAAAATGAACTATTTCAAGTAAACATATACTGTAATAGGATGTCTCAGAATGCTAACTGTCCTGTTAGGTCTGTCACTTCTGGTTGAGTTCTCTATCAGCTTAGAAATTTTACGATAGTGGTGATATTGCTGGAAACTTCACTCTGTAATTGAATTCTTACAATATTTTCCATAGAAGACTGTTGAAGAACAAAGCATATATGAAAAGGAAAGGATTGCACATGCAAAGCAGATAATAAAACCATTCATCTTGAGAAGAGTAAAAGATGAGGTAATTACTTATTTTTAAAATAATGGTTCCTTGGTATCAGAAAACCTCATAATCTTTGAGGCTTGTGGAATTTAATGTCAAGTTTCATCAGTACTTTTACGTGTTTCTCTAGGATGAACAAGAATCTTGTTACTCTTTATTAGTTTTTGTTGCAAAGTTGGCAAGAATGTGACATGCTGTAGTAGTTTTGGATTTCAATGCTTGGTGTTTGTTTAATGAAGCTAGGAGTTTTAGTTAGGAAAGATCACTGAAAGATTATTTGGTGCACTAAGCAGGCATCAAGTGACTTGATTGTCAATTCTGAAAATTCCACTTGTTTGCATCCACTAGCACATGTCTAAGGCTACTGTGTGGGGGCTGGACTTGCCCCTTGCAGTGGAGAGAGAGATTTGGGACCTGTAATCCTGACAACTGGGTACTGCTGGTCATGTGAGATCATAGAATCATAGAATCGGCAGGGTTGGAAAAGACCTCCAAGATCATCCAATCCAACCGTCCACCTATCACCAATATTTTCCACTAAACCATGTCCCTATGTACAGCATCTAAACATTTCTTGAACACCCCCAGGGTCAGTGGCTCCACTGCCTCCCTAGACAGCTTTTTCCAGTGCCTAACCGCTCCTTTGGAGTAGTATTTTTCCTAGTGTCCAGCCTGAATCTCTCTTGTCTCAACTTGAGGCCATTCCCTCTAGTCCTGTCATTAGTTACATGGGAGGAGAGGCTGACTCCCTCCTTGCCACAGCCTTCTTTCAGGTAGTTGTGGAGAGTGATGATGTTTCCCCTGAGCCTCCTGCAGACTAAATAATGCTAGTTCCCTTAGCCACTCATAAGGCTTGTTCTCCAAGCCCCTCACCAACTTCATTGCCTTTCTCTGAACACATGGCAGGATCTCAGTGTCTGTCTCATAGTGAGGGGCCCAAAACTGAATGCAGTACTCTAAGTGCACCCTCACCAGTGCTGAGTACAGAGGACTGATTTCTTCTCTGCTCCTGCTGTGAAAACACTATTTCTGGTGCATGCCAGGATGCCATCGGTCTTCTTGGCCAATTGGGCACACTGTTGTCGCATTCAGCTGAGTGTTGACCAGTACCCCCAGATCTGTTTCTTCTACACAGTCTTCCAGCCACTCTGCCCCAGGCCTTTAGTGTTGCCTGAGGTAGTTGTGGCCAAAGTGTAGGATGTGGTACTTGGTCTTGTTGAACTTCATCCTGTAGGCTTCAATCCAGCCTGGCCAGAGCCCTCTGTAGGGCCTTCCTACCCCCAGGTGGATCAGCACTTCCTCTCAATTTGATGTTATTTGCATACTTACTGAGGGTGTGCTCAATCCACTTATCCTTGTCATCAATAAAGAGACTAAACAGATTAGGCCCCAGAATGGACCCCTGGGTAACACCACTCATGACCAGTTGCCAGCTGGATTTAACTTCATTCACCACCACTCTCTCGGCCTGGCCCCCCAGCCAGTTCTATACCCAGCAAAGTGTGTACCTGTCCAAACCATACCCTAACCAGCTTTTCTGGGAAAATACTGTGGGGAGACAGTGTCAAAAGCTTCGCTGAAATCTAGGTAGATCACATCAACAGCCTTTCCTTCATCCACCTGACAAATCACTCCATCATTTAAGGAGATGAGGTTGGTCAAGCAGGACATGTCTTTCATGAACCAGAGCGGGCTGGGCCTGATTCCCCGGTTGTCCTACACCATTATGTTATGTGATCTCCCTCATGATGATCTGCTCCATAACCGTGCCTGGCACCAAGGTCAGGCTGACAGGCCTATAATTCCTTAAATCCCCTCCTTATGACACTTCTTGCTGATAGGTGTTAAGCTGGCAAGACTCCAATTATCTGGGACTTCTCTGGTTGACCAGGAATGCTGGTATATGATGATTGCCAAGCTGCTTTCCAACTCTGCCAGCTCCCTCAGCACCCTTGGCCCATGGACGTGTGGCAGTCTGGATGAAGCACTAGATCTGTTTACACCAGAATCATGGGGGGGTTTGCTCGTCTTCCCATCTCAGACTTCTCAGTTGGGCTGGAGTACCCCATGGGTAACTACTCTGACTTTTAAAGAGAGAGGTAAGGAAGATACTGAGAACCTCAGTCTTTTCTTTCTAAGTGGACATGTTCTCTTCTGCATCCAGTAAAGGGTGGAGATTCTCCTTAGCCCTCCTCTTACTATTTGTAAAAAAAAAAAAAAAGTTATTTGTTTTCTTTTACCCCAGCAGCCAAGTTGAGTTCAAGCTGGGCTTCTGTTCTTTCTGTCTCCCTGCTCGTCCTGACAACTTCTTTGTACTTTCCTTGTGTTGCCCATCCCTTCTTCCACAGGAGATAAATTCTCTTTTTCTCCTGGAGCCTCAGGAAAATCTTCCTGTTCATCCATGTTCATCGACATTGGTCTTCTTCCCCACCAGCTCATCTTGCACAGGGAGATAACCTGTTCCTGTGCCTTTAAGACTTCCTTATTTAGAAGTGACGAGCCTTGCTGGACCCTTCTGCCCTTCAGGTCTGAATCCCAAGGGACCCTTCCTACCAGTGTCCTGAGCAATTCCATGTCTGCCCCCCAGAAGTCCAAAGTAACAGTTTTGCTGCACCCCCCTTCATGACTTCTCCAGGAGTCAAGGACTCTACCATTTTGCTGTCATTCCATCCAAGACAGCTCCTGAACTCCATGTTTTCCAGCAGTTGTCTTCTGTGAACAGCAGGTCTAGGAGGGTGCCTCCCCTGGTAGTCTCTTTTACTAGCTGTGTTAGGATGATGCAGGATGACATTTTACTTTAATTCAAAGTGTTCAGGCAGTAAATGTTCATGTATGCTTTTTTTGCATATGATTGACTAAAAACAGATTATGTTGCTATAATCCAAATGTTTCTTTTTGATTTTAAATTCAGAACTTAGCTAAATCCTTCTTTAATGCATGCAGTTCTGAATAGACTGGAAAATATAATAATTTGAAGAGGGTTTCTGTGTCTTACTGTGATTCACGTGCACTTAGTAGTTAGTAGGTTCAAAAATAGTTTGCTTTCATTAGCAGGGAAGTGGGTTCCTAGTGGTGTGTTTTATTTTGTGCAGGTGCTGGTTTTTGGTTGGTTGTTTTTTTCTTTTGAAGTGTTCAGATCATGTTATTTTAGGAGATGTGTGATGTGTAATTAAAGACAATTTCTGAATTTCTAAGTCAAACTACTGATTCAGTTTCAATTAGCAAAGTTGCAGCCAATGGAAGAAATTGGCGTGAAGAGAATGAGTAGAATAACTTAAGAGTAGGCTTGTAAAATAATACAGAATTACTATTTTTTACAGTACGGTTTTCACCTGGCACATTTTTATTTTCTCAGGTCCTTAAACAACTACCTCCCAAAAAAGATCACATTGAATTGTGTGCCATGTCTGAGAAGCAAGAGCAACTATACTGTGATCTCTTAAACAAGCTGAAGAAAACTATGAAGGGTAACGGTATATGATGGTTTCATTTCCTTTTGCTGTTTTTTTTTTTTTTTTTTTGCTTTGTAAAGATGTCTAGTACTCATAAAGTGACTGTATCTCTTCTGTGATTCATTTTTAAATAGATGAAATATTGAATATAAGGAGTTTTCCTTAAAACTAATGTTCTCCTGAGAGATAAAGATGCATCCAGATCTGTGCTGCTTCTGAATATACCTTGTTTTTTTGTTGACAGAGAAAAACTCTGATATGGGAAATGCAATGATGCAACTTAGAAAAATGGCTAATCACCCTCTCTTACATCGTCAGTATTACACAGCTGACAAACTCAAGACAATGTCCAAACTTATGCTCAAGGTAAGGTGATGAGATTCAGCAGGAGTCTCTAATTCCTCAGAATTTTTAATGTAGCTTGAATTTACTTTTATTGTCAGTCCTTGGATCAAAAGTGTGTCTTTGTAAATCTTAATTCATTGTTGCTGCTTTTTGTTTTTCTGCATCTATCCGGCCAAGTTCTGTGTGTTTTAGCACTCTGATTTCTAGAACCAATGTTGAATGGAGAGAATAGTTCTGAGATGGCAGTCATCATCTTTTCTATGACCCTCACCCTTTAACAACTCTTCCCTCTACTTCAAAACTTGAAACCATAATACTTAGGAAAATGTCTCAGGAGGAGGGCATCTGAGTTTATTAGTATTTGCAGAGCAGCAAGCAATCTGGGCGATATAGATGTAAAAATAGGGCACTGATGTATTGATATTGAGGGGTTTTTGGTCACGTGTCTGGGTTTAGTGCCTGTGGAGTTGGGGAAAAATTGTTGCATCTTTCTAAAGTGCAAACAAAAGAGATCTTGGGACACGCAGGAGGTTTTACTCTGAGAAAGCTGCAGCTGGCTTTGAATATCTGTAGCTTTGCTAGCAATAAAGCCAGTCAGGGTTGGGGGGAAGGGAAGAAGTCATTCATTTTTATGAAGGATTTTTGTCCCTTTTTTATTCCTTCTCATGCCATCGTACTCTCCAGATGTGGCTTTTCTTTTCCTCTTTCTTCCAGGCATGACATCCCTCTACCCACCCTACATCTTGGGCTGGGCTTCCCATGTCTACTACCATCTAACCAAGGATTGGATCTCCCTTTTAGGGAATGTGTCTTCAGGGGAAAAGGTCTGATACAGGGGCAAAAGATCATAGGGCTTGATAGGTAATGGCTGTGGAGATTGAGAATATACTTAGTTTTTGATAGTACAAACTCTTGTAAGAGTTAAACTGTAAAGTGACAAACTTCTATTATAAACCTGGGGTTGCAGATTTCATCTTCTGTTGCTTGCATGAGCCATGCTCTGGCATTCATCCATGTCTAGTTGTGCTACTTTCTGTTCTTATAGAAATTGTGGTTGTAATTGTTTTTTTTCCTTGTCTGTGTATCAAGATTGTATATGGTATTGTTTTCCTTCATTTTTGCTAATAGGAACCCACACATTGTGACGCTAATCCTGACCTTATCTTTGAAGATATGGCAGTAATGACAGATTTTGAACTGCATTTGCTTTGTAAGCAATATTCTCATGTCAGTGACTTCAAGTTAGATATGGATCAGATTTTGGATTCGGGAAAGTTTAGAGTATTGGAACGCCTTCTATCTGACCTTAAAGAGAAGGTTTGTACTACAAATCACTCATGTCATTTGCTGTCTGTCTAATGGCTGGCACCAAAAAACCCTCACCATCTGGTCACAAGAAGCTGTATGTGCTACTCAGTTGCTTTTGTGTGGAGTAATACAGTGTGATTTAATGTGTGTGCAGTGCACTGCTTTTAGCATGTCACTCTGTAGACAATAAGATTACACAATGAAAGTAAGATTCCTAATTTTTCCAAGTGTTGAATATTCTCTCCCAAGTTAACATGGCAGTTAGTAGGAAGGCGCAGTATTGCTTTCACAGCTCATAAGGGTTGAAATATCTGACTTTCTTTTGGCCACTGAATAAGACTATTAATTTGGTTTAATACATGGCTGTTTTAACATAAGCATAATTTGTCACTGTTTTGAGTTACAAACTTAAACGGGCTTCTTCTTCAATTAAACATATAGCCAAATATTTCAACAGGGAGCTATGATATGGAAAACAGCTCAAATTTAGCAGAGTTTAACAAATGTTTTTATAGATCTGTCATTCTTGCATTTGATTTGTGATTTCTAGGTTGCTACATTGACCCAAGTATAAAATAACTAAAAAAAAATCTGGCTCTAACTAAAGGTGGATTAACACAACAGAAATACTGGACATGTTTTACTAAATGTCAGTCTGCATCCTAGTAATTTCAGCTTAGTCTTTCAGTTTGTAAATCAGGGATTCTAACTAAAGTCACTTTGTAAATACAAATAATACTTTTGTCTAGTTCATCACCTTTAACTGAAGTGTTTTAAAACTTCTGTTTTCCTTGTCATTTCCAGGGTGACAGAGTTGTGTTGTTTAGCCAGTTTACAATGGTACTGGATATCTTGGAAGTTTTCCTAAAACACTGGCAACACAGATATATTAGGTTGGATGGAAAAACACAGATTTCTGACAGGTATGTGACTTTTCTCTTTGTTTTCTGAAGGCAGTTGAAGAAATGGATTTGCCATATGCAGGGAGGATCTGACTTAATAACCTTTGTTTTCTAATATAAAGAATCTTGTAGTTGCTGGGAATTGACTCCAGTAGGAGTTTAATGTTGAATTTCAGATTGCCTTAATCAGGTTGAAGCTGAAAGGTGAGTTTAGTTGATCAGATTATCATCTTAGCATATCCAACTGGAAAACTTTCACCTTTGCTATAAATAATGTTTTGATTTGCTTTTATGTCAGCATGACTTAACAAAAGCTCATCTGTAGACTTCCTGTTTCATGGATTCTTTTTTCAGATGCTCTTTTCTTCTTTAAATAATCAAGTTATTTTTATGATGTTACTTCCCACTTGCAGCTGAAATCTCCACTCTTCTTAACTTTCATGTGCAATTAGTGCAAGACAGTTGTGAACCTAAATTCTTCACTCTTGTGTCACCTGTTTTGCCTTACCTCAGTCCTCCCCACCCTCCTCCACCAGTTTTATTTGTATTCTGTGACGATAATCCAAGATCTTATTTGAAACATCACTTCATTCTTTGCTCTGTCTTATCAATCTCTAAGTATGTTCTGGTCACCCCTTAGAATTGTCACACGTTTTTCTTTATGCCTAACATCTGTACTTTTGAGTTGCTTTGCAATACCACTGGCCTCTTCCTCAGATCATAATTGTAACTTCTATATTAATCTGTGAAGCAAGAGTTTTGTTGCTTTCTAAGACCTGATGCATGTGTTCCTGTGTTCTGTAGGATACATCTAATAGATGAGTTCAATACAGATATGGGTATATTTGTGTTCCTCCTGTCAACCAAAGCTGGTGGCTTGGGAATCAATCTGACCTCAGCAAATGTTGTTATTCTTCATGACATTGATTGCAATCCATACAATGACAAGCAAGCAGAAGATCGATGCCATAGAGTAGGTCAGACAAGGTAAGACTTCTTAATTATGATGCTTGTTTCTCTTGGAGGCAAACAGTTTGATTTAAAGATTCCATTTTCATCAGATTTCTCTAAGCCACCTCTGGATTGCTTGGCAACTAAATAGTTGCAATTGTCTTACAATTGCATGTTGTAGGTGGAGCTAATTACATTCTACTCTAATTTTTCATTTTTCCACAATTCACATCAGTTCTTAGCACCAGAAATTTATTTGAGGACTGGTCTGAAGTCATTGGAACTGCTGAAAAAGCTGTTTGTTTTCTTCCTAAGACTTCTAAGCTTTAAAATGCCACAGTGCCTTGAAGAAAGGATCAGTCTTATGCTTTGTAGTCTTCACTAAGGAATAAGTTGTGAGCAATAGAATATGTTAATGTAAATAGAATAAATAGAATGTGTTAGTAAATGGTATTTTGCCTGTAGTATCGGATTGAGAAATACTCAGTTGTTTTATGAGCTTGAGTTTTTTGAGACCATACAGACCCTTGTGCTGGCTGAGTATAGGAGAAAACAAGTTTTCTGTCAGTATGGAGCATAACTGGTCCAAAGAGGGAAACTATCTGCTTTAGTATTGCCTCTATTATTTTTCCTCCGTGTTGTTGACTACTGCCACTCGAACAAAGGCATAGGTCCTTTCCTCTTGCACTAATCCAAAGAAACTGTAAAGATGTATTCATCCTATTTTGTGCTTTTCAGAGAAGTAAAAGTCATAAAGCTAATCAGTAAAGGGACTATTGAAGAATCCATGCTCAAAATGAACCAGCAGAAATTGAAGTTGGAACAAGATATGACTTCAGCAGATTTGGGTGAGTCTCTTGCTAGTAATGATTTCCCCTTACATGAGTTAAGGAGATCACTGCAATATATTATTCCAAAAAAATGCACTCATAATGCAGATGAGACAAGTTTGTTCCACTTTAAACTAGAAAAATGTGTTGTGCCAGTTTACTTTTCAGTTTGACAGGAAGTGTCCCTTGAATCTAACACACAGACCAAATGCTCGAAAGCAGAGGATTGTGCATAGTTCTGGGATTCTAGACTTTTGTCAGTTTATGTAAAATACTTATTGCTATACTAATGTATGTTTTGATTCTTAGGAGAAGAAGGGGCCATTCCAGCAGATATAGCCACGCTACTGAAAGCCTCATTAGGCCTCTAAACTGTAAATATGTGGAATTTAAGGAAGAAATGAAATGCCATGCCCCTGAGGACTCTTACGTTATTGATGACCATGAGTTTACTGAAGTTTTATAACTTTTTGTAGTTTCTTCACTTTATTCCTCATGGTATTGACAATTTTTAACACTGGTAGCATTCTTTTGATGCTTGAAAACATGAACAGTACAAGTCTATCAACATCAGATGCTGAAGAAACATTTTACAGGACATTTTTCAAAATGGGGACCTATGTAGTAATTGTTTTAATAAATCTGCTACTGCTTAAGATTTGTCAGTATTTTTGTAATTATTTCTACCTCCAGACGTATAAATAAACTGTCTGTTCCACTGGATTATGCTTGTAGATTTCTTTTATATGTGCCTTATTTGACAATGCTTAAGTCTGTTTCTGCTTGTTCTGGTTCATTTGATGTACTGTCCTGGTTTTGTATCAATTTGTTCAAATAAAAATCCATACATTATCAGGATGTTCTTATGTTGTGGTTATTGGGAGAGGAGGGTGGAATTGGTAACTTGCATGCTGCAAATCAGAGGCAGCTTTCAAACTATCTAAAATGCTCCATTTGACCATCTGTTTAACTATTAGTAAATATTTACTATTTCATTATATTCAAATATAAGTTGAGTTAGAATACAGAATACAGATTATGAAAATGGAGTTCCTGCCTGTAGCAGAAATGCTAAATCATGGCCTGAAGCAATGACTGAACATCTGGTGGAAGGTAATGCCAAGGAGCTCAGGTGCATGCAACGTGCCTGAGTGACTGGAAGGGGTGGAGCAAGGATCTACCCCTTCCCAGACCTCATTTAAGGCCTGGCAGTGGATGCAAGGATATTTTCCTGGAGATCCCTGTGTGCCTGAAGCTTTCTTGAAAGTAAGAAATGTCTTTTCTTATTTCTGTGCCCACAACAGTTGCATTTGAGCAAGTCTTTGCTTGCTGCAGCCTAGGACCATGCTCCTCTGCTGTCACTGCTGCACTTTCCTTTGTATTACAGTGCCGAGCTGAGTTTTCTGCTCAGGTTGTAATTTTTTTGGTCAGTCCTGGAGATACCAGATCTATGGTCTGACAGTGAGGTGCCCTAGTTACTAACTTACGTCACAGAATCACAGAACTGTAGGGATGGGAAGGGACCTCTAGAGATCACTGAGTCCAACTCCCCTGCAAAGCCGGGCTCCTATAGCAGGTTGCATACCTAGGTGTGCAGACAGATCTTCAGTATCTCTGTAGAAGGAGTGTCCACTACCTCTTTGCATAGCTTGTTCTAGTGCTCTATCACTGATAGTAAACAAGTTCTTTCTTGTATTAGTACGGAGCTTCCTATGTTCCAATTTCTGCCTGTTGTACCTTTTTCTTTTATTTCTCACCACCAAAGAGAACATTCCTTACGACTTGGCATCTGCATTTCAGATATTTATAAACAGTGATGAGATTCCCTCTCAGGAAACAAAAATTTATGAGGAGCTACAACCAAGTATGCAGGAATTGCAAGGGCAAGTGGAGACTGTATATGCAAATCAATGTAAGAATGAAACTTGCTTCTTTTTTCTGCTGTTACCTCTTAGTTTCAGAACTGCTTAGAGGTTGGTTTATGTCACTTAAAGAGCTAAATGAAATAACGCTCATTGGAGTTGGGGGCAGGGGAAAAGAATAGCTGTAAAGGAAAGCAATTTTCCAGCATCATCCATCTTCAACCCAGTTTGTTTTAAATGGATAAACCACTATGAGCAGTGGAGTTCTCTTATGAGTGCTTGTCTCCCCCTTGAGCTTGGGTAAACCTATCTCATTTATAACTATCTCTGTTTTCAGCAGCTCCACAGACCTATTCTCCCTGTTGCTAGAAGAACCAACTGTTGGTGTGTTCCATTTATTTTGTCCTAAATTTAGTTTACAACCCTGCCACTGTTGTTTGTTGCTTTTATTGGGTAGATGCTGAGCAATTAAGTGTGTTTGCAGCTGGTGTGCTTATAGCTGGTGCTCATGTGGGCAGCATTGTTTGTAATGGCACAGCAGGAATTGCAGGAGGCTAAGAAAGTGTTGGAGGATCTTGATGTCTCTTGAGGGAGTGAGTAGTTTTCATCAGTGCTGCCTAGTGTCCTTAATCCTTCCAAGCACTTCTCTCATTTAACTTGGCTTCCTCAAGAAAGTCAACAATAAACGTGACGTATCATTGAGATTTTATTTGTCAGTAATATGTATTATTTTTCTCACCGAGTTCCCACAGAACATGAACTGCATTTTTCAAACACTTTATTAGTGATGAAGGGAATGCAGTTTGAACAGCACCTCTACCCTGGCTCTAATCTACTAGATTCTGATTTGGTACTGCACACCCACTTGAAATTAATTAAAATGATTCTAAAATTAATAACTTAGCGTACTTGCAATGTTTGAAAACCAAAAAACATGCATTTGCTTTTCCAGTGAACAGCTGATCTAAATTGTTGTCTTTGGTCTTTTCTGGATCCAGGCTGCAATAGCGGGCAGTGCTTGCACTCTGTCCCTGAGAGCCAACAGCCTGGGGTACTTGTCTGCCATGTCAGCTTTATAGGACAGGAGCGTTGTGCTACACACATCCCAGTAGAAATCAGCCCACGTTACCTGGAAAGAGGGAAAAAGTTGTAAACCTGAATTGGTAATCTCAAAAAAATTGGGACAATGAATATTTTCAGCAAAAACAAAGCATGAATGATCTGGTTTGTGCTAGGTTTTGTTTTCTTAAGTTACAGAGATAGTAACTGTTCTGCAATGCAAGGATTAACTTGATTGAAAATTAAAAATAAAAATTAGTTAAAACAGGTCCTTGCTACTAATATAGTTTTTTCTTTTTTCTTCTTCTCATAAATTGAGCAGTGACTCTAAGCAGAGTTTGTAACTCATACCTCCACTAAGTAATACAAAAGCATTTATAATGTCTTGTGTCAACATCTAGAATGGTTTAGGAAATGCAGATCTATCTTGGTGTGCTTTCTTTTTCTGATGGCGTGAACAGCTTTCACTGTACAATGGAGCAACCAGTTGTGTATTGGTAAGAGCAAAGAATTAAAATAATAATAATAATGACTTGTTTTTACAAGATTTCATTGGGATAGCATGAAATCCATAACGCTAATAGTAGTCAATAGTTGCATTTTAGTGGCAGTGTCATTGGAATGAGAGAAATCAAAATCATACTTACAGACTTCCCTACAAACCATTTGTTGTCTCCTAAGAAAGCATCCAAATCTTTCAGCAGATCGGGGGCTTTGTTGGTGAGGATATCATTAAAAGCTTTCTCCTGGGGGAAGAACAGAACACACACAGTGGTCAGCAAAACTGGATTCTTGAGGATTTCTTAGGAAAAAAAGATGAACAGGGAAAACTGGAAAAGCTGATAGGTGGTCTGACCCAAGTAGAGTCATCACGTTCCTCTTTGATGGGAGGAATGTGTTAACATCCGAGTACAGACCAAGAATGCAGACAGAGCGGTTATTTAAAATAAAGAAATGTGGAGGCAGCTGTGTTGTCACTGGAGTACTTGGAAGAGGATACTATGCAATGTAGGAAAGCTTAACTACCTGAGAAGCTTGTCACCTGCCTAAAACACCCAGTACTAGACTCAGTGAGCTGTGCAGCATGGCGATTTGTTCCCTTATTACCACCTAAAGAATGCTGAGATCTCCCACAGAGAAATGTGTGTGGTGATGCCACTCAATAACCTGTGACAACGCGGCAGGAGCCCTGCCACAGATCTGGGAGGAATTCGTAGCCATTCCTCTTGTACCATCCCTCCAGTTTGCAGAATCCCATGAGCTCGTTCTTTTCTGCTGTTGGAAGTGTTGGTCAGTTGTTTTTCCTTGCCAGCCCTCCTCGTGTGTGCTATGAACCAGGGTTTTGAGCTTTTGCTGGATTTAACATTGGGGTTTTATGTTAGTAGGTTATTCTCTGTTTTTGTTTGTTTGTTTTTATGCAGCAGTGAGATTTGAGGTTAAGTCTGTATGGGAGGATAGCTTGCATGTTGGTGAGTGAAGGGTAAGACAGAATAGTAGTGGTTCTCTACTAGCTGTTCCTCCAGCAGAAGGTTTTAAGGCTGCTAGTAAGGGGTTAGCTGTTTCCTTGGGAGATAGCTACTTCTCCTGTCACCTGCATGGAAATGATTGAGATTGCAGATGGCTGTGAATATCCGTCTGATATTTCTGGCACAGTTTGTGCAGTTAATACGTGACCTGGCCACAGATTTCACCAAGCCAAAATTTAGAAGCAGCAGCAGCCTGATCCCAAACATACTGGCTGGAATACAGCGTGTATTTCTGCGGGTCAGACTGAAGTCTTGGCATCTCCTACTTCTGTCTGCGAATTGCTCTGTAACTCAGCAGAGGAGGCTGAGGGGAAGCCTTGTGGCAACCTACAGCTCCTTGGGAGGGGAGTGGAGGGACAGTGCTGAGCTCTTCCCTATGCTGATAGCAACGGGACTTAGGGGAAAGGCAGGCATGGAGCTGCATCACAGGAGGGTGATAGAAAAAGGCTCTTCACCTCTTCAGAGGGTGGTGGGCATGGAACAGGGTTCCCAGGGCAGTCATCACGGCCTCAAGGTGCTGGAACTCAAGGAGCACTTGGAAAGCATTCTCAGACATACAGTGTGATGTTTGGGTGGTGCTGTGTGGAGCCAGGAGTTGGACTCCACGATCCTTGTGCATCTGTTCCCGCTTGGGATGTACTATGATTCTTTGAATTTGAACGGAGTGCTATGACTGCAAGTCACAGCCACAAGTTTGCAATCCAGAAATGTCAGATTTGCAGCCTATGCTATTATTATTATTATTATTATTATTATTATTTCTCCATCCTTTGCAAAATATACGAAATGAATGAAATCTCGTTACCATCCAAGTCTCCGTCCTTTTGCACGTCGACCACAAGGTGGTGGCAGTGGACCCAGGGAGATCTATTAGTGCCGGAAGTGCTGCAGACTCCCAGAAAGCAATTTTCTAGATCTTTTGCCCCCCCCAAACAGAGCCATGCAGCATACGTTCACACAGGCACGTGAGAGTTGCCTGTTGAGCACCTGAGGCACGGTCCAGGTTCTTGTTTTGGAGAAGTGCCTTAGGACAGCTGGGGCACACCCAGTGATGGAAGAACAGGGACAGCAGCTCTATGGCTTACGTGCTGTACTGCACTAGTACACCAGCAATGCTGTGCCTCTTTCTAAATGTTCAAAAACTGTGAGTCAACATTCCCTTGCCAAACTAGAGGGAAATTAGGAAACTCTAAGAGGTCATTAGGAAGCAAAGTGATTAGCATTTTTGAGTACTAAAACTTTCAAACTTCAGATTTTCCCCAAGAAGGTTGGGTAAAGTTTCATTGTTTTTTATTAGTTTGCCAACTTTCTGTCCTCCGTGCTTTCTGTAACACAGTATCCCAGACAGCCCAAGATGTTTGGATAAGGAAAAGGCGGCTGTTCTGGTAGTTAATGAATAGACATGCTGCTACATCACAACTTTCCTAAAAGGGCTGTGTCATCTGCTGAGGACAGAACTCTGTGAAATATCTGCAATGCTGGCATTAACTCACTGTTCCCTGTGTTACAACTCTGTAGGCTTGCATTTAAGGATGTGATGAGCAAGCACTGGGAGACTGGGATGCCAAAACCTCAAGTGATCTAGGACTTGTCTGTGACTGTGTTAAACTATCACAGCTATGCATTACCATGGGCACTGATGTCTGCAGAAGATCCACACTGGATAGTGGTGGGGCCAAGCGGTTCTGAAGTTTTATAAAATGTTAAGAAGAAACCAAGGTGTAGGAGCACAAAAAGAAAATGGAATGGAGCTGTTAATCCCACTGAATTAGCAGAGGCAGAAAGATTTGAGCTTTTTGTGACAGGATACAGATATTACAGTGCTGACTGGAAAGAGAGTGCCCCTTTGAAGAGCCGTTTGTACATGCATATAATATCCTCAATTTAAAATGAACTGGTGAGATGGGTGGTGCTGACCTCATTGTTCCCACAATGGGGGGAAATCTTGTGGAGGTGGGAGGGAGCAGATGACCTCAACTTGGTTAGCTTTGAGGAAGAGCTACAGAGGTCTTCCATCTAGGGGTGAGGTGAGATGGTGGGTTGGCATGAGGCTTTTTCCACAGAGGAGATGCTAAGGTACACATGCTTATCTTATGGGTTACCTTTGTTTAGTTTAGTGACTGTCTTACCTTCACATCCTGATTTTTCTCTGCCCAGGGGAACAGCATCATGAAATCATCCATGGTGTCCACAATGGCATCAACCAATGCCTGCTCCACTGGAGTCTGACCTGCCAGACCTGTCAGAAGCAAGCGTAAGGGAGGGTAGTGACATGTCAGAAATGTTTGATACTCTAGCAGCAAGCTCTATTCTTTGTGAGCATTTCCATTAAAAATATGTGCTATCCAGAGTGTTCTGATGCTAACAATATGCATTTGTCTCTCTTACATCCTGGCATAATTTCACCTAACTTTGCTTTTTCTCCCTTCAGCCTTATATAGCTCCCTAAAGTGTGAGTTTTTCTTTTCATCACCTGAACATGCAGCCCATTTAAACCTTCTTATAACATACTGCTTACTTTTGATTACTTCATCTTGGTTGCAAATCTCTTTTCCTCCCCTGCTGCTCTCTGGTTTGCCAGTGGTTATCTCAGTATTACTTCTTTCCTTTGCTTCTTTTCACAGACCTATGTTCAGTCTTTTACCTCTGGCTCTGTGCAGAGCCAGACTACCCTCCTCTTCCTCTGTTCTTTTACAGTTCCATAAATCATATGCTCTTTCTTTGTCAAGTCACTTCCCTGACTTATACCTTATGCATTTGAAGGCAATGAATATGCCATTCCTTTTGGGCACCATATTCTGTGAGCCTTCAGTAAAGAACTGTTAGTGATGGACACCCAAAAATGCCATTTCTTTATTTTAAAGGGTTACTATATTCCCAGGTCACTGGGAATTTTAAATGGTTTTATTTTCCCCTTCTACTCATTCTTTTTTTTATGCTGCACTAACACATAAGCAGCATGGTCTGAATTTGCCAGGATAGGCCAGAAGGAAATTCCCATTGGAGTCTGATGGAAAATACTATGAGGGAATGTCCAAGTGATTGCTTCTGACTACGAAAGCAGCACCGCTCCCAATCAGCCTCCCAAGCAGGAGACAGGAAGAAAGGTAGTGTGGGAGGAAGGAGGAATTGCTCATAATTTTTCCCAGTCTCATATCACCACATAGATGCTCATCATCCTTTTGCCTGGCAAGTAATAGGTCGTATCAAGGATGGAGGAAATTGGCAGTATTGCTCGACATGTGAAATTACATTATGATAGTGCCTTGAAGAATAACATTAAAGGCTTCTCACTGTTTCCTCAGCTGGAGAACATGGAATATGAGGAAGTGCTCTGAAAGGCAGGTTATGTCTCTCTGCTCAGAATACAAAAATAGTCTGACAACACTTTACTTCCCAGCCTGTCTTCACTTTGCTGACATGCACCACGCCACCAACACATCTGCTTTCAAGCAGACTTGTTTTGCACAAGTCTGAATGACAGCTACTGACCTAAAACAAGCCCTGACTACTCTGTTTGATTACTTGCATTACTAAAGAGTCTTATCATTTCGTATAGCTGGCTGAGTGCTTTCATGGTGTGTAGTATTTAATGATGAGTGAAGTCACTTTCTGTTGTAATCTCTTTGCTGGAACAGAACTGTTGCCTACATCTGCTTCAGAGTGCTCTGGCTGCAATCATCTTGAGTGCTTTCAAAAGCTACTTACTCTGGTCCTTTCTGGTTCTCATGACAGCTCGAAGTTTAGCTGCATGGAAAACTACGCTGAGACCCACTGGGGGTCACAGGTAGATGCCTTCTGTCATGAAGAGACAGAAGTGGAAGGTTTAGTGGCTGGAAAGTCGGACCAAACCCAGCTGTTAGATGCAGAGGGGAATGCAATTGGATGTAAAGGGATTCATAGAATTTTATAATCATTTGAGCTGGAAAAGACCTTTACAGGTCACCTAGCCCAACTCCCCTGCAATGAACAGGGACATATCTATAGCTAGAACAGTTTGCTCATTAGGATTAATTGTGAAGTTTCCTTTCAGCGTACTTAATGTGCAAATGGTAAGCCCTGCCAAGTGATTTCAGCTGTGAACCATAGCACTTCATGCTGCAGACTGTTACTTTGAACCTTACTCTTTACTGTGGTCTAATTTTTATTATATTTTACTATATCCACTCCATTTGAGTAGCTCCATATTTTGCCCTAAGGTTCCAGTGACTCACAGAAGTCCTACTCCGTGGTTGGGCTTATTAAGCTGTTAGGTTTTTTTTTCTGCTTTTGGCTGTGATTGGGTGTGGTTTTTTTTCCAGAGCATTAAAGGTGAGTGCAGAACAGAGCAAGAAAGGTGTCAGATGAGTTACCTGATTCTCTGGCGAGGTACCTTGCGATTGCCAGGCTCTGGTGAATGATCACTCCATCTACTTCCAGAATGGGGACTTTGCCAAATGGGATAGCTTGGAGGAAAGAGAAGAAAGAAATGAAATAAAATCATTGTCTTAACAGTGAGTTGCACTTTTACCACACTTGAAGGGAAATCTTTGTTACAGCACTTAGCAGTCTGACTGTATTTCCGTAGGGAAATGCTATAGACATGGGCTAAAAAGAAAAATCAGGGTAAGGAGAAACCACCTCACACTGCAAGAAGGCAGCAGTAGTGTAGAAACCAACTACTGCATTTCCTATTTCCTACGCTTGTGCTTTAAAACCTGAATACGTCCCTGGATACCCTGGATTCCTTACAGAGGGAGATTTTTCTTCAGAAGCATATAGTTCCTTTTCTTTTCAGCTTTATCCTCCTCAGGAAAATAAATGCCAAGGCTAGGCAAAGTACTACTGAAGTCTTTGTAGTGCAGGGTCCAGATGGGGTATGAAATAGAAGATTGTGCAGACTGCAAAGATGCTTGCTTGCTGTTGTTTTAAATTCAGCAGAAGTATCTGCATTTCAGAATTTTATCCTATGACAAGACTTTCCATGTGGCAGTTCTCCAGCAGAGATGATATGAAAGCTTATCTCACTGGGAGACAAGTACAGCTCTCACAATGAACCACAAATGCTAGGATATCCAAATCTACTTGACTAGGCTTGCATTCAAAAGCAAAAACTCAGTCCTGGGGAAAAGGCCTCCAGACACTGAGCATATGTAAAGGCAGACTAAGCAGGCATGATAGATACCTGTAAGAATTTAAGCAGGCACAATATTCCTCAACACAACACATCATCCAAACGTTTCTTGAACACTCCCATGGTCGGTGACTCCACCACCTCCAAGAATGAATTCATTTAGTGGTATTTTGTATGTCAAAACTTAGGCTACATTTTGGTTGGCATGACTTCAAGCGGGGCTGGAACATTGGAACTAAGCTGAATCTAAGAAAAACATGGGAAGCTGGAAAATATGAGAATCTAATCGCCACAGGAGTCAAGAATATGATACAAGGCAGAGAATTCAGGGTGCAGCAGGCCATGGTAACGCGCTGTTCCCTCATCTATTCCAGTTGCTACAAAAATCTTTGGCCTGTAATTCAGAAAGACCTGCAGGGTTGTCTAATGTGGTGAGGGATTTCTCTGACTGTTCTGTAGGAGCAAGGCTTATCTGGATGCTACCACATGCAAGGCAACGTGAAACTGTCACCTTTAGGATGAAGTATACGTTCTTCCTTTGGTCTGATGACCATTTTAGATAGACGTGGCTGGGATTGTGTTCCTTGTTAGCGTAAGCTATGGAGAATGCAGGAATCTGTGTGTCAGCTCAACTAACTTGGAGTGTGTAGTGACTGAATTAAATTCCTGTTGTTTCTGCAGGTTCCAATGAGACGAGTACCAGAGCTCAGCTACCTGTGAGGTTTACACCTTCTTTCCACAAATACTACTGACTTCTCTGCTTCTCCAAATCCACTGCTGACACTTGCTAAGAAGTGCACCCCAGATTTCAAATTGTGTGGGATCTTCTGGTGGGTAATTTGGAACACTCTTTCTCCTAAAGTAGATGAGCAGTAGAATGAGAAAATAATGAAATCTGATGCACTTTTCACCTGTTTATTAAAATAATAATAGTGTTGCCACATGGCTCCGTGGTTTAGCATGCAATATGTGAATTACTTTAGGTATGAGACCGTTAATATCAAATCTGTATCTGCAGAATGAATTTGGCAGCTGCACAGAACGTACAGGATTTCTGTGTGCAATTTTTCCTGCGTGTGAGTAGAGTACCTTTCCTTCCCCAAGCTCCATGCACTGTGAGGCCAGGATGCGTGTCAACATTGATGACTAGCAGAAGCGAGGGAGCTCAAAGAGAATTAACTGTATTTCCCCAGGGAAGAACGCATGCAATGCTTGCTTGTTCTGAAACAATAGTAGCCTTTTTTAATAGAAGACTTCCTATGTTTATTATTTGAGCGGCAAAGTCCTCGAAATTCCACATATTGCTTCACCTGGTTGTGAAAATGAGAACAGCCTTGGTTCTGCCACAGGCTAACAGTGCTGGGTGCCCTGGGCCCCAGTGTGTGCAAAGCTGCAGAGCTACGGAATGTATTTCCTCATACTGGACAGAAGTGCATCCTTCAAGGAAGCATCCTTACACCCCAGTCCAAAAAGAGATCACGCTGCAGAGATTGACAAGAGTGTAATAGATAAAGTGTAGTTCAGAAACAAAGAATGTTGCCCAGAAGGAGTTAATGGGATGCCTGCAGAGGGCTGGCAGGAGCACAGCAGTCTGATGCAGCTTTGACTTGATCACTGTGACTCAGCCAGATTCTTTGGCAATAACTGCCTGAACACAGCAATGACAGTTCAGGTTGGGAAACTGTAATTGCTTAATCCAAAACAGAACAGGCTATTTTCTAATGAGTTTACACATGAGGGGGGAAGTCTGACAGCTTCAGTTTGACTGACGTTTCACTTTGATGCTTATTAAGTGGAAAATGAAAACCGGCTTGTTTGTTTGCTTGTTGAGAAGCCCTCAATGATGACAAAAAGGAGAAGACATCTTTCTGACAGCTGAGGGAGATGGGTGAAGATGTGACAGGCAGCAGTGTGCTAATCATTGTCCATGTCCTGTTTCTCAGGGGTGTGCTCAAGTCTGGATTGCTTTGTTTTTTCCTGGCATCCCACTGAATTCTAGGAAATGGCTTGAAGGCACCAGTCATGCCTAGAAACATTTTTTTTCTCAGCTCTGACCTGTTTTCATTAAATCTATTTTTTTTTTTTTATTATTTTGTGGGGGTTTTTTTTGCCAAGAGGCAGCATGTATGTTGTTATCATTACTATGCACTGAAGTCTTTAAAGCATAACAGTAAACAAGACAGCCTTTTTCCTTTCTTTCCTCTTCAAAATGTGATTCGATTATTTTTCTTTCTTGCAAAGAACTTAGAACATAGATATTTTTCATGATGGTGCAATGCCTGGTATGACCGTACGCTGACCTTACTATGCTGATTTCTTGTTGAGTATTGAATTACTGAGCTGCCAATGAGTGCAAATTCTGAGAGGCTTGAAGAGAGTCCGCTTGTGTTGACTGTTGTAAAAATCTACCAGTTCTTCAAAAATCTTTAGTTGCATGGTGGGCTATCCTTGCACACACAAAAGTGTGGCAGACATCCAAAGAACAGTCAGAACTAAGAACATTCACATTGCATTTTCTTCATGTTAGAGGATAAGGTATAATGGATTATGAAGTTGAATTTTCAGGCTGAAAAATAATTTTTAAGAAGCTCCTTTTTCTTTTGAAACATGAGTATCCAAAATTCATCAAGTAATATCCAAGTTCTTAGTATCATGCAGTAAAGTATCATCTTGCTCTTATCACTTAAAAACTTCTGTATTAATAAATTCACAGCATCATTAGGAGATTGCCTGTGCATTCAAGTTTGAATGCTGTGGGCTGGAATACGTTCTGTATTGGAGTGTATACTCTGTACTGGAGTGCTGGAGATTTCCTTCTATGATTGAAAAAGAGGGGTTTGTGTTAGTACGCTTAATTGTTAGGAAGGATACAAGTAGTCTTCTCAACAAATGGATGCCATTTGCTTTCAGGGTTTGCAAAAGAGACCCCCACATGTCCTCTGGAGATGCCATGCATATAGCCTATTTCCTTTGTACAGATAACACAGCCAGGCTATGTGCTCGCAGACTTCAAGTTACAACAGAGAGCACCCAGTGATTTCCTTACACCATAGATGTGGGCTTCCGTGGCTTCCTTTGAGCTTTCTCAAGGAAAGTGCTGTCAGTGCTTTTGGCCCTTGCTCTCCTCACTGACATCATATGTTCAAGGAACCTCTGGAGTTCTATGAATGCGATGCATACATAAACATTGTATTAAAACACTGTTCAATTTTCATCATCCGTTTTAGGTCATAGAATCGTAGAATGGCTTGATCTGGTAGGGACCCTTTAAGATCATCTTGTCCAACTTGTCTGTAATGAACAGGGCCATATCTACAGCTAGATCAGGTTGCTCAAGGCCCATCCAGCCTAACCTTGAATCCAGCCTGACCAAGGATGGAGCATCTGCCGCCTCTTTAAGCAACATTTTCTAGTTTAATTGCAGAAAAAAAAAAAAAAATCCCTTATATCCAGTCTAAATTTCTTGTTTCGTTTGAAACCTTTTCTCCTTCTCCTGCCACAACAGACCCTGCTAAAGAGTCTGTTCTTTCTTACAGCACGTCTTTAGATACTGAACTTCCCTTTAGCTAATGATATAAGGAAAAGTTCATGTATCTCCAGGTGAATAAAGCACATAGGTCAGTTCCTGCTCAGCTCCTACCTTGAATGAGAAACTGAAAGAAGTGGCACATGCATCCATAATGTGAGAGGGATCTTGTCTGCACAAAACAAGAATCAGAGAGGAAACATGAAGGGTTTAAAATAAATAAATAAAAAAGTGGACTGAGTGGTGGATATGTATGCTGCTTCACTCGTGTTTTTTTTCCTTTAACCTTGATCAGTTAAGGGATTTCTTACATCAGTTCTTACATCAGTACATACCTGTGGGCGTGCATATGGATGTTCTTTCTATGTTTTTCAAAACAGAATTGCAAATTGCTTTGCAAAAGTTTCAACTCTTGTTTATTCAAATTCATTTTAAGAAGGAAAACTAGAAAAATCTGCAACTGTCATCTTAGAAAATTTCTCAGGCATACACAGTCTCCTTTAGCATCCCCTTGTTTTGTTGCTTATCTGATGCAGAGGGCACTGTGGATGATAGTGTTGATTCATAGATGTCAAATGAAAACTCCATGAAAAACAGAATGGGTTTGTGATATTTTTTTAAGCCTGCTGCTTGGAAAACCAATTCCATGATTGTCTTTAAATTGAACTTGCATGTGCAAATTTTTACTTTTCTTTTTATCCTAGTTATTCATTAGTTCTAGTGCTGCATGCATTCAAGAAAACTTTGACAGAGGCTGAGTACAAGTCCAGGTTGATCTACGTTCTCTCTTCTCATTTCAGGAAGGATTCACTGAAGTATCTGCCTAGTGTTTAACACTAGATAATTTCTTTATATATATACACCTTAGTTTTGAATGTCTGTTGTGATTGAAACTATGATGTTCATAGTCTCTGATGGATACTTAGCAGGGAAGATGTAGTCTGATGCATGTTAAAACCAAGGATGTCTGTATAAATTTCTTCCATCTCATGAAGTCCCCCTAGAGCTGTGGCACTTACTGTCTTCTTGGAGTGCCTATAGGTTCTCACGAAAGTGTTCAGAACTTCTTACTGAGCAGGAATAGCTCTTTACCCAGCCTCCAGGGCACAGCCCAGTGGATAGTAACCACATGGACCTGTTTCTTTCTCAAGGACAGGGAGGAGTAATGTAACTCAGAACTGAACAGATTCTCTCAAGCCTGCCAGCTATGCTCTCACTTGTGCTTCCTTAGCTACTGAGAAAGTCCCTGCAAAGATATAGTCTTCTAATTTTCTCCTTCCCTTAGCTCTTTGCTCCTTTTCTGCTCATCTTTGCTTTTTCATTACTCATCATCATCTCTGTTCTTTTCTCCCCATGCTCATCCTGGCTTGCCTCAGTTTTGCTCCCAGATGTTCAGTTTAGGTCCTCATATTTCCTGTGATCGATACATCCCAACTGATGTGCTCCTCCCCATGCTTCCTCCTGACTACAGTTAAATTTTCCGTTGAATTTTCAATGCTAAGCAGACTATACTTAAGTAGTTGAATGTCCCTCCAAAGCAGAATAAAGGCACAATAAGGCAGCTGAGGTTGGTGTCATACCAAGGTATTTGAATTGGTTAAAGATGAGAGAAATTCAACATCACAGCTACGGTTCTTACTGCCTTTCTTTGTCAAAATGAAATCTTCATTCTCTTGAAAACAGTCTGTTATTATTTTCTTTTAATATTTAAATTGGATCACAAGAAATACATATGTCAGAAATGTTGCTTCTTCCAGTACAAGCATACAGAATACTTATTTTTTATAAGGCTAGCAGTGGAGCAAGGCCCCTGGGAAGTGACTGGACTAGAGCTGCAGGCATCCACCACCTGAATCTCCTGGAAATGTATGACTAGGATGGTGCTCTGCTCTAATTTCAGTCCAGCTTCCTTGCTGATGCTATTGAAACTCAGATTTTCTGTGAAAGCCACTGCTGAGCCCTATCTTTTATTCGAAGACTACTACTGTATATTATTCTAGCAAGATCTATGTAGCAGCATGTCATCCTAGAAACAGGACAGGTACTCCCTCAAAAAATCTTTATCTGCTGTCAAGAATCCATAAAGATTTATCTATTGGAAATATTTTCAGTACAATAATTAGTCTGCCAAGTTTCCTGAGGCCCTTTCAGGAATCATTCCACCTCCTAAACAGTTTATGGGGTGTTTACAGCTATCAGCGCAATTAAAGCATCCTTTGCTATGACTAAAAAGTCTGTGCAATTGCCATTGCATCAAATTCTTTGAATGAAGCACATTACATGGCTGTTAGTGCACGCTAATCCAGTGTCTCAAGAGGATGTTAACTTAGAACATCATTGCAGTAGGTTCTCAGCCATGTTGTGCCTTTTTTTCAGTGTAATATTTAATTTATTATTTTTTTTTTTTGAGAGGAGCCTGTTATGTGATAAAATACATCCCGAGAGAGCCTATCACATGACTGCATATAGTTCTCAAATTGCCTAAAGTTAAAATATGGTATATTCAAGTTAAAGCAAATGTAAATTTGAGTTTGTTTACTTAATGTGACAATTGACTATGTAAATTGAATGTTATTTAGAGCTGCTTCTTGTTATTCAGCTGTTTTACTGAAGTCTGTGCTAAAGCTGATAAACTCAGTACTTTTTTTGACTTGTTCATTTTAAAAATACAATTTTTGCCTGAAATCTGCACAGAAGAATTGCTGAGTTAAAGAAAATGTAAATTTAGAATGTATGAGCCAAATGAACCATTTTAAACTTCATAAAGTATTCCCCCTCCCCTACAAAACAAACTCCCATCTCTTGGGTGTAAACAGAATCAAGTGAGACGTGATTTCTAAGCACAAGAAATTACTTATTTGCTTGAACATGCTAAAAGGACCAGCTTGCTGGGGTAGCCACTTGAAAATGCCAAAATAAACAACAAAAAGCATAACACTCTTCTGTCTAGTCCAAAATTAGACTTACAGCAGCTGCGAGTCTGCATTCTGAATGACCTTTCTGCACATTAATCTTGGCTCAGACATTTTCTGTCTTCCTTTCAATGTTAGAGGAAAACTAAGAAATAAAGAATTCCTTTCTTCAGAACAGTGGCAGTATTTTCTATTTTGTATGGGATGATTTGGGCTGTAGGGTGGCATTTGTTGTGAAACCATACCTTAATTTTTTGGTAACTGATGAAACAAACTTTATGCGGACAATTTGTGCTCTTAGAAAATCTTAAATGATTTGATTTGTTCCCTTGAGTCATGGACTGTCATTGTCCAAACTTGTTAAGAGAACAATGTCCTGTCTCTTAATTGTTTTTTTCCTAATTTATTGTACTTCAGGTTTTGCAGTAAGCACACACATACTGTACTTGCAGACTCTGCAGTGAAAAGTGATTTTAGATTTGACCTAAATCAAGTGGGTGACTCTTAGAATGGCTTGGGTTGGAAGGGATCTCAAGGATCATCAAGCTTCAACCCCCCTGCCACACGCAGGGCCACCAACCGCCATATCTAATGCTAGACCAGGCTGCCCAGGGCCCCATCTAACCTGGTCTTGAACATCTCCAGGAACAGGGCATCCACAACCTCTCTGGGCAGCCTGTGCCAGCACCTCACCACTCTCTTCGCAAAGAACTTCTTCCTGACATCCAACCTAAATCTCCTCTCCTTCAATTTTAAACCATTTCCCCTTGTCCTGTCATTATAAAGATGTCCTCCTTATAGAGAGCTGACTATCCTCCTGTTTGTAGGCTCCCTTTAGGTACTGTGAACATACCTCATTGTGTGCAAGTGTACATAGCATTTTGACTGTGTGTTATTTATTAACCTCTCATAAAGATATAATAATGTAATTAGTTCAATTAATTGGGCCAATTTTAATGATTTTTGAGGGTTACAAAATAATCAATGTATCAAATTGCTATTATTTTACCTGTGGTTACATCAAAAGTAGTTGTAATTCCCCTTAATACTTTAGCACTCTTTTGTTTTCACCAGGCCGAGATTAACTGTAATCTACTACTTTAACTTCTATTCTTACAGGAGTAGACACAGTGCAGGCAAAATGGGAAAAATATACCCACTGACATTCATCAGAAGTCACCTCTAGAAATGTCTAGAAATGACAGCAATGAGATCTGTCAGCCTGTGTACGTTCAATGGGTTCTAGGGATTCCCTCATTTCATGTTTAGTGTTGAACAAAGCCCTGTAACCCAGTTTCCTGAGGACTGGTACTTTTTCAGATAGCCATTCCCTCTTCGATATGCTCCTCCACAGAGGGAGCTGAGGCCCATTTTGAAAATTCAGCCCAGTAGAGAATCCAAGTGGCTTATGTAATGTTGTTGTAGTTTTAAGACACACAAATCCTATACAACCTAGCTGAGAGGAATTTTTTGCTAAGTCATGGTATGTGAAGGCAGTGTTTGAGCACATGAGGGCAGATCTGGACAGTGACCCTTGATCATGTTCAGTGCAAGGCTTACCTTTTATCTAAAGCTTAGCTTAATGATTAGCCTGTGGCAGATAATTTGTCTGGAAATACTGTGAGTGAGTAACTATTGCTTCACAGAAAAGGAGGATGTGGTATTCAACTGGTTGATCTCCAGGCAATTTCCTTAGCAATATTACTTTGTTTTGCACACAGAACGATATCTTAACTCTTATTTTAGGTGATAAACGTCTGAACTTGAAAACTGACTGCAGTGCAAATGCCACTGGTGGTAAAGGCCACTGTTACATAGGTATTTGAATTAGGTAGGGTTCAGTGAGCCTTCCAGAAGCAAGAGATATGATAGCACTTTCTGACATGCAGCCAACTATTTGTTGACATGTGAAATCTTTCCTCGTCAATTAATATGATCTATTCAAGTTTCCGTCGGCTGACTGATTGGAAACAAAGCCTGAAATTTTTAAACCAGTATAAATTTTGCACAGATCATAGAATCATCAAGGTTGGAAAAGACCTCCAACATCTTCCAGTCCAACTATGCACCTACCACCAGTATTTCCACACTAAACTGTGTCTCTTAGTACCATATATAGATGTTTCCTGATCACCTCCAGAGATGGTTGACTCATCCACCTCCCTGGGCAACCCATTCCACTGCCTAACCAGCTATTTAGAGAAGAAATTTCTCCTAACATCCAACCTGAATCTCAATGAGAGATGCAACATCTTGACCTTGACCTGCTGTTTGAATAGTTTTTCCTAAGGTGCAAACTGTAGGTGTTTCTATAGCCTGCAAGTCACTATGTTTGCTTTATCTTTTTAATTTGTCTTACTGAAATTCTTGAATTTTGTATACTGGCTTGGTATGTTCCTAATATTCTCTGAACTTTGTTTTGAGACATAAGTTGGTGTGTGCATCTGAATATGTGCACAGTTAAACCTGAAAATATCTTATACAGTTATTTCCTCAATTTATCTGAATTCTCAAAGGAAGTTTCTTTAACTTAAAAACACATAAAATGGAGCACTGTAGCCTGCAGCATACTCTCAGAAGTCTGGAAAGAGCTGTGCTGTTCTTGGGAACAACAGTACTGAGACATCTCTTTTGATCTTTTTTCCCTCCTCTTTAAATAATCTGATTTCTTTTTTTTCTTTCTTTTTTTTTTTTCCTCATCACTTTCTCTCTTTGAAGACATTTCTTGTTGCAAAGTTGTGTCTTTAACAGTTCTTTTCCAACCTGGCTTTCTAAAACTGGAGTGAAGGCTGCAGTGTGATCTTTGAGAACAAATCCTCTAAAGAATCCAGGAAGATGAATATACACTAAGTCAGCTTTAGGCACATACTAGTAAAACCAAATTGGTTAGGAGTAAAAGCCCATTTGAATGACCACAGTAAGTCATTTTAGGCTGCTTGAAAATTTGTTTTTGGAATTCTGTGAGAGCATCAGGAATGCTATTTTGCCCACGTTGGATCTAGGCAATAAAATTCCAGTATCCCAAGATTGAATGTGCTTCTGATTGTGAAACACAAAGTTACCTCCTAAACTGTTTCGATTTTGACATCATTTCTAGTGGAAATTTTGATATAAGAATCTATGCTACTTACTTGGCTTAATTTTGGGCCAGTCCGCTCCTTCCAATCTATGATCTTCATACTTTATGCCTGAATAGGCAAAAATATAGCGGCTGATTTCTGCTCTTCCTCGCAGGTTGAAGTACGTCAGCTTGTAATTGGGCATGCTGGGTCCCTGAAAAGGAAATCACCAACTTGCTTGAAACATGAGCAACAGTCTTAGCAAAGCGCAATCTATGCTTGTTAATGAAATGTGCTTGTACAACGCAAAGAATGTATTACACCAAGCCATGATGTGCTGTATATTGCAATCCTTGCATTAGTCATTTTGTTCCGCATTTACCAGCCACAATATTCGGACACAGGCTCCTTGGATATCTCCAGAAAGATGACTTTTTGCAGATATTAATAACTCTCAGCCTAGGCTTACTTCTGTTGCTACTCCAGACTCTGGCCGTTTCTATGAAGTGTTTGATCAGAGTGCACATTTAAAACCATCTACTGTAACAGAAAATAGATGCTTTGTCGAGCAGACATTTGGTTCAAGCTTGTCCTGCTCACCTCTACTGCTCATGGAGATCTGCATCCAAGACTTAATCAGTAGAACTGGCAAAGTATTCAAATTTGACCCATTAGCTGTTATTATCCTAGCTGCATACACAACTGACATGAGCAAAGTCTTCTGTAGCAGTTATAATACACTGTGATTTTGAGAAAATTAGCATCAAATTCTTGCAAGTCCTTGTTTAGAAGCCAGAAGAAAACTTAAAAAAACTTTGTTGAGTTTTCAAGTGAATTTCTTCCTTCAGTGCTAGTTTGGAGTGACATTGCAGGGTGGTTTAATTCGATTCTCAGTGTAACAGGCAACAATGGAAAATGGTTATCAGCTGGGTTGCACAATGTGGGTGGTTCAGGAACGGTGAGCAGGCAAGGTCCCTTTAAACTAAAAATAAGCTTTCATACTCTGTGCATGCAGCACTTTAATATGAGTTAAGTATGGGCTCAGCTGAGGTTTAAATTTACTGGCTAAAGGAAATTAAAACAACCACCCACAACTTTCTATAACACAGAATTCTGTCATCAAGAATGTTGCAGCCTTAAAGTAGATCTTACATGTCATTTATCATCTTTGTGATATGCATCAGGCTCAGAGTGTTATTAATGAAACATGCAACACAGATAATTTTCATTGCACCAGTAAATAAAGAGAACTTTTTTGTGACTAAGTGCTAATAAATGGCCTTGCAAGAGAAACGACCTTCTTTTTAGTCATCTGGCCTTGGAAAGCAAATTTTTCATCAGCTTTTGCTTCAGAGGGAGAAGTTCTTTATTCAGGAAAATGGGAAAGCTTGCATTTCATTCACATTGAAGCGAGCAAACTCCATATGCAACTTTCTCCTTAGAAGTAAAACCATTTGCTTTCTATAATGAGAGTAGTAAAGGAAAACAAAACTAATTCCAAATGAGCACACTGGAAACTGCTTAATTTTCTATGAAAAACACCTTCTCCCCTACAGCACACAGCTGGGTCGGAAAAGATCATCATCCAAAGGAGGTGCTTAAAAGGTGCTGCCGGCTGCAGTGGGTAGCAACTGCAACCATCAGGGTTGCAGTGGGAAAAGATATCTAAGTGCTTCAGAACAAAGATACCACTACTGTTGTGTTTAAAGTCAAGGAATTGTGTTGTGGTTGTTTTTTTGTTGGTTTTTTTTTTTTTTTCCCTTTGTGTTGTAGAAAAGATGGAAGCTGCAGGTAAAATAAGTTATATGAGTTGTGTGATTAGTATTCTAGGTGTATTATTTATTAAAAAATGTATTTGCTGTTTGGTAAGTAGAGCTTACAGGTTACTAGCCTGGCTACTTCTCTCTCTATAGAGTATGTTTTTGACAATTGCCAAGTTCTCAAGCATGCTTTAGGTAAGTGCTGTGATTTCTTTTTGAGGGAGAGGGAAGAAAGGCGGAAGAAGGGACTAAAAAAAACATTGCTTGTTACATTCTTACTGCTTTATAGGGTAGGGGAAAAGTGCTGATTCAATCTCCATTTGTAGGGGATGCAATCTTTAATGTCCTAAATCTGTGTAACTGTCCGTTCTGTTCTCTAGGGGTGTCCACAAATTCTTTTCTTCTCTAATGAGTCCAGTGCAATGAACATTAGCTACCTCCTGCCTGCAGGTTGAGCATCTTGGCTGCCCTGATTCTTTCTTAGCAGAAGGTTACCAGTAGTTGGGAGGCATTG